>CM061068.1:147070498-147651310 GCA_030762895.1 Sophora flavescens | reverse complement strand
CCATACTTTCCACAAAGCTGACAAGTAGGTCTGTTTCCACGACTGCGACCTCTGCCTCTGCCTCTGCCTCTGCTCCCTCTTCCTCGATAAGAACCTCGAAAGGTACCACGTTGTGCATCAAACTGTCCTCTGTGAGCACTTGTTAGGGTTCACATTTGCGAGAGAATGGAGCATGTGCTATGTTTGCTGAAACCGAACTACCAAAAGGGCAATTCTTGACGAAACTTTTCTAATTGTGAATCTTGAATCTGTAATAGAGCTTCGATATCATCAATCGAAGGAAAATCGCCTCTGCCATATATCATCATTACAAACGTGTTGTATTCCTCTGGAAGTCCTTCCAATACCGTGTCAATGTGATCTTGTTCTGAGATCGGATCTCCCATAGCTTGGAGAGAGTCAACTAGGGCTCGAATTCGTAACAAGTATTCGGACATGGTTCTTGTTCCTTTCTTGGTATTCTTCAGTTCAGATCGAAACTGCCTCACCTTGGCGCGAAGATGCGCATAGAAACATTTGTGAATTTTGTCCCAGACTTCATGCGAATGCTTACATCCTAAGAATCGAGGAAGAATCGCCGATGAGAGTGAGCTGAGCAACCACGTGAACAACATTTGATCCTGTACTATCCATAGCTGATAGGCTTCGGTTTCGATTCCAAGATTGCGATCTGCTTCACTCGCGAACCTTGGAGGAATCGTCGGATTAACAACATACCGATGAAGCTTATGCGCAAGGATTACGGCTTCTACCTGCTGCTTCCATAGAAGGAAGTTTTGATCGTCTAGCTTAACAGAGAGCGATGGATTGAAGCTGGCTGGAGAAGACGATGGTGCCAGAGGTGCAGCGACATTCTCAGTGAAGGGATTCCCGCTAGAAGCCATGGAAGCTCGAATCGATGCTTCGAAAAATTGGGAAAAACGAAGAAAACCCTAGGTGAACCACATAGAGAATCACCAGGCCCGAGAAAAAGCTCTATGATACCATAAACAGAATTGAAAACTTAGTGAAGAAGAAGAAGATAGAGAGAATGAAAAGATCACACTGTAACTGTATTTCTGTTTTTACTTAGTGTTACAGATTTCAGAGAAGGCTATGTAATTTATAGCCTTGAGCTTCTAACAGCTCAGTCAACAACTGTCTAACAGAATTGTAACTGCCCTAACCAACTATCATAACCGAATATGCTGACTCAGCATTTCGGTTATGATTTACAGAGATTTCTCTTATACTCTATTACTCTTATACTCTATTATTTGAGAAGCAAGGAATTCATGAGCATGGAGGGTGTAGCCATGCTTTGGTTCTATTCTCGGAGCCAAGAGGACCCAGATCAAAGTTGGGAAGCATTTTCCATGGCTTTGATTTGAAGGTTCGGCTATGGTAGTAGAATTTTTAATGGATTGACTACCTTGGAACAAGAAGACCGAGGAGAGAGGGAATCATCCATTGGAGCACTCGGTTGAGATGAAGAGAATGATTAGGGAGGAGAAAGAGTGCAGACAACAAATTCTGGGCAAAATGACAAAGAGCGACGGGAAGTTGAAGTGTGGTGGTGATGAGACTGATTCTTGGTCCCCGAGTATTTCGGTCAGCACTGTGTTGTCGTCGAAATCGCCATATCGGAAACTGCATGTGGCAGCACTGTGCTGATTCTTCATGTGTTGCCGTCGGCTATGCCCCCACTGCCACCAAAGCCGCCGGATCTGGATGTGTACAGGAAGGAAGGTGGGTCGTTAGCAGCGGCGAAGGTTGGGTCCTCACATGGCATGCTCTAGCTTCTATTGGCACCCACCATGGCTGATTTCTAGTCGACCAAGATGCTGCGGCCGCCGCCATCGGAACTGCCAAATCCAACCGACCCGGCCAAGCTTCCGCCTTCAGAACCGCCAGAATGAACTGCCTTGACTAAACCTCCATCGTCGGAGCCGCCGGTTCTGGATGCATCCTTGGACGAGTGTGGGTCACTCGCGGCGGTGGGGGGTTGGGTTGTCAAGAGGTTGGGTCAAGCTTCCACCACCAGAGCCGCCAGGGTCGTTGGAGCCGCAGGACGCAGGTCCATTTGCAACTGTCCCTCCACGACCAGAGCCACCATACGCCGAACCGCCTACGACAGCCATTGGGTCGTCGTTAACAGAGTTGCCATGGTCACATACAACGGCAGATTCGTTCTTTATGAAGATGGAAGACAGAGGGAGAAAACTTGGAATCTGCAAGTTGGGTATCATTCTAAACCTAATGAGCCAGACCCAAATTGAGAACAATTCCCATGGCACACAAAGCGATACTGTCAGAAGTGACCTTATGACCCAGATAGTGCAATTTTTGAGTAAAAATAGTGCACCATTCACAATGAACATTTACTCCCTAAGTTTTTATGGGAACGACAATTTTCCTTTTGACTATGCTTTCTTTGAAGGGGTAGCCAATACTATAAATGATACAGGGATTTTATGCACCAATGTTTTTTTTTATCAAATTTTGATACCTTGGTCTCTGCCCTCAAGGCAGTGGGACGTGGGGACATCCCCATATTGGTAGAAGTAGGGTGACCTACAGATGGGGATAAAAATGCCAACATAGGCATTGCTTTAAGGTTCTATAATGGGCTTCTACCATGGATATACAGAAGTTTATCTAATTGGACTCATTCATGAAGATGCCCAGACCATTACTCCAGGGAATGGTGAGCGACACTGGGAAATATTTATGTATGATGGGCAGCCCAAGTTTCCAATGCATCTTTCTAGTCAAGGTCAACAAGTTACTAGTTGGAAAACTTAGTTGGTATTGGACAAAGAGTAAGCTTGAAGGATCTGAGCCACTTGAATCTTGATATATCTAATCCTTCAGCTTCATATTCTTTATTCAAAGAAAAACCTTATTTTTCTGACAACCCTTACTGCAAAGCCTTTGAGCATGCAATTGATTATGAATTGGATCGTGTAGATGTTGAAGGAAATTCTGCCTTTCTGGAACATGTCTTGGTGTGGACTGATATGAATACATTGTTAATGCGATAAAATGGAAATCACTTTGTTTTTGCCCTTATGCTTTCGACATCTGTTGTGGTCATTGCATGTCCCTGTGTACTTGGTTTGGTGACCCAACTACTGTTGTAGTGGCAACAGGGGTTGGGGCTGACAATGGTGCTTTCAAGTGTCGAAACAATAACAGGGCATCTTATTACGGAAGGGCAGAAATGGTTGTGACTGTTGTTTGTCAAGGCTGAAGGGGTCTTGGTTGAATTGACACCATCATCTTGTTATGGTTTGTTGGAGAAAAAATGTCAGCATGATGCAAGAAATTGCATCAGAGTTTTATGTTCTGTTAGAGAAAAGTCCTGAGCATGCTAATGAGGGGTACAAATTTCAGAATTTCTTTATCATATGCTTACTGATTTCAGCCTTGGGGACAAGGCTGTTCTTCCAGCGGCAGGTAGTGATAGGATATTGGGTTTGGGCCTAAGCCAACATGTGGGGTGAATATAGAATATAGAATTAGTTACAATTGTGATGTGGCAGCTAGTGAGTTAGGGGAGGCACGTAGATATAAGGAGAGGGCATGGCAAGGGTGAATTTCAGGATGTATCATTTTCAGTTAGAACCTCGAGTGGTTAGGCAGAGAGTCATCTCTTCTCTGAGGAGCTTTTGCTCTGGGATTACAAGGGGGTTTCTCATCTGTAAAAGTTCATTTTCAATCAAAAATACTATCTTATACTATTTTTCTGTTCTCTCTTAAATTGGGTTCCTATCAAATCGTGTTTGTGAATATGCTGAAATCTGTCTCTCATGCTATTCTATTTTCGCATTTTTAATAGCATTTTAGAGTTCAAAAAGAATTTACTATGAATTTCTTTCTCTGACAGCAATAGTGTCATGTTCTTCAGATTACGTACTAACAAAACAATTTAGGGAACTTCAATAGCAGGATATCTAACTGACATATTCACTTTGATTTTTGTTATGTTTGTGTATCGTATTGAAGTTACAACCTATTGACCTTTTAGATGGTGCATATCCTATAAATTCTTCAAAATTTTAACAGGCAATTGGTATCAAAGAAAAGTTTCTTATGAATCACTTATCGCATGAAGCATACGATCCAATAACATCAATGAAGCAAACTATGTTTTGTTTTCTTGGGTTCAATTTTAACAATAGTTTTCTTTTTTTCTATACAAAAGAGGGTTCAGTATTTATCAATCTCTGTTTACTTAATTGCAGCATTTGCACCCATGCATGGTGGGACTGCGCCTGACTTTCATGATTCTGACTCCCGGAACCAACCACTAAATGCTAATCGATATTTTAGCCAAACAGAAAGAGATTGAGGAGAATAAATGAAAATCTGCCAATCAGTGTGGAAAGAGTATGCAGAGTTTTCTGTCTCACTTTGCATTTCTGCCATTTACCCTCAAACCCAACAGCTATATCTGCTGCCAATATACATCCAGTTATTTAGTGTAGTAGTGTTAAGAATGAGATGATTGAATATTGCATGGATGTTTATGGTTTAAAGCTCCTTTGGAATGGTAGGATAAACTGTGTTGCTTAACAGAAATATGATACCGTATCAATGAAATGAATTGACCCTTCCCTTGCCCTTGTCCCCCAGGTTTTTCTTGTGACTTGAGAAGGGTAAAAAAAATTGAAAGTAACATGAAACTGGTGACATTGTATCTAACAGACTCATTTAATCTGTAGATATCTTATTCTTTGCTTACCTTTTTGTTTGCTTAATTGAATAATGTAAATACATGCTCATGAATACACCAAACTTCTTTAATGTCACAATACCTTTACTAGTCATCATAACCTTCTTTGTTGGTGGTGGTTATTATTTACTTTCTATGGTTTAGACTACCCGCATGATTTTCCTTCACTCTTGAGAAATTGCATGTTCATTTTATGCATCAGACGGAATTAATATTAAATACACTTTTATCAATGAAATATTTGATACAACTTCTCATATAAGTGCATTTTTTATTTTCATCTTTATTTGTAAAGGTACCCTAAAAATTACCCTAAGTAAAAAGATGAGATGAAAAATGAGGGAGGCTACTGAGTTTTTTTTTTTTTTTTATTAAGAGTTTTGTTAAGGACATTTATCAAGGAAATCAAAATAGTATGTTTTAAATGATAACAAAGCATTTACCGTTAAATACCAATACGTGGTTGGTTCAAGTGGTAAGGAACTTTAACATCTTAAGTAAGTGGTTAAGGGTTCAAATCTTGGCTCGTGTATGGAGAAAATATAGTTGGGAGGGGATAACTTATCTTGTGTGCCCAACAAGCTCCCCGACAGAGATTATATACTTCATATCTATAACATGGTTAAAAAAAAACATTTATCATTGAATATTGGAAAGGTTTTTTTATTTGCTTTTAAAACTTGCTATTATGCCTTCCTTGACAAATAATACACAACATATAACACATGGTAGGCTTGTTTTGCAACATGCTGGAATTATACATCGACTTTTATGTATTTGCATCCATATGAAAATTGCACTAATCGGTAATTATATGCATGTATTGTGACTCCTATTTATCAAATTAATTTTGAGTTTAATTTTAAAATACTATCAATATAAAGTTTTTTATATTATTAATCAATTTTAAATAATTTTATAAGTGACTTTTAATGTACTTATGATTGAAGCCAAACATTTCTAATGATGTGATAATTTATGATTTATTGACATTGTGAAGAATTTTTTACACCAATGTTAAATACAAATTAAATGTATTAATTTTTACTATTTTTTAAAATATCTTTTAGGAGAACGTTAATTAGTGTCATAGAGAAACTGGTTAAGGAATCAAAAGAATAAAACTTTTACTGGGAAGTGGTATCTTTAATATTTTGAGAAATTAAATACTTAACGTTCCAAAAAAAAAAATTTATATATTCCATAATCAATGTCTTTATGACACTTGTTAACAAGACCCTTTCTTTCATTAGTTAGTATAAATGTATTTTAGTTAACTATTTATTTAGGTTTTAATTATTATACATGTAAATATTTTTTTAAACTATCAATTAATCATAAATTGTCATATCATTGGAAATGTCCGACTCTTATCATAAGTACCTTAACAGTCACACGTATGATGTGATTTGTGATTGATTAACAGTGTAAAAAACTTTATGTTGACAGTATGCCAAAAATAAAGTCATTTATTTAATTGAATACATAAAAGATGTTTCTATAAAATGCAAAAAATAATAATATTAAATTAAAGAAGAATAACAATAAATAAATAAATAAGTGTTAATAGACGTTTTTACGAGAAACTGCAAAAATTATTTGACTTTAAGCTTGCTAGATTCTACATTTGAGTGATAAAATATTGAACAAGGAAAGTTAAAGATGTGCTATTTTAAAAATGTTGAAAATTATGATATAACTTGTTTACCCTCTATAATTTCGCATGTGAGGAGTTGTTTCTAGGTTTCGCCTAGTCATTAATAACTTCATTCCGTACTCCAATTCGGTGGAGGAACTTGCTTTTGCTACAACTTTGGCGATTTGTATTTGTTGGCAGAATTCCTAATTCAAATTGAAATGGATTATGGCTCTCTATTTAATTAATCAAATAAAATGTTTAGCGAATTCCATGCATCCAATTGAATCTCCTGCTCTCGCCATTATTTCGAGACGTTCCATTTATGGTTCATCCTTCGCTATAATATCTTGAGGATTGTAACAAATACAATTCTTTTTATCATTTCTTTATTGTAATATATATATATATATATATATATATATATATATATGACAATAATAAGGGTAAGGATCAATTTTGGTCCATGACAAAAAACGCGGTTCGCATTTCAGTTCCTGACAAAAAAAATTTGCCCCGTTAGTCCCTGACAATTACTAACGTGGGACAAGTTAGTCCCTACGTGACTTTCGTTAGTCAGTGTCCGTTACTAAAATGTCCCACGATACTAATTGTCAGGGACTAATTAATCTCACTTTAAATATTGTTAGGGACTTTAATGTCCCATAGTAATTGTCAGGGACTAATGGAGTGGGTTTTTTTTTGTCAGCGACTGAAATGGGCACCGCATTTTTTGTCGGGATCAAAATGGGCCTTTACCCCAATAATAATTTAGGAATTAATCACCTCAAACCATAAATCTGAAACCTTTTGTGGGAAATATTGTTGTCACTAAGGGTGTGAATGAGAGTCTAAGTGAAAGGGAAAGGAAAGAGAGAAATCAAAGGAGAAAGAAGGAGCTAGTTGAGATTAATGACTTTTGGCATGTGACAATGGTTTTTACGCACGGAAAGAGTTCCGTTCTTACAAGAACCAAGAGAAATTACATTAAACTTTCCTTAATTGATTGATTACACTTAATATCCCTTTTGTTTTAGAAATTACAACTAGCCTCTCTTAAGCTTTTTCTTGTCACTACACTTACCCCCATAAAATTAATGGGCCGTTATTATAAAATCATCCAATGAAATATCACAAAATCTCAAGAGTCCATGTAATCTGACAACAAAACTCAATCATCACTCTCCAATCCCAACCCAAAACCACCACAAATCAGCATCAAAGTTAATGACCACATAACTCAACCCATCATCACCTTCAGCTCGCCGCCAAAACCACTACAAATAAGCACGTCAACCAGCCACCACCTTCAACTTGATGTTACTTAGAACTACTACAAGTCGAGGCTAATGCTAGGGTGAGAGATCATGTCATATCTCTAACCATGAGCAAGTCCTTAAATGTAAATTTTTTATTATTTTAAAATCCTTAAACTTTTCCAAATTTATACAATCTACCCCATCTTCTTCTTTCTCCCTTTCTCTCTCTCAGTTCCTCCCTCATCCCTGCCGTCAGTTCCAATGGCCAGCACTGTCAGTACATGTAAGATTCAAACACCATGGCCCTCTCCAAAGTCACCTTCTTCACCCACCTGAGAATCATGGCTACCCCTCACAAGCATCACCGCCCCCAACAAACCTCCCCCTACTTCCTCTCCTCCTCAGCAGAACGTCGCCGCCGCATCAACCTCCTATCTCCGCCCTCAACCGCACCCAAACCCAACAACAACAACAAAACAACCCCAAATCCCCACCCAACCGCAGATCTATACTTCCTATGCCATGGCATCCATTGGTGACACCACCTTCACTGCTTTCTCCCATTGGGGCATCAACGACAGCTCCACAACCGAGCCGTCAGAGCACCATCGCCGTTCTGGTCTACCGATGTGCTTAGTGGGGCTGGAGAACGTGAACAGAGAGGAGAGATCGAATGAAGGAGTGGGGGTGGGGGCGTGGGAGGGTGGCAGAGGAGGAAGGTGGCGGTTTCCCATGGGCTTTCCCAACAAAGCAATAGCCTTGTCCTTCCCGGTAATGGCGGTGATGGAGGCTGTGGTGGTGGGGGTGGGGGCGTGACGGCGGTGGACCAGGAGTGGTTACTGACAAGGCGATGGAGGAGGGTGTGGGGTGGATGGCGGAGGAGAGAGGGGAAAGTGAGAGAAAGACAAGGAGTAAAAAATAATTTTAGTTTTTGCAAATAAGGACAAGTCGATACCAAAGCCACCCAAACTCGTCCAATCCCAACACCTCAACCACCAAAGCCCTTGTTCATATGATTTATTAGCCCCAAATTGACCACATCAAGCGGCCAACCTCCTTAGGCCAACAAACTTCTCTAAGAGCATCTCCATTGGCTGTTTTTTAAGGAACCCCCTTTGGGTTCCTTATTCCTTATTAAACACTATAAAGTGGTCCCCACAATGTCACATCATACTTAAGTAACCCAACCATATTTTGCTCCAATGGTTAAATTTTTAAGGAACCCTTAAAGAACCCATGTTTTTATAATTTTTTATTTGCACTCAATTTTGTTTCAAATTAAAATATTTAGTCATTTATTTTAATTAATACATAAAAAATATTAATATTAAATATATAAAAAATATAAAATAATTTTTAAAATAAAATGAGTAAATATTAATAAATATTTATATAACGATGAGAAATATTTTAAGGAGAAGTAGCAGAAGCTTGCTCTCCATCAGCTTCTAGTCCCTTCGTTTATATTATATTTTAAATTTTAAATTAAAATAGCTTGCTCCATCAGCTTTCAGCCACTCATTTCAGATTTCATTTCATCTCAACTTCTACTTCCTTTCACACCCACACGTCATCATCTTCTTCATCCCTCTCCAAATCCTCATTTTTCTACTTCTCAACCGCCGCTTCACTACTTCTTCGTCCTCTTCTTCTCAACCTACCGCCCTTCACTTCTTCTTCCATCTTCCTCTGGCCCCTTCCTCTCTCACTCTCTCACTCTTCCACCACCCCTCAGTCATGCAGAGGCAACTCGGGTGCGCGTGGCAGTGGTCCAGATCCGATGGTTGGTGGTTGTCGGTTGGCAGTTGGCGATTCGATGGTGAAGCTTGTGGTTGATGGACCCACTCCTCTGTTGTGATGCTTCTGGTTGATGAAAAATGATTTTTTATGGTTAAGGAACCGTTCCTTAGATAAGGAACGTTCCTTAATTTTAAGGAACCAAAGATGCCACATAAGCCTCCTCCAATGGTAAAACTTTCTAAGGAACGGTTCCTTAGCTTAAGGAACCAGCTAAGGAACCGTTGATAAAGTTGCTCTAAGCCACAATTAACTGCAAATGGAATATCACATCACAACTTTGGGAGCATCTTGAGGAATGCAAATTGTCTCCAACAGCTGGACGAACCAACGGTGATAAAAAGCAATAAGACACTACCACATGCGATAGGTTACGTGTGTCTGAGAAACAAAAAACAAAATCCTGCCAAAGAGATGAGAAACAATCCAAATCCCATGTTGAGGGTGATGGTGGGTTGAATTCTATAGTCACGGACTCCAATGTTGATTCTCAGTGGTTCATGATGGCAAATTACAATGATAATTGAGTTTTGTTGTGGGACTACACTGACCTTCCCTAATATTGTGATATTATACCTATAACCTTGCATTAAAGGGTAGTTAACATCAAAGAGTAGATGTAATGATACAATAAACATCAAAAGAAACCAGTATAATATTTAAAGAGTGGTGCCAACTGTTATTTAGTCAAAAACCTCAATGTTAATTTAATTTTTCCAAGTACTAATTATTGAACTTGTGTCAATTTCCATGTCAGCATAACCAGGCAATAACCATGTCAGCAGTTATGGTTTTTTGTTGAAACAAACCTAGCTCATAATCTCGAGTTCAACTAGAGGGGGCTTCATAGTTCTAGAACTTCAGTTTCTGATTGTGCCAGTTCTTGCAATAGTCAGGATGGAATATGTGCCCATCTACCATTGTTTCGGTGGCGGAACAAGATTTAGGGTAGGTTTAGGTGATTAGGGTTTGAAGAGATATAGTAGGGTTTATGCCTTAGTGATCCTGCCTCCTTATGTGAATAGTTCCTTCCTTATATAGGCGGATGGGAAGTCGCTTTTCATACACCTCGTGGCCCCCCCCTCTCAAACCGTTGGCAGGTATTACGGACGCAGACATCGTCCGTAGGGGCTCTGGTGCTCTAGCGACGCGTGTCCCTCCAAAGGACGGATGGTACGATGGCCAACTCTCATAGGGGACACGTGGTCATAGAACGTTCCGGAACATCCAAGATCGGGATCCCCTAGACGGTTATGCTACTCGACAGAGATTAACGGGCTTTGCTAACTGCAGAGTACCGAGTACTCATACGCTCCCGAATGCCTATAGTGACTTCAACCGGGGATACTGAGTTGGCGGGGGTTGCCTAGGCCGGTATAGTCCTACTACTCGGTCTTCGAGTAAGCGGTAGTGCCGTGGTGGTGCTGATACTCGACCTTAGCCCCAGGAACATTACCGAAGCTATATTAGTCCAATCGAGGTTCTCGAGGGAACCTCTCGATCCCAGGTGGACTAGTCTTGTCTATATTTCAAGACTCCTTAACCGAGAATGTCCGAGTAGTGTGATGGATGAGGTGCTCCTATTCTCGGCTTATCCGACTTGTTGGTCATGAGTTCCCTCGGGTTATCTCACAAGGATCCGTATCCTGGTGTATTGGGCCGGGTTCTGCCCCGGGCAGGAACAACCATGAAGGTAACAGATATAGTTTCCAATTGTAAAAATAATATGCCATCATGTCTTCATTAACATTTCCATATATTATATGGCTGAATCCAACTTATTATTACTTAAAGTGGATGAACACGCGAACACCAGGTAAAATACCTGATTGCAGATATTCATGCTTGCAACTCGGCAGCACAAACTATAATGCAAAATTAATCGTGAACATGAGCAGAACCATGACAAATGCCATAATGAGAGTTCAAGTGCTTCAGGCTCAAACCAGAGTGCCCAAAGCACAGAAACTCTGACGCCCACTATTCTTCATCGTATATTATAAATTTACAATAGTCACTTTGCAAAGGTTTTTTGGTTTTAATGTTATATCCTATCAGTAGTGCCTATCACTATAAACAACCTATCCAGTCTTTTGGCAGCACATGAAGCTAAAAGAGTGGATACAGTGTGCCATCCGCCATTCTACTTAACCATTACAAATATGTAGAGAGAAAAAAAAAGTACTAGCTAAACGCTATTTCTTGAAGTACTTGAAGTGTCTTCTGATGAACCTGAAAGCAAGGGAAAGGAACAAGAGAAACAAGTCATTCTACGAATCATGGAGTTAACTATATGGCTCAGCCGATTATTTTAGGAGATTATTAAACTAGCAAAAATAAGCACACATTAACATCATTCTACAATCATTGCTTCAAGCAACATATATTCCCTTTAGGAGTGATATTTAGGTATTTAATTATTCTTTAGGCATAGTCTACCAGCTTTAATAAATGGGGGAA
The DNA here is from genome assembly GCA_030762895.1 of Sophora flavescens. Taxonomy (NCBI): domain Eukaryota; kingdom Viridiplantae; phylum Streptophyta; class Magnoliopsida; order Fabales; family Fabaceae; genus Sophora; species Sophora flavescens. The sequence continues at coordinate 147,639,441 of CM061068.1, read as the reverse complement.
AAAATTGATCGTGTAGTGTATGCTCAAACGTCAAATTTAGTTTTGCATTTGCATTAGTCAAACCTACATTTCCTTTAGCGACATATGTAGTACTTGTATGTGGCAACAAAATTTAGAAAGTTATAAGAAACACCAGATGCAATATTAAACAACTATAGGCTCCACTATCGCTTGAAGAAACCACAGAAAACAAGACGTTGATGAAACCAAACTAGTTGTTTCTTTCTACTAAAGAAAGTATAGCATTTCAGGGAATTGTTATTGTGCAATCTGTAGTGAAGTAGTCTCATATCTATAAATAACATTTTTCAAAAGGTAGTTTACCAAACACTTCAATTGCAATTGCGTCTAACAGTAATGCAGAAAACTAGTTGTTTTTAAAATAGTTAAGAAAAATTAACGTTTTTTAGAAACAGAACAGGCAATAACCAAATTGCAGTAAGTAGATGATCCAGCACCAAATAATGTTCCACATGTTAAATTAGTTTAATTAAATATGAAATTCGGTAAAAAAAAAAATACAAAGATAGCATGCAAATTACAAAGAAGCTCAAGCATAAAATTAAAAATAGATTTTAATAATAAAAAGGATGACACTTATCTTTTCAATTGGTTAATGTACAGAAAGCATATACATTGATCTAGGAAATAGGAATATTTATATATGAATTTGATAAAGAGAAGAATTTACCCATTCCAGATGTTGTGCAGTGATGCCAGAGTCAGTTCCCGCATATATACCAGCTAAGACCTGATAGGACAAGAATGGGAAAATATCAATTTGAAACCCATACAGAGACAACGACAAACATTTAAATTAATGTATGATCGAGTAATAATCGGAATGTTTAACAAGAACTGAGTATGTAGAAAAATATCACAGTAAATAAGTTAGGGCGCCAAGAGGGAGAATTTCAACTGGCCCAAATATTTTACAGCTCCAAAGGATTCTTGGACCACCACTTGGCTTCAAATTCAATCAGTCAACATAAACATGACATGGCATTACCTTCGAGACAGTCTCAAGAAACATGCCAGGGCGTACAGGAAGTGGCTTCCGTCCTGTCACACTTGCCTGGATATCAAGTTAAATACACCATTAAATCGCTATAACTTGCATTCAAGAATAAGAAATTCCCCAGTCAAATAATACTCAAGCATCCAATTCAACCCACCCTTCCAGCAATCCCACTTGAAACCCTTTGTGTGGCATCATCTTCATCCTCGTTGCCAAAGTTGTCTGCACCTTCATCTTTTCCTTGCATTACATTTCTGATCATATCAAGCACAATTTTCCCAGGTTTTAAAGCCACTAATTTGGCTAAGAAGTTCACCTGCACTGCCGATAGTTTTAAAGATGCCAAGATAATATTTTTGACAATGAATGATGATGATAACTGATAAGAATAACAAGTAAATATACATTTAAATCTCTACATATGTAGAGGAGATTTCTAATCCGTTTTAGCAACAAACAATCAATCAGATGAAAGAAACATGTTATTAGGTAGCATTTCACTAAAAGTGAGAACCACATTAAGATCAAAATATGGAAACCACACATCAGCATACCTCAGACTGAGGAAGAGTATATAATCCACGGTTATTTCTTTCATCCAAAATTCCACCTCCCATCATATCACGAGCTTCTTCTCTAATCAAAACAAGCCTTGCAAGAAGCTTTCGATCAGGCACAACAGGACGAGTTTCCATCGTCTGCAAAGGTATCGAAAAGCACCAAACATTAACTTGAATCCCCGTGGTTTCCTTGGTCAAAACTTGAGATGGAGAAAATTTGTCACCCAATTGAAAGAACAAAATTAATCAATTTAAATAATAGGGTGCTTCTGTAAAATGAACTTCAAACAAAAAATAGAAAAAAAAAACCTGTGCTAGAAAGAAATGGAAATAAAATTTAATATGAAATAGAAAGAAAAAATAAATAAATATACAAAGGGTGTAGAGGAATATTTTTCTAGAGATGAGTTATTTTCAGCCCTTATATCAAAATGTGTTACCAAGATTCTACACCCAATTTAAAAGAGAGAAAGAGAATCTGAATCAGAAATGAATCTTGTATTAATTGAGTCTAGATACAGTGAATCAATGCTATATATTGAATAGCAAGTTCTAACAGATTGCACAACTAAACTGCTGACTCAGCAGATACTAATCAGCCACATGCACTACTATCATTCACTCTAACATACCCCCTTATTATCCTAAGGTGGGTTTATGTTAGAAATGGAATTGAGCCACCTACAGGGGTTGGAAAGACCCTGCAGGTATACCATAGAAAGAGGTTCAAAGATGGGGGGAAGTAACTATAAGAGGTTCAAAGATGGGGGGAAGTAACTACTAATTGTAACTACTATCTCTAAGCTACTATTTGTTACTTAGAATTCTGTTAGCAGTTTCTGTTACTAGATTAGTCAGTTAACTGAATGTAAACCTATAAATAAACCTTCTTAGATTGAGAGGGAACTTTTTGTAATCTTGAGATTTGACTGGACTATTTCCAGTGTGAAAAGAAGAGTGCTTCTTTGGGGTACACGTGTGTACTTTGTTCTTCTATTTCAAGTTACTGTGTATTCAGATTTTCCCCATTATCATCAATAAAGAAGTATATTCTTTCTTTCTGTGTCACTATAATTAGGACTATTTTCCTATCTATGAAAGAGGTTCCTAACAGTTTACAAGAAAAACAGTCTAAGAAATCTCTGAGTATAGTAAGTTGCTGTTTCCTAGACCACCATGAGACAAGATTAGGACTAAAATATATACAAGAGCCCAAGGTTGACCTTCGATCATCATCTGCAGTGTGAACGGTTGGCCTTGTAATGTTGGTTTAAGCACCAAGCCTCAGTGTCCCTTGTAGGTATCTTAGGATTCTCTTGACTTCCTTTCAATGTTCCTCAAGCGGCTGCGATAGGAATTGACAAACTTTGCTAACACTGAAGTAAATTCCAGGCCTTGTGATGGTGGCATACTGCAGTGCCCCGACAATGGCTCTGTACAAGGAGGGATCAGCCATATAATTCCCCCCAAATTTGGTCAGCTTGCAGCTGCTAATCATGGGAGTGGGGGATCCTTTAGCATTGGCCATATTGGCCTTGATAAGGAGGTCATTAATGTATTTAGTTTGGGACAAAAGTAAGCCCCCATTAGGGCAGTCGTTTAACCTCTACACCAAGGAAATAGTCCAAGGCCCAAAGCTGTTTCAGAGCAAAAGTTGTGTGCAGTTTGCAAATAAGAGCATAAATTCTCGATGAAGAGGAGCCCATGACAATTATGTCATTCACATAAACTAGAGCATAGATGCTTTGTTGAGAATGCATGTGCATGAATAGAGAAGGGTCACATTGACTGGTTTTAAAACCAAACTGAACCAACCAAGCTTGCGGAGCCTGTTTCAGCCGATAAATGGCTCTATTTAGCCGGTAGACATGAGTGGGATTCGGACTTTGGAACCCAATGGGATGCTCCATGTGTACTTCTTCCGCTAGAAAAGCATTCAGAAAGGTGTTGTTAACATCCAGCTGTAAGTGACTGCCAAGGTCAAGATTACACGAACCATTACTGGTTTTAATATCGGGGAGAATGTCTCAGTGTAGTCATGGCCAAGTTGATGATCGAACACTTTAGCTACTAGTCGAACCTTGTATTTGTTTATAGTCCCATCTGGGTTCTCCTTCATCTGAAAAACCCACTTGCAGCCAATTGCCTTCCTATGAGATGGCAGGTCAACAAGGGTCCTAGTGTGTTGGCCATTAAACCATTGTATGCCAGCTACATGGCCTCTTTCCAATGAGGAATGGCTAAGGCCTCATTAGGAGTAGTTGGTTCTACAAGTGTTAAAAGAAGTATAGGAGCACCCTGAGGTAGCACCTTTGCTTTAGATCTAGTTACAATTGGATGAACATTAGTGGGTGGAGGAGAGGGTGGGGACTAAGTGGCAGTAGAAGGAGAAGAAGACATGTTCGGGGAGGCATTAGGAGTGAGACACAGTGGAGAGAAGAAAAGTAGAGAGAATCAGACCAGTGGGAAGTTGGAGAAGGACTGTGTGGACTGTTGGACAAGGAAAAAACATTAGGGATAGGCGCTGCTGGTGAGCTGGGAGTGTAAGTGAATGAATTAGAGGAAGATAGACACAAGAAACTGATATCACTGAACTGTTTGAGCACTGTGAGTGGCATAGGACATGCATTTGAATTGGGTGCAGCAGCCTCATGATGACTAGGGATGTGTTTGGCAACAGGAAAATGATATTCATTGAATTGGACGTCTTTGGAAATATACATCCTTCCATCCATAGAAAGACATTTGTATCCTTTGTGAATGGAGGATTACCCTAGTTAAAGTGCACTCTCATGAGCAAATTTATAATAAGATAAAGAAATTATATTGACTAAAAATATAAATGGTTTTAAATTTTGATATTTTATAAAAAAATACTTAGGATTAAGAAAATATCATGCTGCATGAAGAGGCCTATGAAGTTGTAAGTCCCAACACCGACCTTATACCTACTTTCCACATGATTAAAATTCTTTGCTATTTGCTCTTTTGCTTGAACCATAGCCTCATAAATGTATTCCATTGTCGGCTTTAAATCACCATCCACAAGTCGGAGAACTATCACAAGTGGAGACACACAATTCAAACAGTACTTTATTGATTTCCAAAACCTTGTATCAGCCAAGACAACGTCGTCCACAATTTTAGCTTCAAGCTTGAAGGCATAGGGACTTGTAGGCCATTTTTCTGAAGCAAACATAGACCGGAGTGCAATCTTTTGTTCAAAATTAGACTTCATGGTCTAATAAGATTTAGCGAACCTTGTTATTGCTAGTCTAGCTAACTCTCTACTTTTGGAATACTTTCTAAACAAATTCAGCACCCAAGCATGTCTATAAATAAAAACTGTAGTTCTTTTTGCTTTTACAATGGTATTATGGAAGACTGTAATGCCACCGATATCTTCAAGAATCAAATCAAGACAATGAGTTGCACAAGGTGACCAAAAGAGATGCTTTCTTTTATCCATTAATTTGTTTCATACAAGTATTGAAGCACTAGGATATGGGAAATCATTGACAAGAGTTGGGACTTACAACTTCATAGGCCTTTTCATGCAGTAGGATATTTTTTTAATCCTAAGTATTTTTTTTAAAATTTAAAATTTAAAACCATTTATATTTTTATTCAATATAATTTCTTTATCTTATTATGAATTCACTCATGTGAGTGCACCTTCTATGAGGCTACGGATCAAGCAAAGGAGATCAAAGCAAAAAGAGAAAAAGAGGTATATATCTATATTTTATTATTTTACTTTATCTATTATTATCTAACATATTTACTATCTTGTAATTGGCAAGTGTTGTGATGTAGTCTTGTGGGTGGGTTTGTAGATTGTATATTACTCGATGACTCTGTGTATATGGGTTTAGAGTACCCCTTGTACTTTGGCCTTAATATACCATTTGGCTTATAAAAAAATAAATAAAAATTATCTAACATATTTACATATGTATCATATATATCTTTAGGTCCTCAAAATCTTAGTGCGATAAAAAATGACAAAGGAAGGGGCATCACCATACGAGATAATGTCAACGACAATAAGAATGATAAAGGGAAAAGCTTTGTTAGACCATAAAGGAAAAGGCATTCAAATTGATGAACCAGTTATTGAAGATGATGATAATGAGATCGAAGACGAAGAGGATGAATGATTAGTTATGCTAAATGATGACACAAGTGACACTGATAACATTAGTCTTGATGATTGATGAGTAGGATAGGAGGATACATAATTTTAGACTTGGAATTGATTAGTTTACTTATCTTTTATGAGTTTTTCTTATTTATTAGCTTATATTAGTGTTGATGGCAACACTTAATTATGAACTTATGATTTATGAATTAGTTTTTGTTTTTTATTCATATTGTGAGCATATATATACACAATGCATAATTCAAATTATACATTTCAACTTGTTTTTCATTATGTTTATGAATCTTACAATTCGATATGATTTACGACTCACAATTTGAATTACGATTTGACAATCTTGCCATGACCTTATGCTACAAACCACTGTGAACCAACATGTGTCTTCTCCCTGAATTGCACCCAAACCAGAACAAAGTCACTAAACCGCCAGAGCAGCAATGATCTCTTCGCACGACCCATGGAGCCTCCATGCAACATCCAGCCCCACATGTGTCCCCTTTCCTCAGTTTTGTCGTGTAGATTACTATTGGGTGTGGTTTTTTTTAGGAAACTTTTTATGTCATGGGTTGTGTGTTACAACTTCTTTGAATCAAATGTTTTTTCTGGAATTTGGGGAGTCTCTTCAGATACGTCGAATGTCCTTTTCATGTCATATTCTTCATGTGCCCCTTGGGATGGGATATTTAAACTGAGAACATATGACTGGGAAACCCAAGTAACAACACTTTAAGGTAGCATTTGATATCAAGCATATTTTAATATTCTCGAAAAAGTGAGGTGGGAATAAAAGTTTCCCATGTTTGGTGCAAGGGATAAAAAATCATTTACGGGCATAAAAGATACCCGGGAATAAAGTTAGTGAATGAATGTTAAAAATTTCATTCCCATGTGTGGGCGTGTGTGAGGGTGTGAAAAAATATTCACAGGAATGAGATTCCCGGAAATATAGTTTACCTGGGAATAAAACATTTCATGAATCAAATGCCCCCTATATATTTCTTTCAACGACAACATCACAAGAAACCATTTTTGGGGCATTGCAAAGAAATCTAGACAACTCCACCCCACAATACTAGATTAGGTGTAGAGAAAGGAGATTTGTATTCGGTTGAAAAGGTCTAAATTTCTTGGACTGCAATGTATTATTAATCATAAAGCATAAAATATCAATAGGCCATCCCAAAGCCCAGCTAGCCATAAAGTCCACTACTCTTAAGAATATGCAAGAATTTTAGCTGAAAATTTATTGCATTTGGCTTTGTTCATCCTTTTCTGTTTTAAGCTAAAAGGACCTTAAGCACATGCCTAAATTGAAATTTTCCATCTTTGATCTGCCTTTACTACTTTACATAAGCAACGTCAATGCCTGAGGAGTACCTCAGTTGTACACATAAACATATATGGGCACACACAGTTGCACACAAAAACAATACTCAAGCACTAGAGCTACAAGTACTATCTACAAGGCCATAACAAACATGACATGTTGGCTACATTACAATAAAATTAAAAATGCTAGTTATCAACCACACTCATCAGTAATATTTTCACCAAGTTAATGATCTTTAAATGTCAAAAGCTGAGCATGATGTGCAACTAGGCTTATTTGTGGGAACAGTAAACACTAAGGAGGTTTTGGCTAATATCAAACAGGTCCCGAGGGTGGTTACAAAGCATATCAAGGTGAACCTATGCAGTTTGGAACCTTTGATTTCAACCCTAGAAGGCTATGAACAATATTTTGAATATATGATAGAAGTCTGTAGCATCAAAAACTACTAATACCCATGTATGCTATTAATCTAGGTCAAGTGCTAGTGTAGTACGACTAATAAAAACCACCCAATACAACTAAGTACTAACTAGTAACTACATAAGATTCCTAACACAAAAATAATGGTGATATTCCAACAATGTCAAAACACACAATGCTTGGCACATACCAGCCCCATCAAGCATTTGTGTGTACTATCACAATTAAACCAAAACTAATACCTGTCAAGGACCAACTCTCCTAAGAGCTTAAACATTTAGATGAAGTGACATGAATGGTTTTATATCTCTAACATGCATCCTCATGCAACTCTATAAGGCATTAAGGCTTGAAGTATGGACAATGCAGAAGCCCATTCTACTTACACAAATTTTTTTAAACTTAATTACAAAGAATGGGAGCACTGAGGATTAAACTCCTGACAGCTCAATCATAGAGGCTCCAATATCACGCCAAGGGACAATTCTGAAGGCACAATAATAATTTTTATATCTCTAACAATACCTAATACTTTCTGATTGTAATGAAAAGAAAATTACACCTACAAATGATAGTCATTTAGCAAAGAATCATCCATTGAGAACCTTGACTTAAACTAATTACGGGAAATCCATAATTATTATTAGAGAAAATCAAGTATTTTGAGGTCTGTAATTATTGAAACAAGAAGTGAGTGTAATTTAGGCAAACTTCCAATGGAGTTAAGTACACTTTGCCATTATTAATACAAAGAAATTTTACTAACCATGATCAAATAGTCACCAAGATGAGTAATAGAAGTTTTAAAAGTATAAAAGACTACAAGAAGGGCCGGTAATTCATAGAATGCTTGAGGTTTATAAAAATACCTCTAACAAATCATCAGCTTGGTTAGCTATGTCATTTAGATTTGCCCCCGGGATATGAATCTTCAAGTCATTCTCTCCTTTAAATGAACCACCACCTGCCGCAACTCGGCGTAATAATTCATGTCTGCTTTCTTTTTTGGGAGTTCTACATAGAAGACCAATTACTTGAACCTAGAAAATGAAGAGAAAAGTACACCTTGATGGTCAACATAAAAGCTGCAACCATCCTTCAATCAGAAAAATGAAAAAGAAGTGGCTCAAAGAAACTTCCTTACATGTGGCGGACATTTTCTTGTCAGATGTGATAATACTGTCTCCTTGATAACTTCCAACAGTGACTTGCGCTGAATAGAAAATGCATAAGAAAATTCCCAATCACTAATTCATGTAGTCTCTTTGCTCCACAGGATATAAAAATTAATGGATAGTGACATCAAATAAAGGGCACCACTTACTAATCAACTAAAGAAGTAGAAGATGCAGAAAGAAAGCATAGAAAGAAGAGAGAGAAGGAGAGAACTGAATTTTGTATTTCTTGATCTAAATCATTTCTACTACAATCAGCTATTTATAGCTTTAGATCTAGTAACTGTTTTAGTGACAGCTGTAACTGAATCAAGCTGACTCAGCTGATTCAGTTGGGTACAAATGATCCTATACAGATTATCTAGGCTAGCTGATGCTATACTCTATTAGCCCCCCTTCAAGGTCAAGGTGGTTGCTGAGAGGGAACCACCTTGAGCTTGCTTCTAAGAGAGTAGTAAACTGAGCAGGAGTGGCTTGGTCAGTGAGTCGGCTATTTGCCCAACACTAGGAACATGGTGCACTGTAAGGTCTTTGGGGAGCACTCTCACGCACAAAATGAATGTCAAGCTCGATGTGTTTTGTGCGAGCATGTAGAACTGGATTATGTGCCAGTGATACTGCACTTAGGTTACCACAAAAGAGTTGAGGCACAGCAAACTGAATGCCCAACTCTGTGAGCCAGGACTTGATCCATGAGACTTCTGCCACTGTATGTGCCATACTATGATACTCGGCTTCGGTGCTGGAGCGGGCTACAAGTGGTTGCTTTTTGGAGCTCCATGACACAAGATTGGGACCAAAAAAGATGCATGAACCAGAGGTTGATCTGCAGTCATCTGGGTCACTAGCCCAATCCGCATCACAATAAGCCTTCAAAGTGAAGGGTGAAGAAGTAGCAGCTGGTTGCAGAAGTAAACCATGAGCGATAGAGCCTTTTAGATACCTTAGGATCCGTTTAACCGCTTGCCAATGAGTGTTTAGAGGATTAGACATAAACTGACATACCTTGTTGACACTAAAGGCTCTGTCAGGTCTAGTTAATGTGGAATATTGTAAGGCTCCCACCACTGATCTATACAAGTGTGGATCAGAGAGTACACCAGTCCCAAATTTAGCGAGTTAGCAATTACTCACCATGGGAGAGGAAATTCCCTTGGCCTCAGTCATGTGAGCCTTCTCCAAAAGGTCCCTGATGTACTTTGTCTGTGTTAACAGCAATGCTCCTGATGGTAAGTGTTTGACCTCAACACCCAACAAGTAGTCCAAAGCTCCCAGCTCCTTAAGAGCAAAGGTAGCATTGAGCTGCTGAATTAAATTGTTGATGAAGGAGGCTGAGGAACCTGTTATGATAATATCATCTACGTAAACTAGGACATAGATGGAGATGCTGGTCTTGTTGTAAACAAAGAGGGAAGGGTCACAGCGGCTTGTGGTGAACCCAAACTGAACTAGAGTAGCTGCCAGTCGCTCATACCAAGCCCGGGGGGACCTGTTTTAACCCATAAAGAGCTCTATTGAGCTTGCATACCACAGTTTTGTCACTGGACTCAAACCCGGGTGGTTGAACCATGCACACTTCTTGCAAGAGGCCATTCAGAAATGCATTATTAACATCAATCTGCTGTATGGTCCATTTGTGAATGAGTGCCAAGGTTAGGATGATCCAGATGGTTACGGGTTTAACAACCGGAGAGAAAGTTTCATGAAAATCAAACCCGTATTGTTGATGAAAACCTTTGGCGACAAGTCTCACTTTATATTTATTTAGGCTGCCTTGACAGATGTAGGTTCAAGCTGAGCTAAGTAGAGACTAGGAGGAAGACAACCTGTTTTAGAGCGAGTCAACATGGGATGAGTGTTGGCTGAAGTAGGTGAATTAGGAGAGGATAATGACCCTGAATGAGTAGGAGGGGCAGAAACAGCTGAGGCAGGTATTGAGGGAGCAGAGGTGGATGCACCCGAGGCTGTTGCTGCAGGGGAATGAGGTATTGGAATGGAATTATGTGAGAAAGACGCAGACTGAGATGATGTGGGAGAATCTGAATGATGAGAAGAGGGTGAACTTGGAGGATATTGAGTAAGAGGAATGGGAGAGAGAAGTGGGTAATGTGGAATAGGAATAGTACCTGAATAAGTGTTGTCAGGACTAGGAGGTGAAGGACTGGTGTTAAACAGAGTAGGGTAGGGAAATTTGAGCTCATTGAAGAGCACATCTTTGGAAATGTAGATTCTCCCAGTAGGTGCAAGACATTTATGTCCCTTATGCTGTGGGGACATGCCTAGATACACACATTCAGTTGATCTAAACTGAAGTTTGTGTTGGTTGTAGGGTCAAAGGAAAGGAAAACAAGCACAACCAAATGTCTTAAGAGACTTATGTACAGGGAGAGTTCCATACAAGGCATGAAAGGGTGATGTAAAGTTCTTAAAAAGAGGGTCTGTGGGAAGTCTGTTGATGAGAAAAACTGCCTGGGTGAAACTGTGATCCCAGTATGAAAGAGGGATGGCAGCATGGGCAAGAAGGGTCAGCCCCATCTCTACTATTTGACGATGTTCCCTTTCTACTGTCCCATTTTGGTGGGAAGTGTGAGGACAAGTGAGACGATGAGTAATGCCTAGTTCACTGAGATACTTGGTGAAGGGTCTAAATTCCCCTCCCCAATCAGATTGGACAGCTTTAATTTTTGCTGAAAATTGAGTAGAGATAAGCATAGAAAATTGCTTAAAGGCATTTAGTGCATCGAATTTTTGTTTTAGAAAATAAATCCAAGTGAAGCGTGTGTAAGCATCTACAAATGTGATATAGCAAGTATATCCACAAGAAGATTTGTAGGGTGTTGGACCCCAAAGGTCAGTGTGAATTAGCTCTAAAGCTTCATGATGAACAGTAGTAGATGGGGGAGCATATAATCTGTGGGCCTTGCCCATACAACATGCATTACAAAAGTCTGACTCATTTTTATTCAACAAGGGTATATTACACAACTGTAAGACAGTTTTTACAGCATTAAAATGAGCATGTCCTAGGCGACAATGCCAAGTATTATATGAGCTAGAGTTATTTGAGTTTACAGAGGGAGAAAAATTTTGACACTTAGCTAAGGAAGAGACATTGGCAGCTGGACTTGATGATGCAGAATGCTTGACAGGTTTGAGGTTCCTGAAACAGTAGAGGCCATCACTTCCAAGATAGCCTTCAAGCAAAACTTGATTAGAGGCCTGTGATTTGACAAAACATGAGTAGGGATGAAACTCAAAATAAACTCTATTGTCCCTAGCAAACTTAGAAACTGACATTAAATTCTTGGTAATATTAGGAACAAGAGATTATCAAGGGAAAAGGTAACACTAGGATTTGAAGTAGAGGAAAGTTTAGAAGAACCTATAGAGTTGATTGGGAAACCTTGTCCATTACCCATGAGGACCTGGTCTTGACCACCAAAGGGAGAGCTATGACTGAAATTCTGTGAGTCTGCTGTAAGGTGGTGTGAGGCACCAGAATCCGGGTACCAGTTTTGCCCATCAAGTTGTCACTGAATTCAGGCGTAGCAAATGTAGTTTGACCGTACTGAGGTGTCCGAGTGGCTAGGTATGCCCTCGGTTGATAGTGTTAAGGAGTTGAGGGACGTGGTAAGAGTCCTTGGGTCATGTTAGGAGGGTGTTGCCCTTGCATTGCAGGAAATTGGCCTTGCACCATGTATTAGCCTGAGTTTGGGAACTGAGCAGGAGGAGGAGGCAAAGCTGGTGGCACAAAACTTTGGTCGAACCTGTACCAACAATTAAAGCAGTCATGGCCACATTTACCACATAGCTGGCAAGTTGGCTTAGGATCACCACGACCACGGCCTCTTCCACCGCGGTCACGGCCTCTTCCTCCGCCTCGATTACCACGATTTTGCCCTTGGTAGCCACCGCGCTGAGAATCAAAGTGCGAATCATCAACATTAGGGTTCGCATCTGACAAATTTGGGGCTTAAGCTACATTTGCCGCGAAATGTAAGATGAAGATGGCAATTCCTGCCGAAATTTTTCAAATTGACCGTCCTGAACTATGAGAAGAGCTTCGATGTCGTCAATCGATGGTGAATCAGCTCGCCTATAGATCAACATGACGAAGGAGTTATACTCCACGGGAAGACCTTCTAAAACTGTGTCTATGTGATCTTGGTCACTGATCGGATTGCCCAAGGCTTGGAGAGCATCAACAATTGCTCGAATTCGAAGAAGATATTCAAAAATGGTTCTTGTGCCTTTCTTCGTATTTTTCAATTCTGACCTAAATTGACGCACCTTTGCCCTGAGATTCGAGTAGAAGAACTTGTATATTTTGTCCCATACCTGATACGAATGTTTGCAACCTAGAAATCGAGGAAGGAGCGAAGCAGAAAGCCATCCAAGAAGCCATGTAAACAGCATCTGATCCTGAACAATCCATAATTGGTACGCTTCGGTTTCGATCCCTAGTGCACGATTTGCTTCCGATGAGAACCGAGAAGGAATCATTGGATTGACTACATAACGATGAAGTTTATGAGCAATAATCACAGTTTCTACTTGCTGTTTCCAAAGTAAGAAATTTTGATCATCAAGCTTTACGGAAAGAGAGGGATTGAAGTTCATCAATGATGATGAAGCTGGAGTTGCACCAGGTTCATTGAAAGGATTGCCAATATTACCATTACCAGTGGTGTGCAATTGCAATGCCGCCATGGAAGCAAAGACGAAGGTCCCAGAATTGTAGCTCACGATACCATAAAGAAGTAGAAGATGCAGAAAGAAAGCATCGAAAGAAGAGAGAGAAGGAGAGAACTGAATTTTGTATTTCTTGATCTAAATCACTTCTATTACAATCAGCTATTTATAGCTTTAGATCTAGTAACTGTTTTAGTGACAGCTGTAACTGAATCAAGCTGACTCAGCTGATTCAGTTGGGTACAAATGATCCTATACAGATTATCTAGGCTAGCTGATGCTATACTCTATTATCAACAATCAACTTAAAATGTAAGGAAGAAGAGGGATTAGGGACAAAGAGAGGTACAAAAGTTCATCTCTTGATTTCTTCTAATGGGGAGGAACAAATTTGTGTGCTTGTATGAGTTCAAATAAATGAAGCTACTGCAGTCTATGAAACTCATTGTAATTTTAGTCAACAACTCAGATAAAAAATAGTTAAAACAAACATTAATCTATTTCCAGTAAAGGATCCAAATGTAGATTTCCCATCAAATATAATTCAGAGAACTTTTTAAATGGAAAGGATGTGTATGTTCTTAAATATAATTGAACGAGTTTCCTACTTTTTGAAAATCATACCTTATCATCCTGGTCCTTCTCAGCAAGTTGGATCATGTAATCAAGGGCCATCATGAAATCAGATTCCATCTGATCAACTCTCTTTCCAATAACTCCTTGTGCAGCCAACTCCACTGCCACTTTTTCAGATTCTTCATCCATATTCATGTCTTCCAACTGGAGCCAGATTGATACATGTAATAGAGGTTTTTGATAAACATTACACACTAGCATTCAAGAAGAATCATGCAAAGACTGAAAGTACATAGACAGGACAGGGAACAAGAAATATTTACATAACGAAGAAAAATTGAACACTGTGCATAGATGTTTTAAGAATTGAAACAAATATCATCAATTATCTACACCATGAAAACGTGCGTGGCTAGCATGCATAGTTTCCATGCTTTCACTTCAGTTCCACCAGGAAAAAGAAAACAAACACACACTAGAAACTTAAAAATTCACAACATTCAATAATATTACAAGCCTATTAAATGTGAAATCACTTATAAGCCAATCAAGAGGCTTCACAAAATGCACAAAAGGATAAGATGAAGAAAATGAGCATCATATTCTCATTTCATGCTAAAAAACCTGTTAATAATACCTTTAAGCTATCAATACTTGCTTGCAATATTAAAATAGTTGCACACTTAAACATGCATTATAGCGACATAGAAACTCAGTCACAACTATTCCTCCAAGCCTAACAACAGAGTTCAAAAGATCACGCCACCACAATATTGCAACTGGAGGACTGTATAGCAGAAGAACAATTAAACACCCTATAGGCTAAAGGAAAAAATTTAAAATATAAATAAATATCAAAACTCAAGCCTAAAGAAAAATCACATTAGCGACATCTAAAAAAATGGACCATCTAGATATAAGAATTCCATTCCCACCACAACACTACTACACTGAGTGAGTCTAACACAAAGTTTCCTTTCTACCACATAATCCAATGAAACGACAAAAATAAAATTACAAAATTTTCATTTTGCATTTCTGTAAGTCAAACTGGAATAAATAAACAAATAAGACAAACACACTATTTTTAACATGATAAATGTAATTTGAACGTCAAAATGAGACAACAAAATTTGATAACAATTTTCATGGTTAATAGTTAAAAAACGTGGTTAATGAAGTATTGAGTTTGGTAAACGTGATCAATGAAGTGTTGATAATCAAACTCAATACTTCATTAACCATGTTTTTTAACTATTAACCATGAAAATTGTTGTCGAATTTGTTGTCTCATTTTGATGTTCGTATAACATAACTGTTTTAAGAGAGTCTGTGACACAGTCCTTGACCCATTGAATCATATATAGGTCCACTCACTCTTTACCGCAATGAATGCAAAATTGAAATAAGCTCGTTACTAGCATTGCTCATAATAAAAACTTACAAGGGTGATCATTTCCTGGAGAACAGAGATGACTTGGTCCCCTCCTTTGAGGAGTGCTTGACGTTCAGAAGAAGTATCCGTATCCGTATCCGTATCCGAGTTTGGGTTTTGAGTCCTTTCATTTCGGTCTTGTGAGTGCAATTCCTCCTCTGGGTATCCACCACCCACTTCGTAACTAGTGCTGCTTGAAACCAAAAGCTGACTCTTTCTATTGGATTGCTTCAACTTCAAATGATGACATTGGCGTTGGTTGGGTGAAGATAATAATATTGTTGGACAAGAGTAAGGGAATAGATTAGGATTAGTATGTGAGCAAGCAGCGAAGAGGAGCGAGGCGCGAAGCATTTCCGTCTTTTCTCTATTCTCAGTTCATAATTTCAGGGCTCTGGGGTTCTATCTATCTACTCCGGGGTTTTAGCCTCATAACTGGAACTGCAAAGGTTTCGCAAATGCTAAAAGAAAATAAAACTAAAATACAGAACGATAAGCCGTCTTAGCTCAGCCGGTAGAGCGCATGGCTTTTAACCATGTGGTCGTGGGTTCGATTCCCACAGACGGCGCGAGCTTTATTTTTGCTTAGTGTTCATCGTTCATTGTTTATTTTAGTGAATATTGCATGTCACGGAGAATGACCTCTTCTTTCTTCTACCCGGGTACCAAATAGTGAATACGCCGTAGTTAGATTTGTTCCTCTTCTTTGTTCATTGTTTCTGTTATATTTTTTTTTTGGGATCAATTTATGTTAGATTAAATTCCTGTAGTTGAAACATTTAATTTAACAATAATAACAATTTTTTACACTGTTTCCAGTTTTTATAGAGTTTAAATCTTGGTTTATTTTGTTTATGTTACATTAATTCCCGTAGTTAGTTAGAACTATTTGAACACTTTCCTCTCTTATATAAATTTCAGAGTAATTATTACCAATTAAATCCTAAAATATAATTTTTCAAAAAAAAAAAACAGTGGTAGAAACTAGAGTTGTCAAAATGGGCAGCCCATGAGCCAAGTCGGCTTACCATGGGTTGGGTTGGAAAAAATCATGGCTCTCTTTTACCTTGGGTCATTTCAAGATTTATGGTTATCCTTATATGTTTGGTCAAGGCTTAAGGAATTTGTCGAGCCGCTCGAGGGAACACAAGTAGATTGCTTACGTTTGTCAATAGGTAGAATCTTCATATCAGGTATAGGGAGAAGGGATTAGTGTAAACATGTAGACTTTTGGGCTAGCGTAAGATGAAGTGTTAACGCATGACCCCGTTGTGCGCTAAATGAATTGCGATGTTATATGAATATTTGTTGTTCTATATGATTGGTATGTTTTAATTTCGAATTATTGATGAAGATGATGCTATGATTGTATGCGTTGATGTTTGATGTTGGTGTGGACGAATGTTGTTATTGCGATAACACTCTAATTAAATATATAAGAATGTTGGTAATGATACAAGAATTAAGGGATAATTCCCAATGTTCATAAGACATGAACCGTAGTAAATAGAAGTGAGGTTAATGCTTAATGGTATAGTTAAGATCCTATGATAGATTCGTGAGTGCTTTAGAGATGTTAGTAATGAAACAAGAATTAAAGGATTAATTCCCAATGAACATAAGACATGGAGATTAAACAAGAGGAAGGAGAAGTAATACTTGATGGTGTAGTTAAAATCCAATAGGATTGATCTATGAATGTCCTAGGAAGTTGGCAAGGGTTTTCAAACCTTTTGCCCAGATCTATATGGCCATGCTCCAGTAAGCACAACCGTGCTCAATAAACAGCACGCCCGTGCTGGGGATTAGCACGACTAGGGGTGGGAATAGGTCAGGCTGCTCATCACTCGTCAGTGGCCTACGACCTAGCCTATTTAAGGCCTAGCTCGGCCTAGTCTATTTAGTAAAAATGTCAAATCAAGGCATTATAAAAAGCCTATATAGCTAAATGGGTCAGGCTAAGGCTTTTAAAAAAGCCTACTAGGCCTACCAAGCCGGCCTATTTAATAGGTACACACACATAAATATATATGTTTAATATAATATATTATAATACTATAAATATTATTTACATTATTCATAATATTTAAAGGTAAAGGCCTTTTGGCCATGTAGTGGCTTACTTGCCCATTTATTTGCGAATGCCTAACCTATTTTTTAGTATATGCCTATCAACTTCTTTGTCATTAGAGACCTACGAGACTATTTACAAATGAAGGATTATGACCTATTTATAAATGGAGGCATACTTAAAGGTCTTGTTGATAAGTAGACTTTTATGTAGGTTTTCAGGCCATGTCAGACTTTAAAGTAGACCAGGCTCAGGCCTTAAAATTGGCCTATATCAGGCTATAAGCCAGGCACAGGCCTCGTGATTGGAACACAGGCTAGGCCCAGGCTTACCAGGGCCTAGGCTATTCCTACCCCTAAGCATGACCATGCTTCATAAACAGAACCATATGTTAAATTGGAACAAGGGTGGTTTCACCCAAATTGTTTCCTATGATGAAATAAGACACCAATCGAAGTAAAGACGAGATATATGATCTAATTAAGCTTTAACTAAGATAATTAATCATAAATGTTGAGATGATTAAGACGGTAATGATGGGTGAATCGTTAGGTGAATCATGGACCCCGTGGTGGTGCATCCTAGAGTACGGTGCATCGGCTATCCAAGGGGGTTCACCCATAGTTTGGTGAACCGCCGGCGTTGGTGCTTGTTGGCCAATGTGGATATGTAACTCTGACGTTGTCTTCCTGAGATAGGTTTGGATCCATATGCATAACGGATAGTGGAGTAGCACTGCATCGCATAACATATTATCATTGAGATGATATGAATGATATTATTATGTTGAATGTTGTTATGCTATGATATGCTGTATACGTTGATGTATGCTCATCTTGCTAACTGATCCTTTTGTCGTTATGTTTATACAACGATTTCTTACTCCCCATTTTGTGTTGTTTGTATGTATGTATCTTTCTTTTATGAAGAGGATGGTGAGTAGCCAGTTGAGGAGTGACTCTGAGGAGCCCACCCACTCATAGTTAGGATGTTTCTTTTTGTTTAGCTTTGTTATCTGATGTATTTTTCGGATTTTGGTTACCAGCTCTGAAGTGTGACATCGAGGTTGGGTTTATGTTTCATTGTTATGTTTTTATTTTTTCGCAGTTGATGAGACGTTTTATTCATGTGGTACTTTCTATCCAGTTGAACATATTATTAAATAATATTCATGTGTTTTTATTTTATTTTATTTCCTTTATGTTGTTTTAAATACATGCGAGGTAGAGGGTGTCACATTTAGTGGTATCGGAGTAGGTCTATCCTATCAGGTCGTGGTATGAGTCTATTATATATCTTCCGTGTGCTCTTGTTTGAATTATCTATATTCATTATATGCAATAATGCATAATAATAGGTGCTTGTAGCTCTTCCTGCTTAGTTCTCTGTTTTTAATAGTTTTCTTGGACATTATAGGAACCTATGGTAGGAAGAGGCAGGAATGATCAGGCTATTGCTGATGATTTGGCATTGCTTGCCAATACTTTAAGACATAACCATAACAACAACAATGGAGGACCAGCTGAATCTCAAAGTCTGGATAAGTTCTAGCGGAATAACCCGCCCTCTTTTAAGGGAACTTATGATCCTGAAGGTGTACTTTTGTGGATGCGGGAGATCGAGAAAATCTTTCGGGCTATGACATGCAACGATGCTCAAAAAGTCATTTTCGGGACTTTCATGCTGACAGAGAAAGCTGAACATTACTATAGTCACTTGGAATGCATTCAAGGACAAGTTCTTGTAGAAGTAATTTCCAGATGACATCTGCGACAAGAAGGAGATGGAGTTCTTAGCTTTGAAGTAGGGGAATATGTCTACAGGGAGTATGCTGCAAGGTGCGAGGAGCTTGCTCATTACTACACACTTTATCAGTATGTGAATGATGATCGCTATAATTGTGTGAAGTTCGAGGATGGATTGCATCCAGAGATCAAGCAAGCCATCAGCTAACAGGAGATTCGTGTCTTTCCTGTCTTGGTGAACAAGTGCAGGATCTTCGAGGATGCCTACAAGTCCAGAGTGGTAAACTACAGGAGTTCAGATGTTCAGGGTAGTAGGAAATACGATTAGAAGGGACAAGGGAAATCAGCGTCTAGCTCCAGTTGACCGGGACTTCAAGCAGGGTGGCAAGAAGCCACAGTTCTCTACAAGCAGGTTCGGGAATTGGGATTCTTCTGCTACTACGCCCATCAGATGCGGCAAGTGCGGGCAGGATCATTTCACCACTCAGAACAAGGATACCGATGTCATCTGTTTCAATTGTGGCAAGTCAGGCCACATCAGCCGAGAGTGTGGAGGAACAAAGTCAAAACAATAGAGTGCTAGCAAGAATTAGAATTCCCAAGCCAATCGACTGAAGACCAGTGGAATAGTCTTTACTCTTAGTGGAGCTGAGACCTCCAAATCCGAGGACTTGATCCAAGGTATGTGCCTTATCGATGGAACTCTTTTAGATGTTTTGTTTGATTCAGGTGCGACTCACTCGTTTATATCACATGATTGTGTCAAAAATCTTAAATTTCCGGTGACCCTTCTTGATTGTGATTTAGTTGTTGCTACACCCACAAATAAATTTGTTCTTAGTTCACATGCATGCAAGAATTGTCTCATTACCATCGATGGTAGGAACTTTGTAGGTGATCTTGTGTGCTTACCCCTGAAACAGCTTGATATTATTCTTAGTATGGACTGATTATCTTCCAATCATGTCCTCTTGAAATATTTTTACAAGACCATTGTTTTCGAAACTCCTCTTGAGTCTAAGGATCCGAGATTTCTCTCTTACAGCCAAGTTAAGGCTTCTATGAAAGAAGAGGTCCAAGTTTACATGATGTTATCTTCCCTGGAAGTAGAGAGCAAGCCTGATGTTGGAAATGTTCCAATAGTGAGAGAATTTCATAAAGTGTTCCCTGGGGATGTTTACAACTCACCCCCTGAAAGGGATGTGGAGTTTATCATAGACTTAGTGTCGGGAATGGGACCTATATCCATAGCGCCTTATAGAATGTCTCCTCTAGAACTAGCAGAATTGAAGAAATAGTTGGAGGAACTGATTCAGAAACAGTTCATTAGGCCTAGCGTGTCCCCATGGGGAGCACTAGTGTTGTTGGTGAAGAAAAAGGATGGCAGCACGAGGTTATGTGTTGACTATCGACAACTCAACAAAGTGACCATTAAGAATAGGTATCCCCTCCCTAGGATTGATGATCTTATGGACCAGTTGAGAGGAACTTGTGTTTTCTCAAAGATAGATTTGAGGTCAGGGTACCATCAGATTAGGGTTACGTCTGAGGACATCCCAAAGATTGTGTTTAGAACCCGTTATGGTCACTATGAGTATTTGGTTATGCCCTTTGGTGTGACTAATGCTCCTGCTGTATTCATGGATTATATGAACAAGACATTTGACCCTTACTTGGATAAGTTTGTGGTGGTCTTCATAGATTACATCTTGGTGTACTCCAAAGACCAAGGAGGAACATGAGGAACACATGAGAGTAGTATTGCAGACCCTTAAGGAGAAGCAGTTGTATGCTAAGCTGTCTAAGTGTGAGTTTTGATTAGAAGAGGTGAGTTTATTAGGACATGTCATCTCTAAGATAGCTTTGCCATTAACATGTCTGACAAAGATAGGACAAATTTTTGAATGGGACTCTAAGTGTGAGGAAAGTTTCCAAACCTTGAAGGAAAGGTTAACATCCGCACCAATATTAATTTTATCCAATCGTAGTGAGCCTTTCATAGTGTATTGTGATTCTTCTAAGTAAGGTTTAGGTGGTGTGTTGATGCATGATGGTAAGGTAGTAACTTATGCTTTTAAGCAGTTGAAAACCCATGAGAAGAATTACCCTACCCATGATTTGGAATTTGGAGATGTAGTGTTTCCCTTGAAAATCAGGAGGCATTACCTGTATATGGAGCAAGGTTTGAGGTATCTAGTGATCATAAGAGTTTGAAATTCCTGTGTGACCAAAAGGAGCTAAATATGAGGCAACGTAGGTGGATGAAGTTTCTTAAGGATTATGATTTTGAGTTGAGTTATCACCTAGGAAAATCCAATGTAGTGGCAGATGCCTTAAGTAGAAAGACCTTACATGTTTCGGCTTTGATGGTTAGAGAAATGGATTTAATTGAGGAGTTTAGAGACTTGATATTAGCTTGGGAGGTTACCCCTAAGAGTATTAGGCTCGGAACTTTAAAGATCACCAATAATTTGAAGGACCAAATTAGGGAAGGTCATAAGATAGTAGTGTACCTCTTAGGCCAGAGAGAGCTGCTTGTTCAGGATAGGAACCTTAGTTTTAAGGAAGGAACTGATGGAGTTTTGAGGTTTCAGGATAGAGTTTGTATACCTGACATTCCAGAGCTTAGGAAGTTGATCCTTGAGGAAGGACATAGGTGTGGTTTTAGTGTTCACCCAGGTGCCACTAAGGTGTACCAGGATTTAAAGCGTATGTTTTGGTGGCCTAGAATGAAAAAGGATGTGACTGAGTTTCTCTATGCGTGCTTAGTGTGTCAAAAAGCTAAGATAGAACACCATAAATCTTCAGGTAAGATGCAGCCTTTGACTATCCCAAAGTGGAAATGGGATAACATCTCTATGGATTTTGTGTTTGGATTCCCTAGGACTCCAGCTGGTTGCGATGCCATTTGGGTTCTTGTGGATAGGTTGAATAAATCTGCCCATTTGATCCCTATGAACATGGAGTATCCTCTAGAGAAGTTGACTGGGTTGTACATTAGGGAGATAATTATATTACATGGTGTGCCCTCTAGCACAGTGTCAGATAGAGACCCTAGATTTACCTCTAGGTTCTGGAATAGTTTGCATGAGGCTTTAGGGACAAAGCTTATATTAGGTTCAGCTTACCACCCACAGACTGATGGTCAGTTTGAGAAGACCATCCAGTCCTTAGAGGATTTGTTGAGAGCTTGTGCGCTAGAACAATCGGGTAGTTGGGATAAGTTTTTACCTCTGATAGAGTTCACCTACAACAATAGTTTCCATTCTAGTATTGGGATGACACCATATGAAGCTCTGTATGGAAGAAGATGTAGGACACCTTTGTGTTGGAATGAACCCGGTGTGAATGTGGTGCTAGGACCTGAAATAGCGCAAGAGACTACTGAGAAGGTGGGGATGATCCAGGACAAGATGAGAGTGGCACAAAGTAGACAAAACAGTTATCATGATAAGAGGAAGAAGGCTCTCGAATTCCGGGAAGGTGATCATGTGTTTTTGCGAGTTACTCCAACAACTGGGGTTGGTAGAGTAATGAAAGCACGAAAACTTACTCCGAGATTTATTGGTCTTTACCAAATTCTGAAAAGAGTTGGTGAAGTCGCTTACCAAATAGCCTTACCACCTTTCTTATCCAACCGTCACAATGTTTTCCATGTGTCTCAGCTTCGGAAATACACTCATGATCCTAGCCATGTGATAGTACCCAATACAATTCAATTAAAAGAGAATTTGACTTTTGAGGTACTACCGCTTCGGGTTGAGGATCGAAGGATTAAGCAGCTAAGAGGGAAGGAGATTCTCTTAGTTAAAGTCGTTTGGAGTGGGGCTACTGAGGAAAGTGCTACCTGGGAGATGGAGAGCAAGATGATGAAAGAGTATCCGTACCTTTTTGATAGAGGTGAGTAGAAATTTCGAGGACGAAATTTTTATAAGGTGGTGGAATTATAACACCCCATTTTTCGTATGCAAGCCTTATGTGTTTATATGTATATATTATATATGGTTTTATGTCATGTTAGTGGTTAGAAATGCCTAAGTAATGTTATAATGAGGTTAAGTGGGGTTGTTAGGAAAAAAATTGTAATACCCATAAAAAAACGGTTAATTAGCGCTAATGGTCAAAGTTAACAATTATTTATTAAATAATAATAATAATAATAATAACAATAAATATTTGCAATAAGGTATAAGAGATTAGCGTAGTAAAATAGAGTTATGAGATAGATTATTTGAGGTGTTGTCCTTTTTACCCCTAGTGTCAAGTCATGAGTGACTGAGTGCCGGGGACCCTTTTGGTAAGTGTAATTGTTAAGAAATAAAATAAGGGGGAAATAGTTAGTGTTTTTAGAACCCTAACTTCTAAAATCAGTTTTCTCTGGAGAAAGGGGGAAGAAGGCACGACTGCTCAAGATCATGGAGAAATGCTCTTGGCACAAGGAAACAAATTTCGGTCTCCTTTTTTCCTTTCCTTTTCATCGATTCAGGTGAGGGGATGTAGGTTTTATAGGTAGAAATTAATGGGGTCTAATTTGGGGTTATTGGTAGTATGTGATAGAGTAAGATTTGCTAATATCGGTGATGGTTGATAAATCTTTATTCTGAAAACTTAAAATTATGTGATGTTTCGTTTTATCTTTTCATCATTATTGTATCGTTGTTGTTTTATGAAACTTTGTGTGAATGAGTATTGTCGATTTTGGGATGAGATTTTGCTCTGGACAACGGATTTTCTATTTCTGCGTTTGCACTCTGCAAATTCTTAACAAATGACTGCGGATTCTTGAATGTCTGTTTAGTGCCTCTCACCATGCTAGATTGTCACTCTTGTATTTTGTTGGATTTTTATCACTTATTATTATTCTATAAAATCCTCATCATGGTTGCCATGGATTGCATCCCGTAATTGACTTCCTAGGCAAAGGTAAATTCTTTGCTGCCATGTGATACCTTGATGCCAAAGCTTGTGGCAATAATGGTAGGTTGTAGCATTGACAGGGAATGTATAAATTTTAATATTAGAAATCAAAACAAAATAATAAAGTATTGTGAATAGTTTTCAAGCAATTCAAGTAGAACACGTTTTTCTTTACTTAGCTACTGTAACATGAATTTCAAATTGGTTCACAGACTGTACTAGATATATGTATTATATTAGATTAGTTGTTTAAAGGATATATATATATATATATATATATATATATATATATATATATATATATATATATATTATGGTACTGGCAATGACAAATCAAAGTGTAAATGAATTATTATGTAATTAGTAGATGTATGAAAAATACATGTTGATTCTATGTTTAATGATCCTTTTATTGTGATGGATTCAAATGACATGATTGTGCTTTGTGAATTGATTTTTTTTTTTTGTGATGATTACCACTTTGAGTAAGACTTGGTGTATTCGACCGGAGAACAGATTCGATCGGTATATAAACGTGACTGTCGGAGGAGGGGACTAGTGAAATAACCCCAGAGTTTGGAGGGTAGTTACGTAGTGACCGAGGTCACTTGCTGGTCAGCGGATATGACCGGGGTATAAATGTGACCGTCGGAGTGGGAGACTTTAGTGAACAACTTCAAAAGGAAAACAAGTATCTTACTCAATGGTTAAAGGATCGTAATGCAACTTAAGAGTTGCAATGATGATGTGGTTTGTGTACGTGGTAAAGTATGACATGATATGTGTATATATATTTATATATATTTTATATATCTAATTGTATTTTTACACACTCACTGAGTTCTATGACTCACCCCCGCCCTTTTGGTTCAGCTTCAGGTACTCCACGAGGGGAGCCATCTCAGGGAGCCCATGCACGGGAGTAGTGTAGGTAGTTACTGCAGTTTTTTTTTTTTTTTTTGATTTCTTTTACTCATATGAGATACCTCTTCGTTTGTTTGAACTTTGGGACTATTTCTTTTTCTTGGTTGTAAACCGTTTCTTTTCATTTAAACTTTGGACGTATACTTAAGACCACATTGGCTTATTATTTTGGAATAATCATTTACTCTGATATTTTCTTTATGATTACCTATATAGCGATGTGACTTATACGTACTTGATAGGCCTTGGGAATGAGACATCAAGGTCTCATTCTGGCCGGTCAGGAACGCCTAAGTTGGGTCATTACAAAAATCCCTTTCCAGTAAATGAGCACGGCAGCACGACCCTGTGCTGATAAGCCTACTCCAGTGGCTGCCCGAGCAACAAGCACAACCGTTCTCAAGGGGGAGCATGGCCGTGTCGGAAAAGAGGGCAACTGACGTAAATGTTGAAGACCCCTTGCTTAATTAAGCACGACCCCGTGCTCGGTGTTGAGCACGACCCTTGTAACACCCAGTTTTTCGTGGTTTTCTAATATTGAAATATATTAAAGTGTATATATAATTATCCAAGTTTTTGGAAAAAAATGATTTTAATAATCCGAGAAGATATTCTTACTCTACTTAATTGTAGAGAGTTACAATTAAATTTTAGGTTGAAAATAGAGACGGAGCCCGGTCTGTATTTCATTGATAGTAGAGTTTTACTGATAAGAAAACCTAAATTTGACTCGTAAATGAAAAAGTTGGACTTTTTATTTAATTTCTAATGACTCTGGTCATTTAGAAATATTTCACTTACAAAGTGGAATAAAAATTTAATTTATGGATGTTATGTTTAATCGGGTAAACGACAAAGTTGAATACGAGATTACCTGGACTGCTAAAGGATAATCCTCAAGAGATCAAGAAATTTCTCAAATGGTGACTCAAAGTTTAAGGGTCAAAAATGGTAGGAGAGGTGGGCCCCACACGTAATGATGATGTTGGGCATGAAATTACCAAAACGTACTTAACTCTTTCTTTAATTTCAATTTGGTCCTTGAATGAATTTACTTCCTTGTCCTTAAATGAACAAAATTTTGGACTCCTTTCTCCCCTAAAGTGGACGGCCCACACACCATAAAAGGCCAAGTTATTTTCACTTTCCATCACTTTCCATCATCTTCATCAAAGTTCTTCCACTTTCTCTCTTTTTCTAAAAACTTCTATAACCAAAGCATGTGAAGGAGCTAGTTGATTCCTTGATTTTCTTCAACTTCCAAGAGGTAAATCTTGTTCCCCATCTCCATTAAACTGTATGTTCTTCAAATAATTTCTTGATTCAAGTTCATGATCATCATTTTCATATTAGGGTTCATAACTTTGAAAATCTCTAGAAAATCATAGAAAAATCCATGATAATGAGACCAATTTCTATGAACTTGTTATCATCTCTATATTAAAGATCTAAGAGCATGATTGAAACAAAATTTTCTTCCCTATTTATCTATACAAGGCCGAAACCCTAGCTATGTGTGTGGAGGGGTTTTGTTCAATTTTTTTTGAAAGCGATCATTGATCTCATCTTTCTACTACATGTTTGTGATGGATCTAAGTTGTTAGCTAAATATAAAATCCCACACCATTTCTTTCATTAAGGGCCGAAATTAGTGCTTGAGGGATTGATGTTGTTTTGATTTTATTTTTAACCTAAGACAATTTTTCTAAACTCTATGAAGCTCTAGGATCGTAAATCTAAGAGTATGAAAATTTTGGAAATTTTTAGCCCCAACATCATCACATGGCCGAAGCTAGCATGTAGAGGATAGGAAGTTCTATGTGCTTGATATTGATTGTTTGATTGTGGTTTATTGAAGGTTACGTGATTTGATAGAACGTTGAATCGGGAAAACCGGATTTCCGACAAAGTTTTACTAGAAAGGAAAATCATCGAAAGGTAAAGGGTGATTACTTGAGGGATTTTATGATAAATATATGTTATTTGTATGTGGTCTGTATTGTTTACCTGTGTTTGCTATTGGCTGTTAAAGTTGTTCTCAAAGTTGTTGTTTTTATCTGTGCCTGACTGTCTATTTTAGATTGACTGTTTATTGTTATATGTTGTAGAACTCTAAATGCATAATTTGAATTATGTTGATTACAATAATGTTTATGATGGTTGATGTGTGGGAAGCCTGACTGAGATCAATGCTCAATTAATTCACATGATAAAAACTTTAATAAGCCTTAAGATAAATTACGCTTCAAAATTTGTTTAACTACTATTTTAGAAAAATGCTTTATGAGGAAAGTCACATTTCGATTTTAAAAGATTTTAAAAAATGTTAGAAGGTAGCTAACTTTGAAAATAAATACGGAAAGTATTTTTCTAAGACTGCATAACTCATTTGAAATTAGGTTTTAACTCAAATGAAATTCTTTTAAAGGAATGAAGTTTTAGGAGGAGAATTTTTCGGAGAAAATGACTTTCCTAATTGTTGAGAAATTTTTAATAAAGGAATTTCAATTAGAAAGCTTTTTCTGAAAATAAATTCCACAGAACGGTGTAAACGATGAATTGGAACTTAGTAATCGAGACATCGGAATATTAATGTTCTCACGGTGTTATGGACTAGATGACCTGTGGACATTGTGTCTATTTCACGATGTAATAAATGATGTTAAACAATGTAAGATGTTTTCTACTACCACGAACCTAAGGCTAGTGCACAGGTCTAGGGTTTCATGAATGAGCACTCGAACTTTGTGTCCTGTGTTTATAATAAGAGGTTTGAATACGATGAAAACTACTGATGGTCGAAGGCTTTTGAGCTTCGGCAAGGAAAGAGTGAACACAAAGAAAAGTGACGAGAATAAAATGTTTTATTTCATGCATTTGGCAAACGTACCCACAATGTGTTCATGTGAATACCTTGAAGGGTAAGGTATTTCTTGCTACGATGTATCATTGTGCCTTGATGGACAATGAAAAACCATTCACGGTGATCATTGTGTCTTGAGTTGGACAATGTGCTATGGTTATCACGGTGTGCCTTATTTGGCAATCGAGTTTGATCAACTCAGTTTCACGGTTATGGGATCTCCAGAGATTAGGAAAAGTTAGACAATGATATTGAAGTGTTCATGCATCTATTTTCAAAAGACGATGATCGGGAATGAAACCCAGTGAAAAGTGACTTACTTATTTATTATAATTGACGTTGTTATGATGGTGTTTGTTTGTATATGCTTCTTTGTGTCACATGTAGTTATCATGTTAATCCATATATTGGCTTCTCGCCCTTGCATGTTCTCTTGTGGGTACCACTCTTTGTGGCATATATTTTAAATGAGAACAGATGGACTCGAACCTGCCACCAGCACATTCGGGGACACGCAACCTCATTTTTGAAGACGCGGCAAATGGTGGCGCGTGGGAGTTTCCTCCCTAGGGGCATCGCACCATTTACACTGGCCCCATAGTAGAAGTTACCGGTACAGCAGCTGCTGGTCCACAAAGGCAAATTCGCACCGTCGAGACAGTAGAAATAACACTACCTTCGGTATGGTGGCTCCGTCAGCAATGGACCGAGCAAGAAGTGTTCGAGGTTCATCCTCTGATCATTCCACCTTTACAATTGGCAGCACCTGAAGCACCTCCTGTGGAAGAGGAGTTGGATCCTGACTTCGAAGAAGATCTAGAAGAATTTAGTGAGGAGGAACCTGAGATCCAACCTGCAGAAAATGGTGATGTTGGTTCCGATGAAGGAGCTGGTGTAGTGGGATCTTCATCAGATCTTTCTGCTGATAGTGGGGGTGATCATCCGGGTCTCCCCAATGGTTTTTCCTTAGTTTGACCAGCTGTAGGATCTGATCTTTTTGGGTAGTGTGTTTCGTTAGTCTAATCTGGCTTCTAAGAGCCAAGAGTTTTTTTGAAAAATGGTTCTTAGTATTAACTTTATGCCAAGTTTATGTTCTTAGTTTCTGACTTAGTTGTTTTGTGAAAAGCTTGTTCGTGTAAAGGATCTTTTGAGAAAATGTTGTACAACTAACTTATGTATTAAACTTATGAGGCAGCTATGTATATTATGTTGTATGTTCATGTTGTTTAATTGATAAGGAAGAAAAGAAAAAATTATCACTATTTTTAGACAAAGATAATGATGAAAGAATATTATTTTCCGAAATAACCAACAAATTTAAAGTTTAGTTTTTCACAAACGGGTAACTATGTGACATCCCTAGGAGGGGTGTTATAACCGTGCTAAACGTAAGACATGGAGATTAAATAAGAGGAATGAGAAGTAATACTTGATGGTGTAGTTAAAAGCCAATAGGATTGATCTATGAACGTCCTAGAGGTTGGCAAGGGTTTCCAAACATTCTGCCCAGATCTATATGGCCATGCTCCAGTAAGCACGACCGTGCTCAATAAACAGCGCTCCCGTGCTGGGGATCAGCACGACCATGTTTCACAAACAGAACCACATGTTAAGTTGGAACAAGGGTGGTTATGAAAAAACCAAAGTTAACACAAGAAGGGGGTTTGAATTGTGTTTACCAACTTTTTAGGAAACTTTGATAAATATTTTTGCAGGCACAACAAGCAAGAATAAAGCTAAGGAAAGTTAGATGGGTGACTCGTCTAATTTCAGAACGGTACACACGTGCACATATAGAAGGTTAAAACAAGATTTGATATTCACAATATTAACTCCCCAAGTTAAAAGCTTAAAAAAATAACTCTTAAATAAATTAAAGATATAAGGGAAGAGGAATATCACTCAAGAGTTTTATACTGATTCACCTCAAAATCAACAGGGCTACGTCCAGTTCTAGGCAGCACCAAGGTTTCCAATATAGCTGATCAGATTACAGTACAAGTATTGTTTTCACACCTAGCCTCTCCAGGCTTACACTCAAACAAGTATTATTTTATCACCTAGCCTCTTCAGGCTCAACAGTAAAGGATAAAAGATTTTGAGTATTTAATACAACTTTGCAAGTCTTTCAGATATCATTCAGAGAGTGAAATAAATGAAGGAATGAAAGACTGCGAAATTTATGTCAAATTATTGAAGAGATAATCAATGAATGAATGAAGAACTAAACGAGCCAAGTAAAAGCTTCTTTGAATATGCGTTGTGTATCTCTTATCTTCATCTTCACGGTTTGCCCTATTTAAAGACTTCAATCAATTTGATTCGTTAGACACAACTCTAGAAAGTGTGTTCCTTTGATTTGAGCTTATGGGACGCCATTAATGCCAAAGTGTAATATCTAGACTTCCACAACGATACTACTAAGTACTAATATATAAACCTGATTACAGCATAAGGAAAAATAGTTGAACATAGAAAATTTGAAATAAGTGAAACATTTTTACAAGAGATTTTTGTAGAATTGAATATAGTATTGGGTCAATTTAATACAAATAAGCATTTCACCCCTAATTCACAATTCAATCTCGTATAAGCATCGACTCCTAGTAAGACTCCAACTTTGATCCGGTTGTGAAATATTATCATAACATGGGACACTATTGGGTGACTGTCAAGCAATCTCCGGAGCTTGCTTATCAATTTCCAATATGTACCTGTTATCTTAAACAAAGAGGCGCCTAGTGAGAAATAGATCACAGTGAGTTCCTACTTCAAGCAAAGCTTGTGAGTAGTCAATATATTTTCTTTGATCCTCCTCATTAAAATACTTATATTTACATATATGCACACATATCATAATTAACCTCACATAGTGGTAGAGTTTTTCATAGCCTACTCACCTCAACTATTTTACCA
The DNA here is from genome assembly GCA_030762895.1 of Sophora flavescens. Lineage (NCBI taxonomy): Eukaryota > Viridiplantae > Streptophyta > Magnoliopsida > Fabales > Fabaceae > Sophora > Sophora flavescens. The sequence goes on along the minus strand of CM061068.1, from coordinate 147,608,634 downwards.
GGTGTGCACTTCATGGACCAATGCAGGCTAGAGTAAGTATAGTCAAAATCTATACCACTGTGGAATTGTTCTCTTATAACTCACCATTTCATCACAACCCTTTTTACCAGGTCCTTACTTGGACTAAGTTATTTGATGAAATTAAATCTAAGCATATGTATTTTAAGTATAAAAAACTTTACTTGGTACCTCAAGTGTGAGTGGACTTAAGGCACGCATAGTTTAAACTGGTTGATATGGCAGTCAGAGTTCTATGACAACAATTAGGCGTCCCTTAGTTGCTAGTACCATATAATAGCCTCCAAAAATGAAGGACTTACAAAACATCTCACCCACATAGATATTGTGGCCTTAAATAATGGCTAGAATAGTTTTGAAACCTTAAGTTTCACTAAACATAGACCATTTTAAAATTTTAATGCCATGCTATGATTTATTTTCTAATACATCTTCTCCAATGGAAGGAAATTTCATCAAATATTCAGTAACCATACCAAAACGGTGGTTTCTTTAAACATCCACAAAAGTACCAATAGTAAAGATATAACACAATTAGAATGTCACACCATTATCTTATAACTTGTACAAACCAGACCCAACATCCAAGAACCAATAAAACAAAACATACAGCCACAAAGAACATCATACTAATTACAATTGTAAGTATTATTCATGTTTGGACAGAATTAGAAGACATAGGAATTCATTCTACACAAATCAAGTGCCATTATACTTCCAAATATATAATCAGAATTTTCAGCAACTTGGAACTGGGTTTTCCCACTAAAACTTTATTTGCGACACCCCATTTTCAGGTATCACATTTACGTAACATTACTCAAACATCAAACTAAATAAAATATTAAGTTGCTGGTTTTCTTCGGAAAATAAGATTCATTTTCTAATTCCCTATGTTTCTTAAAAATAGTGATAGAATTTTTTCTTTTTCTGCACATGCCTTCAAACATTCATAATATAATATACACCACTATATATATTTCACATATACTTCCATATTTTACAATTGACCCTTTTCTTACTAGGTCACCATCTATTTGTCACCCATATTTTACATTATCTGAAATTTCACAACTACGACAAGTGGGTGTCTGAAAATACTACTCAACATATGACTCTCGGAAGTCACTAAGTCAGACTATCCTAAAATTCCCACTCTTTCCTAACACTACATCCTAAGCTGGTCACCACTACATAAAACCATTGGGAAGTCCAGTGTACACTCCCCCACCCCCGGAAGATGTGTCTGGAGAGAATACAACAGCCCCCTCTCCAACAGCTTCAAACCCTTCGTCTGCTATAGGAACATAGTCAGGATTTTCCACCGGATTCTCCTCTGGGTCTTCCTCCATCTCCTCCGGAAGGTTCTCTGGAACTAATATAATGGGTGCAGGAGGTGATCCTGGCGCCACTTGTTGTAATGGTTGAATAAACTGAGGCAGTTGATGCTCCAGACTCCCGTGTTGTACTAAATACCGTAAAATCATCCAGATAGGTGGTAGCGATACTTCAATTGTTTCCCTGATATGAACTAACTGTTGTGGTCCCTCAGCTACTGTACCTCGGAGTGTCCTTAAAGGACCAGTATAAGTAGCACTCCGAGCTCCTGGGTTAATAACCCGAGCGTCTCCTCTATCCGCGTTGTCAAACGTCAGGGATCGTACCCCCGAATAGTTCAGATCCACCTCGTCCGGATCCATCTAAAATGTTTGTAAGGGTGAGTTTCCAATATATGAGTTTTAATAAGACAACCCCATGCACGACTCTCAAATAACAATTACCAAATATTCACAATATAATAACATTAATTCGAATAACAGAATGATTTACTTCACAGGGCTTCATGCCCGACAGTCATCGTCATTTTATAAAAATGCATGACACTTCTATGTTCAATCTCTAATTTGATACCTAATCTCCGGAGATCCCACAACTTTCTGTTTCGTTTCAAGCTGATCAGGCTCGCACATGGCGCATTGTAAAAACGAACAAAACAATGCCCAAGAAAAATCACTGGTGCACATCCCCATTCCCGTTAGGATGCTCATTCAAAGCACATAACACAATTGTGCACATCCCCATTCCCGTTAGGATGCTCATGCAAAGCAATGACACTATTTCCCCATTCCAGTTAGGAAATAGCTGCACACATATAAAATTTTGACATACAGTCCTATAAATTCTTGAATGCACAGTCCTATATATTGGCTCACACATATAGAGGCCCAATATTTAAATGGAACACAGTCCATAAAAGATACATTGATCCACTCCGGAACTCAATGATCATCACCACCTGACACGTCTGCCATATACATTGATCCACTCTGGATTCAATGCCATTTACATGACACAATTGCCATTGAATGCATGAGAAAAACTTTTATTCTTGCTTTGTTTTCTTTGTCGTAATAATCTTTCCTCGTCGAAGCACAAAGCTTAACGACCATGCTTAATTCTTTTAATTAAGACTTTTCACTTAAAACAAATACAAGACATACAGTCCAAATCTTTTAATCTCAACATAGGACACACAGTCCGAATGCTCAATCACGAGGCCCTTAAACCGATGCACCAGTTTTAGGCTCGCGGATATGGAATTCACACTTTCCACATCAATTTAGGACACACGGTCCAAAAACAAAACTTGCAGTACACTCTGTCCCATGACACAGATCCTTGATCTATGTGTCCATACAACACTAGAACCCCGGCGTCTCGGTTTCTAGGCTCATTTATCTGCTTGTAAAACATTTTGCTCAGTGTAAAACAAATACAAAACAACAGCTCCGAAAACTTATCCAAGTTTAACGGAATAACTTCACTGAATAAAACATTTTTACAGAAACCCTTTTCTGTTAAAACGTTAATAAATTTTAAAAATCATTTATAAATTCCTTTTATTTCTAATTGTTTCACTTTAAGAAATAATTTTCAATAAAGGTCAACAAAACAAAAATTTTAATAAATAAAAAGATTAAATAAATAAATTTAGAAAATTTAAATAATTAAATATTTAATATTAAATAATATTAAATAAATAATATTAATTAAATAATATTAAATAACTAAAATCACTTCTCTGTCAGAAGTAATTGTTCTGACTGCTGTAAATATTATTTTTGGAACTTAATCACTTTAAATAACATTTTATAATAAAATTGAATTTATTATATAAAAATTAGAGCCTGTGAAAAATTTCACGGTTTCGCCTTTACTATTGCTTATTTACACTGTTTCCACAAAATATTATTAAAATAATAATTTTTTTTTTCATTTTTCTCAAAATATCCCAAATTAATCCCTCTGATTAATTATCCAAGCTTATTAAGTTTTTTATCCTTAATTAAAATTTTTAACACTGACCAATTGTCAGATTACTCAGTCCAACACTCAACAGCAGATAAATTCCAATCATATAATAGCATGGCATATATCAATTCATGACATGCATCACAATTATAATATAAACAATTAATCATAATCATGTAAGTTCACACATCACATCAATTCAATTTACTCATATAAACATCACATCAATCTAGCAATTAATAGTAAACAGTACAATGTAATAAAATATTTTATACAGAAAATAAATAAATGACTCCACAAATAAGCATGAGATTATCTCAACTCCTCAGGCATACCCCCCTTACCTCTTGAATATTACACTATAGTTTTTGTTAATCTCCCGAAATCGATCCGATTCCTCTGCGTCAGTGTAAATCAGCTAACTCAGTTGTTTCCTTCAAATGAATCGCAACCAAAATAAATCAAATCAAACAGCAATACACTTGGCTCATGAAGGTTAGGGTTCGACTTCAACCAATTATCTAGGTTAGGAAAATTAAAATTTGATTAACTTAAGGATTAATGATCCATAAGTTACTTAAGCATGATTAAACACTTAAACCATGATTATGAACCAAGAACATGAACTAAACTCATCTAGTTCTAAGAACTAGGGTTCGGTTTTCTCAAGACTTTTAGGCTAGAAATTTTAAAATTTCATCAACTCTTGGATTTAATCAACATACAAAGCTTAGAGTTTGATTCAAGTGTTACAAACAACTTTTGAATCACAAAGCCATTAAGTACACAAACCTAGGGTTTCGGTTTTGATGAGATCAATAGGTTAAAGTTTGATTTTTTTTTTCTTCTATATACTTGAATACAAGAACTTGCAAGATACAAAAGGATTGAATCATGAATCAAGACATGAAAATGAAACAAAACCTAAAAACATAAATTTGACCTAGGTTCGGCCATAACCAGAAATCAAGGAAAGAAATTTCACATGATCTTATGCTTCTAGATGATGAAAATAGAGATGATTATAAGATCATAGCAATTGGTTTCATGTCAAAAGGATTTTTCTAGAATTAGTTATGAATTTTTGAATCTAGTTTCATGAACTTTGAACAAATGAAGAACATATGGATTTAGGTCCTAAATCTACCAAAGTGATGAAGATAAATGATTTAAATGACAAGAGAATAAGTTATTACCTCTTGATGATCCAAGAAAAACAAAGTTTGGATGATGTTCTTCAAGGTTTTCTTATGGTGTTCTTATGGCAAAGTTAAGAACTTTTTGAAGAAGAAAGACATGGAAATGGAAGAAAATGGTTAATGAAGAAGGCAACAACTTAATGAAGAATGAACCACACTTAATGAAGAAGGATTGGAGCCGTGGGTTTTGGTAAGTTTTAGTCAACTTTTCCAATGGCATTTGCTTGCAATTGTCATATAAAGACAAGGGCAAAATGGTCATTTCATAGGAAAATTTCACTTTGTCATAAATGTGCCATTATGGCCATTATGACTCAGATAAACTGGTCATAAATGCTCGGCAAGTCGGTCAAATCCATCATCTCTGCTACGTTGCCGACTCCTCGATTCATCTAGCGCAAACTTTTCCTAGAGACATCTCGACGTATACGCCCGCAACAAATATAATATTTTAATTTTTTTACCAAAATTTTCAAAACTTCCAGTATCGTAGTAAATACGATAAAAACATTTTCCATCTCGTTCACGACTCAAAATTAGGTCTTCTGAGCAGTAAACTTTTACTGTCAGTGAAAACGCAGACCGGGTTCCGTCTGAATTTTCAACCCAAAATTTCAACGTAACCCTAAGATATAAAACATAACAACAAAATAACAGTATTTCACCCAAAATAATTTTCTAAGTCTCGGATAAAAATATATTTTTATATATTACTTACCGACACTAGAAAGCAGTGAAAATCGGGGTGTTACATTATCAAAACTAGACCTTCCAGAACCTAAATTGAAGAAAAACAATTCTATTTTCTAATGGCACAAGAATGGTTCCAATCTAGTAGTTGTACATGGAGTTATGGCCAGAACACTACAACAACATAAAAACAAATTTTCTGTTTTTGACAGCAACTTGCAAGTAAGTTTTCTCAGTCAATACTTAACGAAATCTAGTCATTCCAATGACCATTTCGTATCAAATTTTGTCTAGTTTCCAATGGTTTAAAAATCATTTCAAAACGACCTTTGTGGAGGACGTTATCGACAAAATACTGATAGGGTGTCAATACGGGTTTGGAGACTAATTCCTCCCCTTTATCAATTTCACCCAAATCAGCCCCTAACCTTGCATGCAATCAAAATCAGTGGTTCCACACATCATGCAACACCAAAATAAGCATGTAACAGAAGTAATAAAGTGCTCAGCAAAAAGTTAAGATTTATGGTCACCCAATGTTACAAACAACAAGAACTCACATGACTATGTAGTAGAATCAAGGTTGTTAATGTTGGTCTCTCTTGAGTTCCTTCCTAAGCTGATTTTATCCCCTTTTTGTTGAACCCTAGCTTCCCCTCATTCTCTTCCCTTTCATTCTCTTGGTTCTTCAAACTTTCTCTAGGGTCTCCATCTCTCATCTCCTTGTCATGGTTCAAAGTTCCTATATCTCTCTTCTCCCTTCTTCCCTCTTCTCTTATTTCTCTTCTTCTTTCCTTTTCTCTCTTCTCCCTTCTTCTTACTCTTTTTTCTTCTGTAACTCACGACACCCCTTCCTCTTATCTTATTTTCTTTTTCTTTTTATTCTGTCTACTAAACACACCCATAATTTATTCACTACACCCCCTTATGATTCAAAGTTGAAAAAAAACCCCACCTTTTCTCCTTTTCAATCTCAACAACTCATTCCTAACAACCCAATTCCACTCATCCTTTAATTAATAAAACTTCTATTTTGTTGGATAATCTATTATTTATTTATTTAATTATTTTTTTTAGCTTAGGAAATTTGGGATGTTAGTGTTACATTGTTCATCTAATTGGAATTAATCTAAGTGAAGGTGGTGTCTAATTATAAAAAAAAATTCTAGATTAATAATAGTTAACCTAACACAATTGTATAAAAATTCTATTCCCTCTTTAATCCACAAATAATTACTTCATAATTCAATCAATCATACAATTGCATATTTATGAAATATAAAATGATCCAATCACACCCATGGTAAAATTATAATGAAAATACTAGAATACCCTCCGAGAAGGATATTACATTATTCTCCCCCTTAAAGAAATTTTGTCCCCAAACTTTAATAAAACCTACCCTAGAGAAATGCAATAACAATGATTTCTCATACAAGAATCTAAACACTTAAACATAAAATCATAATACAAATCTCATAATTCACACTAAACACTGGTTGTTGCCTTAGCAACCTTCCCACATCATGACAATTAAAAGCATGCAAGTGAGAATTGAAAACACAAAACTACTTCAGTTTGGATCACATAGGTATATATACATTTAAAGCGCACAATAAAGCAAATTTGCCCTATGGTACTAGTAAGATTGTTGATGCTTAAGTGTTGCATTTAGGTTCCTAGATGGTTTCCTACAAGATCCTTCGTTTAGTAGCTACTAAGCTTCCGCTGCGTACTCTAATCAATAAGGTTTTGTTTGTAAGCTTGAATCCATCGATGAACTGGTGATAGAAGGTTCGAGACATCTATACATTAGTTCTAGGGTTTAACTCTTGAAGACTCTTATTGAAATCTTAAACCTATGCATCTCACTCTAGGAGTGAAATATAGGTCCCGTTGACCCAATGGGAAAGATTTTGGTGTTCTCTTAGGGTTTGCCACTCTTACCCTGATTAACTTTATCTTGGTGGCGCTTCTTGTGATAGGGTCAACTCTAAGTTCCTTCCTTCGGGTCTAAGAAGTTTCGATGACAAGTCATAATCATTAACTATTTGGTTATCATTGATACTAGGTTCGCTAGGGTCTAATTATCTTGCATGACAGATATTCCAAACAATAGCAAGTTGATAGAAACTTTATGACAACAATAATAATAAAAGTATAGCATACAATCTTATTCACATAGTAGTGGTACTTATTATACCAATCATCTTAGATATCTCAATTTTTTTTTAAAAAAACACCAAGCACATATATGATCATGTACATAAGGATGCAACACACATGGAAGTAACTGATTAATACATATTCATGTGCTTAATCACATAATTGATGCATGCCAATGATTCTTATCAATCACCAATATTGAACACGATCAAGAAATGACATACATAATGCTATGGTAGCAGATAAAAATATTGACATGTTCTAAGCACAAGTCTAACCCCGAGCATCCCATAATACCCGAGATAGAGCAAAAATATCGCTTTAAATTATTCAAATACATTTTTTCAGTGAATCTAAATTTGTCTTGCAAAACTTCTCTAAAACTCTGTTATAAGAAAACCTTTACCGGAAGTTATTCAGTTTTGAAAGCGAAGTTGAGATTTATACTCGTTAAAATTTGCAGAAATATTTTGAATTGTTAAAAGTTTTCAAAAAGGATATATCGTCAAATAAGTAATGATGTTTCAAAATAGGCTACAAAAGAATTTGTGAGTTTTCAAAAGTTCTTTTGTTTATATGCAGAACAAATAAGTACACATACATATACACATGCAAGAATGTCAATACCAACACTATAAACTCACAAGATACAATATAATAAGCAATATATTTTTTTATCATCTTCACTAAGAAGTACATATATGTGTAATTACAATAACGGTGAACCACACTTGAAGAGAATACCTACATACATCAACATACAATACTCAATCATACAACATGTGCATAATTTTTTCAGCACCCATAACATTTACAACAAACGTACATTAACTTTGGTGCTCTTTATAAAATACCAAACGAAGTTGGGTTTGAGTAAATTACAACTTTTTGGAAATTATAGGTTGTCTAGTTTATGAATAAAATTTTTGTTTTAAGAAATAGTCCTTCAATTAGTACAGTTCAACAAATGAAGACACTGATGTATGCAAACATGATAGCTATTGTCCCTCAACTAGAGACGCATTTTAAAATGTCAATACTCTGTGAATCTAATCAAATCATATCAAGTCTAGTTCTCAAATCCATGCCCAATTTTCCAAAATATAATTTGTACAAAAGGTTATAACTGAAAGAAGACAGAAAGGTCAGGCTGAAAACGTGTTTTTGACAGTAAAATAAAAACTGTAACTTTGAAAATTAATTTGGTGGGTCATAACTCATAACTCAACCAAAGCATGCAAAATGAGATGTATAAATTGAAGCCCCTAAAGTCTATTTTTTTTAGAACTATGCCCATATTTTAGAAATCGAATTGGTACATAAGTTTTTGATTGAAAGAAGACACGAAGGTCAAAACAGGACAACAAACTGTCTTCCAACTTGTGACACCTTTTAAATTATCGATACCCAGTCAAATTCCGTGAAATTTTAGCACAAAACTTAAGGACAATGAATATAGATTCCAACAAAACAAGAATCATTTAAAAAGGAACTCTATGGAAAGAGTTATGAGCAAAATACTGGACTTATGTCTATACAGGTCTTGAGGGCAACACCTCACTTTCTTCAATTTCAACACTATATTCATAAATCTACTCATCCAAACAATTATCCAGCACTCAAACACATCAAACCATACTTAAATCACAACCAACAAGTAAGAAATTAAATAAATTATCACAAGTTTCCTCAAGTACACATTCAATAATTCACATAATCAACATGCATACTTATTACACTCATTTCAAGCATCTCAAACTTAATTATTCCAATAGACAAAGTATTTTCCTCTTATTAATCACCATATAAACAGAATCACATAATCAAACACTAATCAAACACATGCATAAAATTTATCACCCACAAAACCATCAAGACAGTGCATGATTTCGACCAACAAACATACTAAGCAATTTCAAACTCATTGACCAGTTGGCACATATTAATCAAAAGCATTAAACTAGAAGTACATTAAATTAGAACCATACCATACACATCTCAACAAAATCTCAATTTGCTCTACTAGTTCCTTTGGAATATTTGTTTAAGGAAGTAATAATATATCTTTTGTCTTTACAATCATAATTGTTCCTGTGGAAGCAAAATTCTTCCAAAACATTTGTCTTAGAAGAAATCTTGTTTGAAAATCGGTCTTTTGGAAACACTTCTGTGAGTTGTCATCCTTCATCATTCCTCAAACAAATACCTGAGGTGGCCTACCTCATTAATTTGTATCAGGAATTTAGAAGACTAACAACATCACAGAACACTTAGATTGACACCCTAAGCCGGATCACTCTAGACTCAACTCACAGTCTGATATGATCGAACTGCTCTGATACCATATTGTAATATCCCGACTTCCACCACGATACTACTAGGTACTAATATATAAACCTGATTATAACATAAGGAAAATTAGTTGAACATAGAAAATTTTGAAACTAAGTGAAGCATTTTTACAAGAGATTTTTGTAGAATTGAACAAAGTTTTGGGTCAATTTAATACAAATAAGCATTTCACCCCTAATTTAAAATTCAATCTCATATAAACATCCACTCCTAGTAAGATTCCAACTTTGATCCGGCTGTGAAATACTATCATAACCTGGGACACTATTGGTTACTGTCAAGCAATTTCTGGAGCTTGCTTATAAGTTTCCAATACGTATCGTTATCTGAAACAAAGAGGAGCCTAGTGAGAAATAAATCTCAATGAGTTCCTACTTCAAGCAAAGCATGTGAGTAGTCAATATATTCTGTTTGATCGTCCTCATTAAAATACATATATTTAAATATATACACACATATCATAATTAACCTCACATAATGGTAGAGTTTTTCATAGCCTACTCACCTCAACTATTTTACCAGGTGTGCACTCTGTGGACTAATGCAAGCTAGAGTAAGACTAGTCAAAATCTATACCACTATGGAATTGTTCTCTTATAACTCACCCTTTCATCACCAGCTCTTTTTACCGGGTCCTTACTTAGACTGAGTTATTTGATGAAAATGAATCTAAGCATACACATTTTAAATATAAAAACCTTTATTAGGTACCTGAAGTGTGAGTGGACTTAAGGCACGCGTAGTTTAAACTGGTTGATATGGCAGTCAGAGCTCTATGACAATAATTAGGCATCCCTTAATTGCTAGTACCATGTCCTAGCCTCCAAAAATGAAAGACTTACAAAACATCTCACCCACATAGATATTGTGGCCTTATATAATGGCCAGAATAGTTTTGAAACCTTAGGTTTCAAGAAACATCGACGATTTTAAATTTTTAATGTCATGCTATGATTCATTTTCTTATACATCTTCTCCAATGGAATGCAATTTCATCAAACATCCCGTAACCATACCAAAATGGTGGTTTCATTAAACATCCACAAAAGTACCAATATTAAAGATATAACACAATTAGAATGTCACACCATTTATAACTTGTACAAACCCGACCCAACATCCAATAACCAATAAAACAGAACATACAGCCACAAAGAACATCATACTAGTTACAATTGTAAGTATTATTCATGTTTGGACAGAATTAGAAGACATAGGAATTCATTCTACACAAATCAAGTGCCATCATACTTACAATTATCTAATCAGAATTTTCAGGAACTTGGAACTGGGTTTTTCCCACCAAAACTTTATCAAAATTAGACCTTCCAGAGCCTAAATTGTAGCAAAACAATTCTATTTTATAATGGCACAATAATGGTTCCAATCCAGTTGCTGTACAGTGAGTTATGGCCAAAATACTACAGCAACATAAAAACAAATTCTCTATGTTTGACAGTTACAAGTCAGTTTTCTCAGCCAATACTTAACGAAATTTGGTCATTCTAGTGACCATTTCGTATCAATTTTTGTCTATTTTCCAATGGTTTAAAAATCATTTCCAAACGACCTTTGTGGAGGAAGTTATCGACAAAATACTGACAGGGTGTCAATACGGGTTTGGAGACTAATTTCTCCCCCTTTATCAATTTCACCTAAATCAGCCCCTAACCTTGCATGCAATCAAATTTAGTGGTTCCACACATCATGCAACACCAAAATAAGCATGTAACAGAAGTAATAAAGCACTCAACAAAAAGTTGGGATTTGTGGTCACATTATGTTACAAACAACAAGAACTCACTTGACTATATAGTAGAATTAAGGTTGTTAATGTTGGTCTCTCTTGAGTTCCTTCCTAAGCTAATTTTATCCCCTTTTTGGTTGAACCCTAGATTTCTCTCATTCTCTTCCCTTTCCTTCTCTTGATTCTTCAAGCTTTCCCTAGGATCTCTGGCTCCCATCTCCTTGTCATGGTTCAAAGTTCCTTGATCTCTCTTCTCCCTTCTTCTTCCCTCTTCTCTCTTTTCTCTTCTTCTTTCCTCTTCTCTCTTCTCCCTTTTTTTCTCTCTTTTTTCTTCTATAACTCACGACACCCCTTCCTCTTCTTATCTTATTTCCTTTTTCTTTTTGTTCTGTCTACTAAATACACCCATAATTTATTCACTACACCCGCTTATGATTCAAAGGTGAAATAAAAATCCCCCCTTTTCTCCTTTTCAATCTCAACCATTCATTCCTAAGAACCCAATTCCACTCATCCCTTAATTAATAAAACTTCTATTTTATTGGATAATCTATTATTTATTTATTTATTTGATGTTTTTTAGCTTAGGAAATTTGGGATGTTACATTGTTCATCTAATTGGAATTAATTTAAGTGAGGGTGGTGTGTAATTCTAAAAAAAAATCTAGATTAATAATAGTTAACATAACACAATTGTATAAAAATTATATTCCCTCTTTAATCCACAAATAATTATTTCATAATTCAATCAATCATCCAATTGCACATTTATGAAATATAAAATGATCCTATCACACCCATGGTAAAATTATAATGAAAATACTAGAATACCGTTGGGGAAGGATATTACACAAAGAGTCGTTCTGTGTAAGCATTAAATGTTTTGGGACTTTGGACTTGACATATGCGACCAAGAGTACACTTTGTTTCTATGCAGTTGTTGTTTCAAAGTTGCAGTAACAGACTTCTTGTACTTGCAGCAGAGAGCTTTCCATTTTAGTGCAACACTCAGTTCACTTTCTGGAAAGTACTTTTACTTTGTACTAAAACAACTAAAACCTACTGACTTGGTGTAGAGGTAGCGTGTTTATTCCTTAAACACTTGAAAGAATGAATTCTTTATTCTCTGTCCTTGGTGCTTTTTTCAAAGGTCTTCGAGGTCCTTAAGAAAGACATCTTTTTCAAATAAGGTTGATTTGGAATTTCTTCTGGCTGACACTTAGTGATACAAACCAAGAATGATATCCAAGTTAAGGCAAAATTGATCTTTGATGAAAATTTAATTTTCATTAATGATGAACCCGTATACCTGTTTTAACTGTATCTTGCGCTACAAATCTCCGATTGATGTATTTTTTAGTGCGTTAGAAAGATAATAAAATTATCTACAAATCTTATTTCGGGCCGCTTGCCTAGATTCAGCTTATATCATGGTTAAAAACAGGCAAGAAGTTTAGGTCGAATTTTTGGACGAGTTTGAGCTTCAAAGGAGGGTGACTTTTGACTTGCATGCCTAAGTAACTTCTTTTTAGAAGTTATGGATTATTTTTATTATATTATTTAAGTATGGTGGTAACTCCGATCCAATTAGTGAAGAGTTAAGTCTTTAATTAGCCACTTAGTGGGTAGTAAATGCTTTTATTACTTCATTAGTGCAATAGTTATGCTAGGAGTTATGTCATCTTATGGTGACCTTTTGTAAGGCTTCTCTTGGCAGCCCCAATTCCCTATATGTACATGCCTATTACATGATGAAATACAACTTTGGATGTTTAATTTGAATTTGTTCCAAATGTGAGAGTGTTTAGCCTCTCTTGGGTTTTTCATTGTGCCAATCCTTTGATCTTATCAAGAGTCCAAGACCCTTGTGGCGATCCTCACCTTGGCTTATCAATTCCCCCTTGGAATTGTGGCGCCTACCTTCTATTCCTTATCTTTTCCATTTGTATTATTATTCTTCTTCGAATTTTGCTTGGTCACTCAAGGATAGATCCAAATTTATACATGTTCCTTATTAGGATCATATCATTTGGTAATAAGAGCTTAGGATCCTTGAATTTCAGGTGCTATCTTCCTTTGTTCTTTTCTATTCTATAAAATAAAATTGAAAAATTCCAAATTTTATCTTTCTTGGTGGTTGTATGTAAAGTTTGAATTTTTCTTAGTGGGTTCTTCATGGAGTTACTAATGAAGAAAAATGATGCCAAACAAAAGGAGGATCTTTTCTATTCTAGATGCTATGTGAAGGACAAGATATGTAGCTTGGTCATTGATAGAAAGGGTTGTATCAACCTAGCTAGTACCACCATGGTGCAAAAGTTGGGACTTCCTGTTCTAGAGCATCCACAACTGTATATCATTTGGAGCATCCCGGAGTTTAGTGATGGTGAACAAACAAGTACTAGTGTCGTTTCAGATTGGGAGATATGAAGATGAGGTGTTATGTGATGCGGTGCCCATGGAAACGAGGCACTTGTTACTCGGTCATCCTTGGAGGGTTGAACGACAAACGAGATAGACGTCAACAACAACAAGTACTCATTTGTATTTAATAATCTCAAAATTACACTTAGACCATTGTCACTAAAACAAGTGTATGAAGATCAAATGCACTTGAAGGGAGAAAGTGAGAAAAGAAAAATGAGTGAGAGAAAAATAAAGGAAGAGGGTTTGGTGAATGAGGAAAAGAAAGAGGTAAAAGTTGAGAGTACATTTGAAGAGAAAGAAAAGAAAGATAAAAGTATGGAAAAGAATGGGGAAAAATAAAAATATGAGAGCAAAAAAGAAAGTGAGGTGAAAAAAGAAAGCTTGAATACTTGTTTTGATGCTATTCCTAATTCTTTGCCTAGTTGTGTTGATTCTCTTTTGAAGGAAATTGAGTTTATTCCTCCAAAGGAAGCTTGCAAGACATTCAATGAAATTAAAGATTTGATTCTAAAGGAAGCTTGCAAGACAACCGAGGTAATTAAAGATTTGATACCAAAGGAAGTACCCCATGGTTTGGGAACTTGCATGACCTCCCAAAAGTATGTTGTTCATTTGGTTCATCACAACAATTTTGAGGAATGTGTTGGGATGTTGATTGTACAAGATGGAAATGTGTTACGCCTACTTGCTACATTTGATGATTTCTATCAATTTCCATTTGACCCCGGAGGATAAAGATTATTCCTTAAGGCAATAAATTCGAGGTCGAATTCTCTTCAAAAGGGAGGGAATGATGCAAACCAAGAATGATATCCAATTTAAGGCCAAATTGATCTTTGATGAAAATTTTATTTTCATTAATGATGAACCCATATGCTTGTTTTGGTTGTATCTTGCGCTACAGATCTCCGATTGATGTATTCTTTGGTGCATCGGAAAGATAATGAAATTATCTACAAATCTTATTTCAAGCCTCTTGATTAGATTTGGCTTCTATCATGGTTAAGTCGAGTTTTTGGATGAGTTTTAGCTTCAAAGGAGGGTGACTTTTGACTTGCATGCCTAACTAACTCCTTTTTAGAAGTTGTAACACCCCGATTTTCGATGCCTCGTAATATCGGTAATAAATATATAAATATATATTTTTATCCGGGACTTAGAAAATGATTTTGGATAAACCAATGTCATTTCCTTGTTATACTTATTATCATAAGGTTACGGGGAAGTTTTTGGTTGAAAATTCAGACGGAAACCGACCGGTCTACCGTTTTCTGTGTTTTCACTGACAATAAAAGTTTATTGCTCAGAAGACCTAATTTTAACTCGTGAACGAGATGAAAAATGTTTTTATCATATTTATTACTATACTGGAAGTTTTGAAATTTTTGGTAAAAAAAAATTAAAATATTATATTTGTTGCGGGCGTATATGTCGAGATATCTCTAGGAAAAGCTTGCGCCAGATGAACCAAGGAGTCGACAACGTAGCTGAGATGATGGATTTGACCGACTTGACGAGCATTTATGACGAGCTTATCCGAGTCATAATGGCGCATTTATGACAAAGGGAATTTTTGCTATGAAATGACCATTTTACCCTTGTCTTTTTATGACAATTACAAGTCATGCCATTGGAAACTTTGACCAAATCCTATCCAAAACTCACGGCTCACTCTTGTCTTCTTCACTTAGGCATATTTTCATCTTCCATTTCCATGTTCTTCTGCTTCAAAAACCTAAGCTTTTGCCTTAAGAACTCCAAAGTGTTCATATTTGTCAGATTTTTCCTAACGATTCTGACAATTTATTATTCTGAATCTCGGAAAACTTTCAACATGAAAGTTGTTCATATTTCTCTCTTCTTTCCAACGACATAAATATCATCCAAAACGGAGAAGTATGTTGAGATATATACCCAAATTACTAAAACTGTTTTAGGCCCTCACCATGTTCATCTTTTTCCTTAAGTTTCTCAAGAACACCATGAGAAATTTGTGAAGAACGTCATCCAAATCTTTCTTTCCTTGGATCATCAAGAGGTAACAACCTCTTCTTTTGTCATTTAAATCCTTTCTCTTCACAACTTTTGTAGATTCATGGCTTAGATCAACATGTTCTTCATTTTACTTAAAGTTCATGGAACTAGATTCAAAAATTCATAACTAATTCTAGAAAAATCCTGTTGACATGAAACCAATTGCTATGATATTATAATCATCTCTATTTTCATAATCTAGGAGAATAAGATCATGAGAAATTTCTTTCCTTGATTTCTGGACTGGGCCGAATCTAGGTCAATATTGTGTTCATGGGTTTTGTTTCATTTTCATGTCTTGATTCATGATTCAATCCTTTTGTATCTTGATAGTTCTTGTATGTAAGTACATAGAAGATCAAAAATCAAACTCTAACCTATTTGTTTCTTCAAAAAAACCGAAATCCTAGGTATGAACACTTGATGGTTTTGTGATTCAAAAGTTGTTTGTAACACTTGAATCTAACTCTAAGTCTAGTATGTTGATTAAGTCCAAGAGTTGAAGAAATTTTAAAATTTCTAGCCTATGAATCTTGAGAAAACCGAACCCTAGTTCTTAGAACTAGATGAGTTTTAGTTCATGTTCTTGGTTCATAATCTTGGTTTAAGTGATTAATCATGCTTAAGTAACTTATGGATCATTAATCCCTAAGTTAACCAAATTTTAATTTTCCTAACCTAGAAAATTGGTTGAAGCCGAACCCTAACCTCCATGAGCCAAGTGTATTGTTGTTTGATTTAATTTATTTTGGTTGCAATTCGTTTGAAGGAAATAACTGAGTTAACTGATTTACGCTGACGGAGAGAAAAATCGGACCGGGATCAGGAGATTAACAGGAACGGTTAGTTCAATCTTCAAGAGGTAAGGGGATCTTACCTGAGGGATTTTCTCAATAACTATTTACTTTTAGTGTGGTTGATATGATTTATATGTTATTTGTTTATGTTGTTTACGCTGTGTTGTTTATCTGTGTGTATCGGTGATTGATCTGCTTTTAATTGATTTAATTATCTGCAGTAATATATTATGTTGCTATGATGCATGATCTGCCTGGTGATATAATTATGATGATGTTGTTGAATGATGAATGTTGGATGTTGTTTGAGAGGCCTGACAGTGGTTAGTGCACAACCGATTAATCAAATAAAAGATCTAATAAGCTGTGAAAATTATATTCAATGTTTTATGGGAAATGTTGGAATATAATAATGGTGGGAAATATTATTTTGGAAAAATAATGAATTTTTGAAAAATATTATTATTTTAATGATTTATTAATGTAAAAGTAATTTATGAGTCACGGTGAGAGCGTAACCATGCAAATTTTTTAGTACTGCTATTTTTTACGCAAGAAATTCCGAAATATTATAAAAAGTTATTTTGTGAAATTAATATTCAAAAATCCTTAATAAAAATAAAAATAAAAATAAAAATAATAAAATAATAATATAAAATAAAAAAGTCAAAGTTTGACTTTAAAAATATTTTCTTGGAAAATGATAAACGATGGCAAGTTTTGAAATTATTTATGGTGAAAGTTTAAAAAATAGCAGTACTTGTTTTGAGAAGAGGTTTAATCGGAATTGATTTAATTTTTAAAGCTGAAGTTTCAGTAAAAGAGTTTTCAAGTAGAAATGGTTTTCTGTAAATGAGTTTTACTTAACGACGATATAGAACTTAGTAACCGAGATGTCGGGGTGCTAGTGTTCTTATGACATTGTCTTATTTTGGATTTGTTTTTCACAGACAAAAAAGATGTAAAACGATGTTATGGAACTTAATAACCGAGACGTCGGGGTATTAAGGTTCGTTGTGTTGTAGACTTGGTATCTACGTAAAGAAGTTAAAACGTTTTGAGATGTTTTCTATTACCACGAACCTAAGACTGATTGCAACGGTCTAGGGGATTCGTGATTGAGCACTCGGACTTTGAGGTCCTGTGTTGTTAATAAAAGTTGTAAAGATGTTTAAAATGATGATGCTTTTGAGAGCATTCGATGTTTAAAACGATGGTAAGTTGAAAGCTTTTGAGAGCTTTGATGTTTAAAAACGATGATGGGTCGAAAGCTTTCGAGAGCTTTGACAAATAAAGATATAACACAAAGAAAAATGTTGAGAACAAAATGTTTTTCTTGCATGCATTTGGCAGACGTGCCACGATCAAACAAGTGATTACCTTGCGGCGTCATGATAGATCATAAAGATGTTCTTATTGTGCCTGGTGGACAATGAGGCCCCATCTACGTCGTGATACCTGTGCCACGATGTTGGACAATGTGTGATGGGTTTTATACGAGTGATTACCTTGCGGCGTCATGGTAGATCATAAAGATGTTCTTATTGTGCCTGGTGGACAATGAGGCCCCATCTACGTTGTGACACCTGTGCCACGATGTTGGACATTGTGTGTTGGGTTTTGGCTATGTGCCTGTGGCTGTGTGCCGGTAACTATCGAGTCTGATCAACTCACCACGAAGTTGGGGATATCTCATGAGATTAGGTATGAACGTTTAGATGATGTTTTGAAGTGTTCATGCATAGTTTTTCAACGTTGATGTTTGGGGTGTGAAACCCATTGACAAACGATGTGATATAATATGAATAAGTATGCTGTTATAAATATGTATATGTGTATGTGCCTTCTTTTGTGTTGCGCATTTAGTTATGGTGATAAATCCATATATTGGTGTCTCACCCTTACAACACATCTCAGAGATGTACAAGGGGTATGATCCCTACAAGAAGAGGAAGGCTGTCTAGTTGGAAGCGTGCTGTGCTGCTCCTATTGACTGTAGTGTCTGTTAGTTACGACCAGCTTAGGTCCTATTATGTTATATTGTGTTTTGAGGGTAAAACTGATTATGATTTAGGTGTGAAAATATATGAGGCAGTATAGTTGTAAGATTTATATACATTGTGTTGTTAAGTGTGATTTGATTAAGTTGTTGTTGTTATGAGGTTAAAGGAAAAGGAAAAATTTTATCACCATATTTTGAAAATATGAACGTTGAGAAAACATTATTTTCCGAAAGCAACCAGCAAATTAAGTTTTATTTCCGCAAACGGGTAACCATGTGATGACCCGAGTTTAGGGTGTCACAGAAGTTATGGATCATTTTTATTATATTATTTAAGTATGGTGATAACTCCAATTAGTGGAGAGTTAAGTCTTTAATTAGCCACTTAGTGGATAGTAAATTCTTTTATTACTTCATTAGTGCAATAGTTATGTTTAGTTGTGCTAGGGGTTATATCATCTTATGATGACCATTTGCAAACCTTCTCTTGGCAACCCCAATTCCCTATATGTACATGCCTGTTACATAATGAAATACAACTTTGGATGTTTAATTTGGATTTGTTACAATTGTGAGATGTTTAGCCTCTCTTGGGTTTTTCATTGAGCCAACCTTTTGATCTTATCAAGAGTACAAGACCTTTGTGGCGATCCTCACCTTGACTTATCAATTCCCCCTTGGAATTGTGGCTTCTACCTTCCATTCCTTATCTTTTCCATTTGTTATTATTATTCTTCTTCAAATTTTGCTTGGTCACTCAAGGATAGATCAGAATTTATACATGTTCCTTATTAGGATCATATCACTTAGACGGGTGCAGTGGAGTCCAAATTAGATGGGTGCTTTGATCCAGAATTTAGAATGGCGAGCAAACCATTTTTAGATAGTGATCCACTGAAGACTCTTCAAACTTTTGATCCTTTCCACGTCATCAACTAGATAAGAACCTTTACTATGAGTGGACTTGGTCTCTGTCTGAGTTGACTAACTTTCAGACAGGTTGTTTTCAGGCAAGTCTGAAAAACTACTCCTTATATAAATTTAGACGGGTCAGATTTATATGAGTGAGCTTAAGTCTATTTTCCTGCACATTTAACATACTTGTCAATAATTTCATATGGTTCAACATTACCATACTTAATATATTTGGAATCGTCAAAACTTAGAGAATTTACACATTGAATGTGTTCCAGACTTATGAGGTCACAACATTCTCCCCCTTTTTGATGATGACAAATAATTTTTTTGATTTTATTGAACATCAAAAAGTAATAGACAATTGATATACAATTGAAACTTTTAGATATGTCTTAGATAATGTATATGAAAACATAGACAAATATAATAATAAAGGATCCCCCTTAATTAATGCATCAGATTAATATCAAGGAAAAAACTGTCAAGTTTAAAAGTCTTATTTCTACTTTTACTTACTTTTACTTCCTCTCCCTTTTGGCATCAATCAAAAATATAATCATTAAACAACATATAGACAGATAATGATAAAGAGGAAAAAGAAATATTGTTTCTATTTTATTCAGAGTCAGAACATACATTTACAGAAAATTGATAATAACATCACTGATAGTACATTGCATAACCCTTAACAAAAAGAAACTAAGTCCTAAATTCTAAGAACTAGATCCTCCTTGATTCTTCAAGAAAGCTTTCGGCATCTTCTACATTGTTGCTTGATGAGCTAACACAGTGGCTTGAAATGAAGCTTGTTGTTCCATGGCTTCATCTTGTTTCTGTATAACAGATTGCCAACACGTGGCCATTTCATCCAGCCTTTGATGTGCAGCGGGGTCATGAGCAATAACAGGAACAGTGGAGTCTGTTGTAGTCAAAGGCGTTGAGGGATCAGTAGGTGCAAATGAAGGAGGACTAGGAGGAGGGTAGGAGTTTGAGGGTAGGAGGCAACTCTTCAACCTTAATTTCATCCCCAGGCTCAGGATCCAAGTAGACACCAGTTGAGAGTGTTGTTTCAAAGTTAGTGTTAGAAAAGAAAGTATCCAGAAACCATTGGATTCTTTCATGGTGAATGGGAGACTCAACTTGGGAAAACATAAAATCATAGGATCTCCTAATGAGGTTTATGGGGGTTACAGGGGTAGACTCAGTAAAGTTTAGGATGAAGAAAGGTAAAACAAAAAAGAAGGGATGGAGAGTGTAGACGGAGGGTTCAAAAGGGTAGAGAGCAAGGGTTGGTCTACCTCTAGTAGGAATTTCCTTCTTCTTTTCATCTGACAACCCATAGCAGGATCCACATCTCAGATAGATGTCTCCAACCTTCATATACTTGGAGGAAGTAGCAGTGGTGACTATCCTCCTTCTGAACTTCAGCTTCTTATTGTTCAACTTAATCAGATAGTTTATCTGCTTCCTAGGGAGGTTGACAACTTTTTGTTTCCCTTTGAGTGCCATTGAGTTTGGCATGGCTTTGATCATTGTTGAAGGTTACATTATCACATGTGGATTTGGCTTCCACCTTGCAAAGAACTTATTCTTCTCATCCAATTTCACCAGTTGCCTTTATGCTTCCAGAGAAGCAATCATGTCCAATTCTTTGCTAAACAGGATATCTGAGCTGCAATCATCATAAATAACAATTAGAGTGGTTCTGGAGGAGAGATGGTATTTAGGTAGGGTGGCTTTAGGTATGGGTTATGTATGGTTTCAGAGAAAAGATCAAGAAATATCTTTCTCAAAGGAACTTGACATTGATATCTGATGTGATCAGGTGTGGGTGATCTAGGTGAAGGTGGAGGTGTGGTAGGTGAGTCAAAGAAGTCAAAGTCATTAAATTCATCATAGTGAGATTCAGAAGACTGAGTGGAGTGAGGTGTGGATGGTTCAGACAGATGGGGTTCAGTTTCAGACACATGTGGTTCTGAAACAGAAGTATGTGGTTCAGGTTCAAGAATATGTGGTTCTGGGAAAGAAATGGGTGATGACTGTGGTGGTGGTGTGGGAACTTTTTGTGGTGATGGTACAGGTGATGGTGATTTAGGTGGTGGTGATAGGGATTTGTTTTTGGATGGTTGTGATGGTGTTCTGGCTTTGTAGGTGGAGGAGTTGGCAGTTTGGTTTGAGAGGGTGATGAGGGTGGTGTTTTTTGAAGAACCAACGTTCTCTTTATCCTAGAAGATTGTCTAAGAGGTTCAGCGGCTTTCCTTAGTGGTAGAGGTCCTCTTCTCCTTGGGGATCACAGTCTTTGCAGCTTAAGACTCCCCCTCAGCTTGAGCAACTCTTCCTCTTGAACTCTTTATGGGGCCTTGAGGCAGAGGCAATAGCAGTATCAGTTTCTGTTTCAACAGGCTCAACCTTCATAGTAAGGGCAGAAGATGCTTGTTCAGTAGGTGCTTGTTGAGGTTCCTCTACAGCAGAGTCCTCAAATGGTGTCAGTGGCACCTTCATCAGAGACAAAGTCTTGGTGGTGATTTCAGTGCGAAGATGCACACTGAAAGCATCCATAATATCCTTCAAAGAGTTTGCCCTAAACACTCTGGTCATGATCATGCCATAAGGGTAATCCTTGTGTTTCCCTTTGGCAGCCTTCTCCATGTTTCTTAAAATGAGATCAGTGATATCTATCTTAATCTTTTGGACAAGATGATAGATAGAAAGTTTCTCAATTTTACTCACATGGTTCCTAGATCCAACTCTAGGCATCACACAGTTTATGAGAAGGACACGAAGAAACCTTGCCTTAGCAGTTAGATACTTGGAGTCTGGGCTAACAGGTCTTGGAACTCCATAAAACACAATGTTGACAGCTTGCTCTCCCATTGGCTTCATCCATTCAGCATCATACCCAGCACCTTCTCTTGGGCATTTTGTCACTTCAGCGAGTGACTCATGAGTGATGATGACATGGTCATCACCAACATCTCCAGAAATCATGGCAGTGAGGTTATCCTTGGTTATCTTAGCAGTATTCCATAAAGCCCTAACTAGTGTGGGATAGATAACTTCTCTACGATAGAAGAATGGCAGCCATCCAACAGCATCAATTTCGGGTTGGACATCCATTCCCTTGATTTTTAGTTCCTCAAAGTTTGGAACTCTCCCAGGGTGCACTTTCTTCATTTCGCTCAAAGAAATTACCGCTTGCTCAACGATGGTTTCCAAAAAGCTTTTGGGTGCCATTTGATTCATAAAAGAGGAAATATTATGGTTTGGAAATGAAAGGTTTTGAGAGGTTGAAGATGAAGAGAGAATCAGAGTTATAGAGACAGCAAAGATTTTGAGTGGAGAGATTGTGAAACGACTAAGTTTACTTTAAGGAGAAGAAAAGGAAACACTTGAGTGCTTTTTACGTTGGGAACAAGGAGAGAGGTTATGCCATAAAGAGTAATAAATTTTGAAATGATAGTTGTGAAAAGATGGAACGTTTTTGAGAAAAAGGAGGGAACTTTTGCATTGCACACGTGTCTCAGTCAAGGTCGGCACGTTGTGAGTGCTTTCAGCCACGTCATCAGACGCTTGGCTAAAGTAGACGAGTGAAGCATAAAAAAAGACAATTAAATTTTTAGACATATGAGCATAAAATTATTCAGACACGTTATGCATATTAAGATTCCTTCTAATGAAAACAAACCTATCTTCACTTAAAGGTTTAGTAAAGATGTCAGCCCACTGATTTTCAGTGTTCACAAATTTAATTTCAAAAACACCTTTTTGCATATAATCTCTAATAAAATGATGCTTTATTTCTATATGTTTTGCTCTAGAGTGTTGTATGGGATTTTTAGACAAGTTAATAGCACTGGTGTTATCACACCAAACAGGAATGTTATGCTCAAACATTGAATAATCCTTCAGTTGATATTTTACCCAAAGCAGTTGTGAACAACAACTTGCTGTAGATATATATTCAGCTTCAGCAGTTGAGAGAGCAATGGTACTTTACCTTTTGCTTGACCAGGAGATCATGTTTGCTCCAATGAAGTGACATCCTCCACTGGTGCTTTTTATGTCTATTCTATCTCCAGCAAAGTCAGCATCACAGAATCTAGCTAACTTGAAATCTTCAGAATTCTTATACAATAGACCAAGGTTAGCGGTTCCAATTAGATATCTGAAAATTCTTTTAACAGTCTTATGATGAGATTCTTTAGGATCTGATTGAAATTTAGCACAGAGACAAACATTGAACTGAATGTAAGGTCTGCTAGCAGTTAAGTATAGAAGAGATCCAATCATACATCGGTAGACAGTTTGATCTACCTTTTTACCTTCCCCGTCCTTGTTTAGAACAATTGATGGATGCATAGGAGTACTTATACTTTGAATTTTCCATCTTATACTTTTTCAGAAGTTCCTTGGTGTATTTTTGCTGATGGATATAGATTTCATCACTCATCTGTAACAGCAAAAATAATATCATCCACATAAATTTGTACTACAATGGAATCTTTCTTTGAGCATTTCATGAAAAGTGTAGTGTCTACTTTTCCTCTAATGAAATTATTTTCCATCAGATATGTGCTTAACCTATCATACCAAGCTCTAGGCACTTGTTTGAGTCCATATAAAGCTTTCTTAAGCTTATAGGTATGGTGAGGACTTTCAAAACCCTCAAACCTAGGAGGTTGCTTAACATAAACTTCCTCTTCAATTATCCCATTTAGAAAATCACTTTTAACATCCATTTGATAAAGAGATATATCACGTTGTGCAACATAAGATATAAGAATTCTAATTGATTCTAATCTAGCTACAGGTGCAAAGGTTTCTATGAAGTAAATACCTTCCTGTTGATTATACCCATGAGCAACTAATCTTGCTTTATTTCTTACCACTTTTCCATTTTCATTCAATTTGTTTCTAAATACCCATCTGGTTCCAATAATGGATTTGTCTTTGGTTTAGAAACTAGAGTCCACACATCATTTCTTTTGAACTGATTCAGTTCTTCTTGCATGACTAAAATCTAGCTTTCATCTTATAGAGCTTATTCAATTATTTTGGGCTCCAAATCTGATATGAAGGCCATGTTTTTGTTTTCTTTTAAAGTAGATCTGGTTCTAACTCCTTGAGATGGACTTCCAATGATAAGATCTTCTGGATGATAAGTCTTGATTTTCCAGTCTCTGTTTTTATTCTGTTTTTCAGATGTTTGAGCACTCGTCTGATTTTCTGGAATTTCAGACACTTCTACTTTTGACTTGTCTGAAGACCTTTCCTCAGAGGGACTTAGATCAATGCCTGCATTGTCATCTTCTAGACCTGATAGTTCTTTATCAGTCTTTAAGCTATCATTAAATTTCACATGTATTGATTCTTCTACTACAGAGGTTGTAGAATTAAGGATTCTAAAAGCTTTAGACATTTCAGAATAACCAATAAATATGCCTTTATCTACTTTAGAGTCAAATTTTCCCAAATGATCTTTTGTATTCATAATATAACATTCACATCCAAATAAATGAAAATATGATATGTTGGGTTTTCTACCTTTCCACAATTCATAAGGAGTCTTATTTAGGATAGGTCTAACCAGTATTTTGTTTTGCACATAACAAGCAGTGTTAATGGCTTATGCCCAGAAGTACTTAGAAAGATTATTTTCATTGAGCATTGTTCTACCCATCTCTTGAAGAGATCTGTTCTTTCTCTCAACCACTCCTTTTGCTGAGGAGTTCTAGGTGCAGAGAAATTGTGAGAAATACCATTCTCCTCATAGAACAGCTTAAACTGCTCATTTTCAAATTCACCTCCATGGTCATTTCTAATAGCAGACATACAAAAACCTGCTCATTTTGTTCTCTCTTACTAAATACTGTAAAGACCATATAAGACTCATCCTTGTGGGTTAAAAAGAGTACCCATATGAATATAGAATAGTCATCAACTATGACAAAACCATATTTCTTTCCACCTAGGCTAGCTACACTGACTGGTCCAAACAGATCAATGTGTAACAAGTTGCAAAGGTCTAGAGGAGATGACTTCTTTCTTAGATTTGAAACTTGATTTTACTTGTTTACCTCTCTGACATGCATCACACAAAACATCTTTCTTAAAAGAAATATCAGGCAATCATCTCACAAGGTTATGCTTTTTCAATTTAGAAATTTGTTTCTTAATAACATGTCCTAGTTTCTTATGCCATAGCCACATCTCATCCTATTTAGACATAAAGCATGTTACACTTTGATCTGAAAGTTCAGACAGGTCAATCTTGTACAGATTGTGTTACCTTTTGGCAGAAAAGAGGGTCTTTCCATTTTTGTCATTGACTATGTATGCATCCTTAGAAAAAGATATGGAAAATCCATTATCAGACAATTGACTTATGCTAAGCAGATTATGTTTTAACCCTTAAACTAATAATACATCACAGATGACAGGTAAGGGAGGTTTACCACCAATTTTACCTACACCACCAATTTTTCCCTTCTGGTTGCCACCATTACATGTCCACCTTTCTTAGGTTCGAGGTCTAGGAACATAGACCTTTCTCCTATCATATGTCGCGAGCATCCACTATCCAGGTACCATGACAGGTGTTGGTTTTGTCCTGTTAAGCATATCTGTAACAGGAATTATCATGGACTTAGGTACCCATATTTTCTTGGGTCCTTTTTTGTTAGTGTGAGAAGTCTGCGAAGACTTATTTCTCCTTTTATGAATACACTTGGACTTTAGATGTCCAGCTTTTCCATAGTAGGTACATATAGGTTTGCTTGAACTAACAAAAACAGATTAGACAATTATTTTTGAGAACTTTGTTGATCCATTATGATGATCTTGACTTGAATATCCTATACCTTCCTTGTTAAGGGAGTGTCTCTGACTTCCCAAAAGTTTAGTCAGATTTTCTCTACCATTAACAAATTTGTCAAGATCTTAGGTGAACTCTTCTACTTTCTGTTGAAGTTTAACTACTTCCTCAAAATCTAGAGTTTCAATTGAGATCTTAGCTTTAGACTTTTCAGTCTTAAGGCTACTGTTCACTTCAGCTAACTTCTCACACTCTTGAGATTTCCGTGTATACTCATTTGAGAGTTTGACATATTGTCTCTTAAGGGATTTGAAAGCTTTAAATATACAGTTGGATTCTTCCAACAGTTCATCATATGCATCACTCAATTTCTCATGTTTAGATTGTACCTCAGTTTCAGAATCTGAATCTATGTTTTCCATGAGACAAAGATTAGCTTCAAGCTCCTCTTTTTTACTTTCAGTGGAGCTTTCATCCAGGCCTTCCCAACTGGCCATCATTCCCTTCTTCTTTTTGTTGAAGAACGTCTTGGGAGTTTGCTTATTGAGTTGAGGACATTCTGCCTTGATATGTCCTGGTTTTTTGCATTCATAGGAGACAATGACATTTCTGTCATTAGATCTACCATCTTTGTTATATTTATCTTTGTTGAAGCTCCTGAATGGTTTGTCCTTTATGAAATTTCTTTTTTAGAGCTTTTTCATTTTCTGATGAGAAGAGAAAGTTCATCATCTTCATCATCAGAGTCATCCTCATTTGACTCTTCAGATTCTTCAAAAGATTCATCAATCTTGAGGGCTTTAGATGCTGATCCCTTGGATGATTTCTTGTCAGCCTTGAGAGTAATGGATTTTCTCTTCTTTCCATTGTTTTATTCAACCAGTTCTTGTTCATGGATTTGAAGTATACCAAGAAGCTCATCCGGCTTCATTGTTGACAGATCTTTGGCCTAAGACACAACAGTTACCAGAGGTCTCCATTGTTTTGGAAGACTTATGAGAATCTTGTGAATGTGTTCCTCAGTCTTGTATAATTTTCCTAGAGACTTCAACCCATTGGTTATAGTTTGAAATCTCCCATACATTTGGCCAATGTTTTCTCCTTCTTCCATTTTGAACAGTTCATATATCCTGACCAACATGCTGACTTTGGTCTCCTTTACTTTACCGGTTCCTTCATGAGCAACAGCTAGTGAATCCCACACTTCTTTTGCAGATTCACAAGCACAAACTTTTTCAAACTCTTCTCTGCTCAAAGCACGCATGATTGTATATCTAGCTTTGGCATTGAACTGTCATTTTGTTCTTTGATCAGAGGTCATGTTTGCTTTAGGAATTTTTGCTCCTTTGTCATCTTTAGGAATGTAGGGACCTTCTTCATTAATATCCCAGAGATCAGATTTAGTGGATTGCAGAAACCACTTCATGTCTCTTTCTAGTAGATGTAGTCTTCTCCGTTGAAGTATGGAGGTCTGGACATTGAGGATCCTTCTCCTACATGGTTATTGCTTGAGCTGGATTCTCCTGCCATTTCCAAGATCTTTTCCTCTACACTATTAAGTGCTCAACCCAGTGGCTGAGCTATGATACCAACTGAAATAACCAAAGTTAACACAAAAAGGGGGTTGAATTGTGTTTACAAACTTTTTAGGAAAATTTGACAAATATTTTCGCAGGAACAACAAGCCAGAATAAAGTTGAGGAAAGTTAAATGGGTGACTTGTCTTACTTCAGACCAGTACACACATACACATAGAGAAGGTTAAAACATTATTTGATATTCACAATATTAACTCCCCAAGTTAAAAGCTTAAACAAATAACTCTTAAATAAATTAAAGAGATAAGGGAAGAGAAATATCACTCAAGAGTTTTATACTGGTTCACCCCAAAATCAATAAGGCCATGTCCAGTTCTTGGCAGCACCAATGTTTCCACTATAACTGATCAGATTACAGTACAAGTATTCTTTTCACACCTAGCCTTTCTAGGCTCACACTCAAACAAGTATTCTTTTCTCACCTAGCCTTTTCAGGATCAACAATAAAGGATAAAAGGTTTTGAGTATTTAATACAACTTTGCAAGTCTTTCAGATAATACTCAGAGAGTGGAATAAATGAAGGAATGAAAGACCGCGAAATTTATGTCAAATGATTGAAGAGATAATCAATTAAGGAATGAAGAAGTAAATGAGCAGAGTAAATGTTTCTTTGAATATGTGTTGTGTATCTTTTATCTTCATCTTCATGGTTTGCCTTATTTAAAGACTTCAATCAATTTGATCAATTAGACATAACTTCATAAAATGTGTTCCTTTGATTTGAACTTATGGGGCGCCATTAATGCCAAAGTGTCGTTCTGTGTAAGCATTAAATGTTTTGAGACTTTGGACTTTGACATATGTGACCAAGAGTACACTTTTTTTCTGAGCAGTTATTGTTTCAGAGTTGCAGTAGCAGACTTCTTGTACTTGCAGTAGAGAGCTTTCCATTTCAATGCAACACTCAGTTCACTTTCTGGAAAGTACTTTTACTTTGTACTAAAACAGCTAAAAGCTACTGACTTGGTGCAGCGGTTGCGTGTTTATGGAATAAACACTTGAAAGAATGAATTCTTTATTCTCTGTCCTTGGTGCTTTCGTCCAGAGGTCTTCGAGATCCTTAAGAAAGGCATCTTTTACAAATAAGGTTGACTTGGACTTTCTTCTGACAGTCTAACTCTTAGACGGGTGCAGTGGAGTCCAAAATTAAACGGGTGCTTTGATCCAAAATTTAGATGGGTGAGCAAACCATTTTTAGACTGGTGACCCACTGATGCTTATTCAAACTTTTGATCCTTGCCACATCATCAACTAGATCAGAACCTTGATTGAGAGTTGACTTGGTCTCTGTCTGAGTTGACTAACTTTCAGACGGGTGGTTTTCAGAGAAGTCTGAAAAACTACTCCTTAGGGAAATTTAGACGGTTCATATTTAGACGAGTGACCTTAAGTGTATTTTCCTGCACACTTAATGGACTTGTCAGTAATTTCATATGGTTCAATATTACTATACTTAACATATTTGGAATCATCAAAACTTAGATAATTTACACACTGAATGTGTTCCAGACTTATGAGGTCTCAACAGGTCTCACCCAAATTGTTCCCTATGAAGAAATAAGACATCGATCGAAGTAAAGACAAGATAGATGATCTAATTAAGCTTTAACTAAGATAATTAATCATAAATGTTGAGATGATTAAGACGGTAACGACGGGTTATAGCACGATGTTAAACTTTGATGCTTAATGGTCAAAGTTGCCATGATGTTTAATGGTCAAGGTGTTGACGATGTTGAACTTGATACTTAATGGTCAAGTTGCCTTGTTGCTTAATGGTCAAGGTGTTGATGGTGATAAATGCTTATTGGTCAAAGTGGAGGTGGCGATTATGATTGTTTGATGTTGTTGCTCATGCATTCACGCATTGGAGATGTTAGTGGGGGGAAGTTACAACATAGGGGAGGTCGTCCAAGAGTAAGGCGATCTGGCCATCCGTGGTGATTCATCTGAGAGATAGGTGAGTCGTGGCCCCCCGTGGTGGTGCATCCTAGAGTACAGTGCATTGACTATCCAAGGGGTTCACCTATGCTTTGGTGAACTGCCGGCATTAGCACTTGTTGGCCAATGTGTATATGTAACTCCGACGTTGTCTTCCTGATATAGGTTTGGATCCACATGCATAACGGAGTAGTGGAGTAGCACCGCATCACATAGCATATTATCATTGAGATGATATGAATGAAATTATTATGTTGAATGTTGTTATGCCATGATATGTCGTATATGTTGATGTATGCTCATCTTGCTAATTGCTCCTTTTGCCATTATGTTTATACAACGACTTTTTACTCCCCAGTTTCAGCTGTTTGTTTATATGTATCTTTATTTTATGCAGAGGATGGTGAGTAGCTAGTGAGGAGTGACTCTGAGGAGCCCGCTCACTCATAGTTAGGATGTTTCTTTTTGTTTAGTTTTGTTATCCGATGTATTTTCTGGATTTTAGTAACCAGCTTTGATGTGTGACATTGGGGTTGCGGTTTATGTTTCTTTGTGATATTTTTATTTTTCATAGTTGATGAGACGTTTTGTTAATGTGGTACTTTATATCCAGTTGAACATATAATTAAATAATATGCACATGTTTTTATTTTATTTTATTTCATTTATGTTGTTTTAAATACATGCGGGGTAGAGAGTGTCACAAAGTCCATTTAAAACTTCTAAAACTTGAACCATTGTACAAAATCCTCAAATTGCGCAATTTGAAAGAGTACATCTTTCAATGTTTTAAATTATACATTTCAAATATCTTAAATCCTTCAGGGATATGCTTTATGCATATTGAATCCTTTAAGGATATGCTTCCAGCACCTTGGATCCTTCAGGGACTTTCATATAAATATCATTATCAAGTGATTCATACAAATAGTTATTAGATGTAAATTGAATCCTTCATGTGCTACCAGAATAATTAAGTATAAAAAAAATACTTGTATCCACCACAAGTGCACATGTCTTTACAAAATCAATGTCAGGTTTCACGAAAACCCTTGAGAAACAAGTCGTGCTTTTTATCTCACAATTTTACCATTCGCATTTCGATTTCACACAAAAACTTATTTGTATTGATCAACTAACTTTACAACTTCAGGTTTACGGGCTACAAGTCCAATTTTTTTTGCTTAACAAGCGAGTTTAATTATGTTGCAATTGCATCTTTCCATTTTGGTCAAACATTTCTTTTTTTATAATCCTTAACAGACTTTGGTTTATGATCCTCATTATCACTTATTTCATTTAGCACTACATTATATGCCAAAAAAAAAAAACTAGTCAATGTTGAATTCATTTTGGTCCCATCATATTCTATTCATGACATAATTTATTGAGATCTCCTTAATTTTCACAAATTTCAGGTACCTGAGTTTCTTATGGAACTGAAAAATTAATTATGTCTTAGGACTCTTTTGGAGTTTTCAAATCCTCAATTTGGCCATGTTGTTTTTTAGCTCCTTTTTTTGTTTGAGGATTTTTATCTTTGGAACCGACGGGTCTGTCACGCTTCATATGCATTTGAGACTCATTTACAATCTTAAATTTTCTAACATGGACATCAATTTTAATTGGAGCATTAGCAGTTGGTACAGTCAATGAATTATCTTTTGAACTTCTAGTTTGTATTGTTTCGTACGAGGATCAAGATTAGAAACGATAATTCATTCTAACTAATCTACTTTTCCAACTTCTTATTGTCTCCCCCTAATATTGGGAAAAACTGATTCATCAAAATGAAAATCGGCAAACAAGCCATAAATAAATCTCCTATTGATTGTTCAAGATATTTTATTATAGAAGGAGATTCATATATCCAACATATATTCCCAACCTTCTTTGAAAACTCATATTAGTGCGTTGCGGTGGAGCAATTAAAACATATACAACACATCCAGAAATTCTTAGATAGGGAATATTAGATTCCTTACCAAAAACCAATTGTAAAGGGAGGACTTATGATTCTTGGCTGATGCAAATCAATGTCTAGCTAGCATATAAGATTGCATGTCCTCAAGTATAAATCGGAAGTTTTGATCTCATAGGTAATGGTATTGCAATCAACTTTAAATGCTTAACAAATGACTTTGCAAGTGCCTTTTTGTGTATGAACATATGCTACCAGATGTTCAATATCATTTCCAATAAACATACAATACTCATTAAAGGCTTGAGGTGTAACTTCACCAACATTATCGAGGCATATTTTCTTAATTGGATAATCGAGAAAATGAGCTCTTAGTCGAAATATTTGAGCAACCAATCTCCCAAACATCTGGTTACGAGTTGATAAACATGTGACCATCTAGTTGATGCATCAATTAAAAACATAAAATATCTAAATGGTTCACATAGTGGGTGCATAGGTTCGACAATCACTACAAAAAAAACATATTTAGCGACCGAAGATTTCGGTCGCTAAACATGATAATTCGGTTGCTATACTGTATAGCGACCGAATTAAGGGGGTAGCAGAAACCCTGGTGGCTAAATGTTTAGCGACCGAACTTGTATTTCGGTCGCAAATTTGCGACCGATATTTCGGTCACAAAATTATATATTTCGATCGCCGTATAGTTGGTCACATGCTCAGCTAACCTAATTTGGTGACCGATATTCGGTCGCTATTTCGATCGCAAATTTTGAATTTTTTTTTATAAAAATTTTCATGTAATTGAATCCTACCGACCAAATTTTGTTTTTCAACTATTACCCCATTGATTTTTAATTTCTGATATAAACAAAATAGACCAATATTTTTTTTGAATAAATAGAAAACATAAATATGATGTACTAACGATCCAAAACACCACAGTCAATATGATCAAGAAAACATATACATTAATTAACACAAGTTTAATAATTGTTTATAAAAAAAAGTTTAATAAGTACTAATTAACGATCAAAACATAAAAATACACCACAGTCAATAAGTACTAATCAAAATATCAAAACTCATCAATCTTCCAAAGGGATGAACATGTAGAAGCGAGAACCCCCAAGGTACTTAAACTTTGCCAATGCACCAGTGGACAACAAATACAACTCCCTGATACCATTTGTATCTGTTGCAAAATATGGGCGATCCTCATGGATTACTATATTCCCATTGAACAGATTTCCGCTTTTGTCTTCAATAGTCACAACACGCGGTATTTCTTGTCCCCAACGACGGTAGAATGATCGCGGGATTGAAATCAAATCCTGCAAATACACAAGAACAATTTAGTAAATGATTAGTTTATGCCTTAACCATCATTACGTGAATCCGATCGTTATTCTTAAGTTGATGAGATACTGTACCTGGTCTATATGGATGGTTGTCTCAAAACATTTAGTCGGATCCATTTTCTGATAAAACGATAAGGAAAACAAGTCATATGTCTAAACTTCATCAAGTGATAATAAGAAAAGATGGAAAGATCCATGTAGCATACTAGCATGTTAAAATAGAACAAAGAAATGCAACTTCACATGCAACTTTACAGATTAGCAAACATAGTAGTTTTCAGGAAAGAAGATGCTTTTACGTCGTTTTGAAGGATGGTCATAGAGAGGACTTTTCCTACCGGAAGTGCCTAGATAACCTAGTAAGGATGGTCATCAACAACTATTTCTGGAAAGCTCCATTTCCTAGTGAAACAAATGAGTAGAAAACCAGAGTTGCTTTCATAATATTGTGTACAGAACTGCTTTCTAATGTGAATAATGTTTTAATGATGACAGCACGTCATGCATGTTCCTGGCAAACTGTGCCTAGCCCTTCATTTTATCTAACCCTATACTTAATCCTTCATTATCTAAGAGACTCACTATTGTTGGCTTCAAGAAGAGACTTTCTTAAGCTCGTGGACTTTAAATTAGTAAATGAATATTAACAACAACAAAGTCATGCCATTTACGAACTAATAACACTTTATCAATTCATTCCAATGCTTACAATGTAAATATATACAAATACGATTCCATAATCATTTCCAAACAAGTTATCAATAAATACATATCAAATTATTCTAATTACATTGATTCATTGTTATTGAAAGATTTTTATTTTAAAGAGAATAAACTATTCTTCATAGCAATCCAAATGTATGAACATGCTCAGATATAAGTACTAGCCTTCAATAAATTTACATCATCAAACAGAAAAGAGATAAGTAGAATTACCAAATGAATCCGATTCAAAATGAGTGAAAAGCTCTCTTGGAATTACAGGCTACAATAATGTTTTTAGATCATTTCATACTCCAACAAAGAATATTTTTTTGTTTACAAAGAAGTGAACAAGAACTTGAAATCCCTAAAACACTCTTTTGAAATTTATGAAACAGATTCAGACAAGAGCCAACAAATTCATGGATTCCAAACGAATCAAAATACAATACAATCAGACTGCATACACGTACAATACAATATGAAATTATTCACAGCAAGTAAACAACTGCATCACAGAGGCTATAGATCATACTATTGTGAGATATTCCCTGAGGCAATATAACAGAACAATGAACAACCTTCAAAGACATAAATTCAGCCAAGATATGGAAAGATAAACAGACCAGAAATTACAAGTGCCATATTTAATAGAAAACACATCATTAACACAGGGACAATCTTGTTACTGGACATGTTAAACTAGAATGGTCTTCAAACAACTCCCTCAGTATTGGTCATTTGTTTGAACTATAGCCATGAACTATCCATGTTTGAAATTGTAGATACCTAGCACAAAACAAATTGAAAATCCATAGCACACATCCTCACTAACCAATTTAGATGCATTTCACAAAGCAGAACTAAATCTAAATCAAAGACTAAGATGCTGAAATGGAAGGTAATTTCACAGCTAAATCAATAAGAAGCAAACCAGAAGGGTTCTCAGATTAAATTTGAAACATTAAATTGGTACAGTTACACTAATCCGAGTTCTCACTGTTATCTTTATCTCATCACTTAAATATGCTAATGGATTCAAGTTTCACGGCCAATGCAGGTGGGTGCTTTGAGGCTTTAAAGTTTAAATTATACAACACGTCAATAATCAACAAAAAACCAAAACCTGTTTATGTTTCGCAGTCTCACAGGCAGCAATGGCATTCTGTGGCTCAAGTAAACATCAATTCTAATCTCACAGTCTTGACTTTTGATATTTCAATGCATTAAAAAAAAGTTACAAAAACAGATTTCTCGTGCTTTCTCAATGAGAGCTTCCTAATCCTAATAGGAGTGATTAAATAATGACACATGAAAACAAATGATCATCACAACTCACAACTCACCTGAAATACACAAGTAGCTCTTCTCAGTAGTAAGCAATAAAGCAATGAAATACATACAATCCACAAAATTTTTGAAATGAAACAATGAAGCAAAATAAAAAATGATACATAGAGAGTCCATGGTTACCTCAAGGCAGAGCAGGGAATGCACAAAATGAGGAGAAAAGAGGGTAGGTTGAGCTCTGCGCGTGGTGACCGGAGGGCTGCGTGTTGGTAGCCGGAGTATTGGTCGAAGCACTAAAACGGAGGGGGGGGATTAAAAAGAGAGTAGGAAGAGGGGAAAGGAAGAGAGGAGAGGAAGAGGGGAGGAAGAGATGGAAGAAGAGGAGGAGGAGGACGGAGGCTTACCGGAGATGGCGGTGGTGGTGCGCACTGTGGTGGTGGCAATGGTGACTGGCGGCCTGACGACGCGAGGGAGAGAAAAGGGGTGAGGGTGGAAGAGATGGCAGAAATGAGGAAGAAGGGAAAGATTTCACGATTTTAGGGATTTATAATTTGGCGACCGAAATAATCGGTCTCTAAATCGGTCGCCAATCACTTAAATACAAAATCGGCCGCTACATTCGGTCGCGGGATGAGTTAATTTGAAATTTGAATTCATAAATTTAGCGACGGATTTTTAAATCGGTCGCTAACACGCGCGGTTTTAATTTTTTTACGCGCCGTTTAGCGACCGAATTAATATCGGTCGCAAATGTAAATAAAATTTAACCATTGCATTTAATTCGGTCGCCATTTCGGTCGCTAAGAAGACATAAAATTTATGACTTTTAAGTTCCTTTATTTAGTAACTGAAATAGTGACCGATAACCCTGCTACGCACTATTTCGGTCGCTATTTCGGTCGCAGTATTAACTCTAATCAGTCTTTCATGTAGATCCTACAATCGGTCGCCATTTCGGTCGCAAAAAGCAACCGAAAAATTCGGTCACTATTTTCGGTCGCTAAACAACCTTTTTTTGTAGTGAATATCATGTTGTATATGCTCTAAAAAATGTGAGAGATTCACTACCAAGTTTTGTTGGTGATGGTCGAATTATCAACTTTCCTTAGGAACAAGTAATACATATTAGATTGAAAATCTTCTAGATCTTCAGTGGACGTCCACATGATTTTTCAAATTTTTTTTGCATCATAATACACCGACCGGGATAGCCCAACCGATCATGCCAAACAAAATTTACTTGAAAACATGATGTGTGTTTATTTGGTATGCATGATAAGGTTATATATTTAATTTATGATAAATGAGTTGCTATATGTACAAGACATGAAATATGTGACTTATGATATGTTGTATGATGCAAGGTTGTCAAAATCGAGATCTTACGTAAGATCGGGATGGGAAAAAAGACACGTAAAATATGAAATCGTAACACCGCTAGTAAGATTTTACCAAAAATTAAATTTATATATATTTAAAAAGAAATAATTAGTCTACATTTGAATCTGAATAAAAAAAAAAGTGAGAACAAGCAGACCCAATTATTATAAAAATAATGAAAGGTATTATCAAGGTTTTTTCAATAAAAAAAGTCAAATGCATTATGCCAATTTATACGTGCATTATACTAATTCACTGATGCAAAAGTAGTAATGCAACATGTCTTGGTCTATGCAAGGCAAGTCAATAAATGGGTAAAGTACACCACAAGGTGAGGATAAATGGAAGACAATATTATTGATGTACTGCCTCACAAGGTGACACGAACATTACAGATGACTGCAAAAGAACCAAAAGAGGGTAGTATGACACAAGCACTGCCTCACATCATTATATAGATTATTATTATTATTATAGTATAACCAAAACAATTTCCGTATTCCATCCAAACCAAATTACAGAGTAAAATAAGTGAATAGATGGCCATTTGAATTGCATTATAAATTGTCTCTCTTACCATTTTACCACCTACAACGAACACAATCACAAACTCACTTTCACAACACAACAAGCATTAGCAGTTGAGTACACCACTGCACCTAATTTATAAGTAAACCTTATCTTCTTCTTTTTCTTCCCTACCCGCGGCTACCAGTCCAGTTAAGAGCCTTTAATTTAATGAGATCGAGACCTTTTGGTCTCTCAGACTTCAGAAAACACAAACCGTATATGCAAGAAAATTAAAAGCGGGTGTCTGTTTTCACTTGAAAACCCAAACGGAAATCTCGCACGACTTCACGTTTCTACGATTTATCACGTCGATCCCATGTCGATCATACATTTACGAACTTCATTTGAGATCGTAATCGTTGAGACTGTCGAAACTCGTAAAGTCGACGTGTTTACGATGAAACACGTGATTTTAACAACCTTAGCATGATGTTTGCCGCAATACCGCCGGTGATAAGAGTATCGTGTCGTAATGAGGTATCGAAAATAACGTCGCCATGTATTTGGGATGTCGAAAAGAGCGATACCGCCTAAAAGGGTATCGAAAGTAATATCAAAATGTATTTGGGATGTCAAAAAAAGAGCAATACCACCTAAAAGGTATCAAAAGTGACACCGCCACATGTTAGGGTGTCGAAAAGGGAGAAACACTGCATGTGCACATGAGAGGTATCAAAATAGAAATGTCCCCGACATGAGGGTGACATCGAAACACTCCTAATGAGTAGGGATGAGCAATGTGATGCCATTGTCGTGTGATATGTGAGATTTGCAGCATGTCGGCAAGGAACCAATTTAAGAATGAGGTCTCCGAGCCACTCAAATGATTTTCAAAATTATTTAGAATGTGGAGTGTGAGGCATTGAAGTGATTTGTCCTTATGCTATGTATTTTTTTTAGTTGTTGATTGTTGCTATTAAATGTATTTTAAAATATATTATTTTGAAAAAATTAGCCAATATCATAGACAATTTTTCCTGTTACCATGTCGACTGAGTACAAAAATATTTTCCAAACAATTTATAATTGTATTGTTGTTCAAAGAGATTTTTTATCTCATTATAAGTGTTATTTTCAGAACCCGGTGACATCGTTGTTGAGGACCCAGAGACATGAAGAGTTATCTTCTTGTTTAGCTAGTTGGTTAGTAATGTAGCATGATTGAGAGTACCATGTGAACGACGTTTAATGATTTACGTTTTATTTTCCTCAGATTGTAGTTAGACACATTGTTTTGAGGCTTTTGATTTTTATTCAAACATATGGATTGATAATGTAATAAGGGTATATGTTATTATGGATGCCTAGTTGTTGTTGTTGTTGTTGTTATTATTATTATTATTATTATTACTACTACTATTAATGAAGTTAGTATTGTTATTATCATATGTATATTAATATATGATTTTTTGCATTATTATGATATTGTGTCTGTTAACGTATGATCTTATATGGATATATGATTATGTATGTGATTTTTATTTGTTAATATATAATATGTGATTTTATTAATAATAAGTGATTAAGAAATATATTGTGAGATATCGTGTGATTTGGTATTTAAATCGAGATAATGTATCTCTTAGGTTTTGGTCCCTTAATAAATCATATTTGAGTCTTAATTAATATAAGATAATCTTCTTTTTTGTTATCTCTTAAAATCTTATAATAATTTCCTAAGGATCCTATATAGAAATAACTACCAAATCTGTCTCTAAACTTCATCGTACTTTTGACCATGTTAGAGTCTGATTTAGGATTTGATTGTGAAATATTAAATTGTAGATATTTTTCTAAGATTTCTAACATTACCAAGAACGCCTCAATCGGACACTCGTAGCTCGAGATATGTGAAAATACCGATCTGTACACATTTTGGAATGAAATAGGAGTCCGTTACGCCCTACCTTGTTTTTATACCATAAGACTCGACCTAAACCCTATTTCCCACGACTCAAGACTCATAAAATCTACCTCTCTTCCTCTCTTAGGTTTTTCTTTAGTTTCTCTTAAGAATCTTTGAAGGAAATTACCCTTTTTCATCGTTCTTCGTCGTTTTTGGCCACAAGGACATCACTGACGATACATGCTTCTTTTAGTATCGACTTTATCCTTTTGTTTCTTAATTTTGGGTTGCAAACAAGGTAAAATTTCGTGTGCCTTGTTCTCCTTATTTTCCCTATTGAGTTTCTTGATTTAAAAGCTTAATCCATGTGTTTTCGTTGTCGTTCTTGAGGAAGTGATCAAGCGTTTGTGAGACGAGACTCAAATGGACCTTTTCTCTTATTCTCGTTTCTGTTCTTTGGAGTTTAATATCAAGGTAAGCCATACCTCTTGTTCCCTTTTCAATTCTCTCATTGGTTTGGGAGTTGTGGCCCTCTTTATGAACTCTTCGTATTTTGTAATGGTAGGAACCAATGATGGAGGCTTGGATTCGACACTCTCATCCCTTTGAGGCTTGAGAATTTGATTAAGGTATGGGGAGAAGGTATAGTATGAACATATAGGCATTGGGGGTAGCGTAAGATGAAGAGTTAACCCATGACCCTATTGCTTGTTATTTGCCTAAGTGTTTTTCTATATGTATGATATGTGATTGACATGCTTAAATCTTGAAGTATTGTTCATATTGATGATGAATGTTTATGCCATAATTGGACGTGTTGATGATGATATTATCATGCCATGGATGAATGGCTTGTTGATTGATGTTGTGAGTTGAATGTTGTTCATGTTAATAAGACTCTAATTAATTAATAAGGCTTATTAATAAGTCTTGGAATTAAATGACTAATTCCCCAATGATTATATTGATGATAAAGACGTTGATAACAAAGCATAAGGATTTAAGGGATAAATTCCCAATTGTTCATAAGACTTGAATCATAGTAATGAGAGGCAAGGTTGATACTTATTGGTATAGTTAAAACCCTAGGATTGATTCATGAGCGTTTTAGAGACATTAATAATGAAACATGAATTAAAGGATTAATTCCCAATAATTATAAGACATGGAGATTAATTGAGAATAATGAAACTGACGATTGATGGTTAGTTAAAAGCCAATAGGATTGATATTTGAATGCCCTATGAAATCTAGCAAGGGTTCCTAACCCTTTCTGCCCAGATCAGTACAGCCGTGCTCCATAGACAGCACGCCCGTGCTGGGGGAAGCATGATCATGTACCCCCAGACAGAACAGAACGCAGAAACAGAAACAGGGATGTTTCACCCCAAATGTCCTCAATAATGTAATAAGACACCAAACGAAGTAAAGACGAGCTAGATAACTCAATGAAGACTCGAAGAAGATAAATAAATAACAAGAGATAAGATGTTGAAACTTGGTAGCCGAGTGGTCAAGGGGGCCTTGATGCTTATCGGTTAAGGTGTTAAGCTCTGGTGCTTATAGGCCAGAGTGTTAAATGATGTTGTACCTTGGTAGCCTAGTGGCCAAGGGGGCCTTGATGCTTAATTGTCAAGGTGTTGAGCTCTGGTGCTTAATGGTCAGAGTGTTAATTAAAAGATTAAAGACTAAAAGATAATGTTGTACCTTGGTAGCCAAGTGACCATAGGGGCCTCGATGCCAAGTGGTCGAGGTGTTAATGGTGATAAAACTTGGGTAGCCTAGTTGTGACACCCTACTACCCCGGATGTTAAAAAGTAATAAAAGGACAAAGCTGAAAAATAACTCATGTATTTACTGAAATAAATAAAACATTTGTCCATGGGTAGAAAGGTCCCACATGAACGAGTTCTCAAAACGCGGAAATAGAATCAAGTTTAAAACAAATAAACAAATAAAACAATAACAAACATCCCAACCCGATGTCACAATAGAGCTGATATAACCGTTTAGGAAAAACCTCGAAATACAACTGAAAACTAGACTAACAAAAGAAAGGCCCTAACTATGAGTGGTGGCTCCTCAGAGTCACTCCTCTCCGGGCTCCTCGCCATCCTCTGCATGAAACCAAACATGTCAAACAAGAAAACAGAAATGAGGAGTAAGAATCATGTAAACATATACGGCATGGAGATAGGAAGCAGGGTAAACAAATAAGCATGGCAACATCATAGCATACATCAGCATATAATTATCATCATACATCAACGTCATCAAAATCAAGTATGCTATGCCGTGCAATGCAACACTACTCCGCTACATCATTATGCATGTGGATCTAAACTAACTCAAGATGGACGACTTCGAAGTTACATATCCGCATTGGTCATAGAAGCACCAACATCGTCAGTTCACCAAACCTTAGGAAAACCCCATGGATAGCCAACGCATCAAATCGTGGATGCCTCATCACGGGAGGTTGCGGTCACCAAACCTTGGGTGACCTACCGTGGATGGCCAAATCATCGTACTCTCAGGCAATCTCCCCTATGTGGAACCTCCCCCTCAACCATCACTCCAATGCTCCACGCATGGCACAACAACAAACAATAACAACCACCTCCTTTGCTCGGTCCAAAAAAGCTCCCAAGACTTCATCATCAACATCATCGTGCTTGGGCCAATAAGCACCCAAGACTTAACATCATCAACACCTCGACCAATAAGCATCGAGGCCACTTTGGCCAATAAGCACCAAAGTTATCAACGTGCGATAACCCAACGGTTACCGACTTAAACATCTTATCATCTTTAATTATCTTCATTAACCATGAACCAAGTTATCTAATCTTTGTCATTGATTTATGGTGTTATCATAACGTTATTGGGGAAGATTGGGGTTTAAATCCTTTAAACCTTTAATCTCAGTTTCTGTCCAGAGGGGTGAGCACGGGCGTGCTTAACCCTAGTACGGGCGTGCTGTCACTTAAGTGGAGCACGGTCGTGCTTCCTTTTAGGCACGGTCGTGCTCATCTGTACGGTCGTGCTCCTCTGCTGCACAATCGTGCTTAATGAGCGGCCATTTTCCAGAATTCAAACTGGGAGCACGGACGTGCTCCCTGTTCAGCACTATCGTGCTTACTACACGACAACACTGTTCTGGCCAGAGTCTCAAGTCAAATTCTCAACCAATTTTAGGGTTCATTAGCAGTTAATCTTAACTCATTTTTAAGCCTAATTAGTCAGTTAGCATATTTTATCAACATTCAACATCATCATAGCAGTCATGGCAACAACCATTCAACCAACGAAATCAACAACAACAACAATAATACATATCTCATCATATTCAACATAAAACAACCATTCATAAATATGAACATATGATCATGGCATTCTAAAACAATCAAAACATGTTAACACCAAATAATCATATATCATACATATCATAGACTAAAAAGCATACAACGACGTCGGGGTCATGGGGAACCCCTTTACCTTACACTACCCCCAATGCCTATGATTACACTACCCTTCTCCCCATACCTGGATTGAAGGTTCCAACGTAAGCTCCTAACAGCAAAACAACCACGGTTCCCAACACGACAAGGAAATTGGAAAGGAAAGAAACGTTACCTATATACTTGACACAGATAAGCAGAGG
Source organism: Sophora flavescens (assembly GCA_030762895.1). Classification (NCBI taxonomy): domain Eukaryota; kingdom Viridiplantae; phylum Streptophyta; class Magnoliopsida; order Fabales; family Fabaceae; genus Sophora; species Sophora flavescens. The sequence goes on along the minus strand of CM061068.1, from coordinate 147,565,881 downwards.
TCTCCCAAGGGTCTCCAAAACTCCACTACAACAATGGATTTAGAGAAAAGGGAAAAGAGATTGTTCTGGTCGTACTAGATGACGGTTGACATCAGAATATAGGGTTAAAACGCAACCCTCGGTTTATGTGCCAATATATATAGGGTGCACCCGAGCATGGTCATGCTCCCCCTTGAGCACGGTCATGCTGGACTTAGCATCAACGAGACGCGATCCGCACATTGAGCATGGGCATGCTCACTGTTGAGCACGGGCGTGCTCAACTTAAAACCTGCAACATGCTACAGACTTTAAGCACGGGCGTGTTGGCTAATGAGCACGGGCGTGCTCATGCACCAGAAAGGGACTTTTAAGCCAAAAATCCCACTAAGCCTTTAGCCAACTATTTTAACTTAACTAAAATAACTTAAACAACCAAACAAGCTTTAGAAAAGCACTAAACGAAAAGCAGGGTGTTACAATTCCACCCCCTTATAAAAATTCCGTCCTCGAAATTTCTACGTACCTCAAGCGAAAAGATGCGAGTACGCTTCCATCATCTTGCTCTATATCTCCCAGGTAGTACTTTCCTCAGTTGCCCCACTCCAAACTACTTTGACCAAAGGAATCTCCTTGCCTCTTAGATGTCTCACCCTCCTATCCTCGACTCGAAGGGGTAACACCTCAAACGTCAAGTTCTCGTTCAACTGTATCGCGTCAGGTACTTTCACGTGACTAGGGTCATGGATATACTTTGAGTTGAGACACATGAAAAACATTATGGAGATTGGACAAGAATGGTGGTAAGGCTATCTGATAGGCGACTTCACCGACTCTTTTAAGGATCTGGTATGGACTAATGCACCTCGGAGTAAGTTTCCTCGTCTTCATCACTCTACCAACCCCATTCGTTGGAGTAACTCTCAGGAATACATGACCACCCTCCTGGAATTCGAGTGCCTTCCTCCTTCTGTCATGGTAGCTCTTTTGCCTGCTCTGTGGCACTCTCATCTTTTCCTGAACCATCCTGATCTTTTCTGTTGTTTCTTGGACTATCTCTGACCCTAGCACCACATTATCAGTAGGTTCATTCCAACACAAGGGTGTCCTACATCTCCTCCCATAAAGAGCCTCATAAGGTGCCATCCCAATGTTGGAATGGAAGCTGTTGTTATAGGTGAACCCTATCAGGGGCAAAAACTTGTCCCAATACCAGATTGTTCTAGCACACAAGCCCTCAACAAGTCCTCTAAGAACTGGATGGTTCTCTCAGGCTGCCCATCAGTCTGTGGGTGGTAAGCTGAACTAAGCCTAAGCTTTGGCCTTAAAGTATGCTGCAAACTCCCCCAGAACCTAGAGGTAAACCTCGGGTCTCTATCTAATACTATGCTAGAGGGTACACTATGAAGCCTAACTATTTCCTTGATGTACAGCTTAGCCAACTTCTCTAAAGGATGCTCCATGTTCATAGGGATGATATGGGCAGACTTAGTCAATCTATCCACAACAACCCATATCGCCTCAAAACTAGTGGGAGTCCTAGGAAGTCCAGACACAAAATCCATGGAGATATTATCCCATTTCCATTCTAGGACACTCAAAGGTTGCAACTTACCTAAAGGCTTTTGGTGTTCTATCTTGGCCTTCTGGCAAACTAGGCACGCATACACAAACTCAGCCACATCGTTTTCATCCCAGGCCACCAAAATATCCTCTTAAGGTCCTGATACATCTTGGTGGCACCTAGGTGCACACTCAGCCCACTCCTATGACCTTCCTCAAGGATCAACTTCCTAAGCTCAGGAACATCCAGTATGCACACTATCCTAAACCTCAAGACCCCATCATTTCCATCCTTAAAACTAATATCTCTACCCTGAGCAAGCAACTCTTACAGGTCTATGAGAAACTTATCTAACCTCTGACCCTCTCTAATCTGATCCATCAAGCTGTTGGTAACCTTCAAGGTACCAAGCCTAATACTCTTAGGGGTAAACTCACAAGCTAGACTAAGGTCTCTAAACTCCTCAATCAGATCCATCTCCCTAACCATCAAAGCAGAGATATGCAAGGTTTTCCTACTCAAGGCATCGGCCACCACATTAGCCTTTCCTAGGTGATAGGTCAGCTCTAAGTCATAATCCTTTAAGAACCTTATCCACCTACGCTACCTCATATTCAACTCCTTCTGATCAAAGAGGTACCTCAAACTTTTGTGCTCACTAAAGACCTCAAACATCGCTCCATAAAGGTAATGCCTACAAATCTTTAAGGAAAATACCACAGCTCCTAGCTCTAGGCCATGGGTAGGGTAGTTCTTCTCATGGGTTTTCAACTGCCTAGATGCATAAGCAACTACCTTACCATTCTGCATCAACACACCACCTAACCTTTGCTTAGAAGCATCGCACTAAACTACGAAGGGTTCACTAGGATCTGGAAAAACTAACACTGGTGTTGATGTCAACCTATCCTTAAGGGTTTGGAAACTCTATTCACACTTAGAGTCCCACACAAACAACTGTCCCTTCTTGGTGAGATGGGTTAATGGTTAAGCTATCTTAGAGAAACCTTCTATGAACCACCTATAGTACCCGGCTAACCCCAAGAAACTCCTAATGAATGGAATGAGGATGATAAGAAAAGAGTTCAATATAATGCACGTACTAAGAATATTATAACATCTGCTTTAAGCCGTGATGAGTTTTTCAGGGTTTCAAACTGCAAATCAGCAAAAGAGATGTGGGATACATTGCAAGTTACACATGAAGGAACCACAGATGTCAAAAGAGCAAGAATGAACACCCTCGCACATGAGTATGAGATGTTCATAATGAAGCAAGGAGAACCTATGATCCATTTTCTTGGAGCACCATTAGCATCTACAGTAGAGGGGACAAATGATCCATTTTCTACTGCATCCCATACGTCAACACTTGCTGCCTCAAGAAAGATTACCATTCTTTACTTCCAATAGATATACTCAGATCCATTGAAGGCAGGAGGGCATCCAAGGGAAGCCCCTTCATTCAAACAGTCATTGGAAGCCACACTCTTATAGATGTTAAGCCAAACTTAAGAGTTTAGCTCTGATGCCAATTGTTGTTTTGGCTTCAAAGACTCAAGAGGGGGGTGAATTGAGCTTTCAAAAAACTTTTCAAAAACTTTACTTTTCAAATCAGAGTTGTCTTAGGATCTTTTACAAAAACAATGAAGGGTTTTTATGAAATCTTGAATATAAGGTGATGAGGATAGGAAAGATTAATTCAGAAAGATAAATCAGTTTAGGGTCGTTGATGAGCCTCTGTTTGACTGGTTTTATAACTAGTAAAGACCTTGGCTTTGTGCTTATTTTATATCATTTTTACCCGAATTAGACTTGATTGTCCTTAAGTAGTATTTTGAGTCTGTAAAGTGTTTTTAAGTTAATTTAGTTGATTTAGAGTGAATACAATATTTACTTTTATTTTCTATTTTCAGGTAAATAAAAGGAATAAATCTGGAGTCTTTCGCCCCGCGAGAAGACTGTTCGCCTCGCGAACCAGAAGGTGATTGTTCCTGAAAATTGCAAAACTTTCTGTCTCGCCCCGCGAAGACTGGACTCGCCTCGCGAGTACCTGGAAGTCAGAGAGCATCACGGTTTACCCGTGTTGAAGGCCACGGGCGTTGCAGTTGGGAATTTGAAGAGTTCGCCTCGCGAATGATATGCTCGCCTCGCGAGCAGACCAAGAGTTGCAGACCTTTCGCATAATTCGCCTCACGAGCAGTGCTTCGCCTCGCGAGGACTTGGATTTCAGAAGTTGTATATAAACTGCTCTATGGCAGAATGAAAGGGTGGCTAGTCAGTTTTGGCTAAGTCTCAGTTAGTAGTTAATTAGTTTTAGTCTTATTTTCTCTTCTTTTGTTTTATTTCTGTAATGGAGAATTAGTCTCCTAGATTAATCTACTGTAATTGGTTTCTGTTAACACTTGAGGTCTGTGATTCATGTTTAGTTGCTTTTCTCTTTTCAATGCCATATTATATGTTTCTGTTTGTTATTTCAGGAATATATAGTGTTGTATTGTTTCATTTCGGTGATGCTATGTTCCTATATATAATCGCGTTTGTTATTTCGCGTGTGTTCATTCATGTTCGTTTGTTCATGAGAGCTTAACCCCGTTTGTTATTTCGGGAATAGGAACATACATCTGTAGTAGCGGTTTTCGTTTGTTAATTGTTGCTACAACCGGGAGGGGATTAGTATCTGCTTAGGATTTGCATGAACCAATGATAGTGGGAAACCGAGAACAGTAGGTTAATCGTCTTTTGTTTATTTGTTATTCTCTTTAACTACTTGGTTTTCATTATTTTGTTTTCTTAATTTAGTTTCAAATCTCAAAACCCCCAGTTCTAACTTTTTCTAACTTTTTCTGTTAATAATAACAACACTAAAGAGTCCTTGAGAGACGATCCGAGTTGTCGCACTATACTGCATTATTTTATAATCGCTCGTTCTTTTTGGCGCGTGGCGACAGCGCGTTCAAAAATTGGCGCCGTTGCCGGGGACTCTTGTTTGTTGTTATTAGCAGAAAGTTACAATTAAAAAAAAAAAAAACTTTTTGTATTACTGAATTAGTTTTGTCTGCTTTGTCTGGTTATGAATTTTAGCACCCCCCATGGATAATTATATGCGAAATTATGTGCCTAATGTTTATTATGAGCAACCATGCATGTATTATCCTAATTTTAGTGAGCCACCACCATACTATCCTAGCCAAGTAACCACCTCTGCACCTTCCGAACCTTCCCTAGAGGACCTGTGCAAACAGATGACTGCACAGATAAGTGCACATATGGAAGGAATGAGGCAACAAATGGCCGAGCAAACTCAACGGATGATAGAGGAATTTCAACAGAAGATGGAGGCTGAATACCAGAGGGACCAAGCTGAATCTCGGAAGTTGTGGGCTCTAATTGATCAAGTTACCGCCAACTCAGCTGCAATGCTAACTCCACAGCCCCTTGAGGAACATAAGGATTCACAGATGGTTATTCCTGAAAATACTTTTGATGATAATTCTGATATTATTTCTGTTGATGATGAATTATGTGTTGAATCCCCTGATCCTAATGCTTGTTATTGTGATGGAACTGCTTTGTGTGTAGAATGTTTTACAGGTTTATACTTTTCAGGAAAAATAGAAAATGCAGATCGTTTTGCAGGTTTATTTTTTTCAGGAAACTTAGAAAATGAGGAAAAGGAGGATCAAGAGGACATCTGCCCCACCGTGCTTGAGGATGATGAAGAACCTTTGGGAGTAGATGATTCAAGTAAAACAAATGCATGTGTTGAGAGTAATGGGGTGGATGCACTGTGTGAAGAATTCCCAGACATTCTAACTTTTTCTGATTCATTTTCTTGTAATATATGTACTAACTCTAACCTTTGTGTGGTGTGTGCTGAAATTTCTGCGTGTATAGCAGGTGAAAAATTTGTTAGTGCAGTGGATGAAGACATTGCAGAAGTTGAAGCAGCACCAGTAACATTCTCTAACTGTTTGCCACCTCCCCCTGAGGAGCCACCAGTGATGGATGTTGCACCCTTGGATTTTGCACCATGGCCAGTCCAAGCGGTTGAACCCCGATTCTATTGGGGAGACTTTATTGAGAAGGAGGTCATCTGTGACCCGAGAGGTAGTGAGAAGTCCGCCGCACTGGGTGGAGTTATTATAATTGTCAAGTGCTCACCTCCGCATCAAAGCTGCAAGTTAGGGAGGCTTGGAATGAATTTCAGCTCTTTGTCCATCACGTGGGCCTTATGCTACAAGCAATGGGATCCTGGTGGAACTGCCCTTCAATGAGTTTTCTTTACCTTTCTCCTTTTTAATTTTCTTTTCCTTATTTTATTTCTGCTTTGTTTTCAATAAAGCTCCTGAATAATTTGAGAAGCTCAGGAGTTTTGTTTGTGTCTTAGTATTGGCAAGTTTGATGGATTTGATTAATTTTTGCATAGATGGATTGCATGTTAATATGTGTTGACTGTTTTCCCCCTAGGATTTGAAATTTTTGAAAAATGATCCCCATATGATTGAAAACTGAACTTTGAGATTTTATTATGATGGCATGATTTATGATAAGTTTGGGGTGATAGGAAACACACACTAGGGATAGTATCTCTGTTCAAATAATTTGCAAAAATGTCCAGGTGAGGTTTTGAGCCTCCAACATGTTTTTGGCTGTGTGAAAATCGCTTTCAAGTTGCACTTCCCTGGATTTGATTGAATCTCTTTTTGGTTTGCATGATTATATGTGTGTAGCAAATGATTTAGGCATTTTCTTTGTAAATAGCTACTTAGCCTAAAAATAACCAATTCCTAATGCATGTTCCCTAGTTAGCCCCATTGAGCCTATTAGCCTATTAATTCTTGATAACCTAATGTTATAAGCCCAAAAATCTGGAAGACCATGTTAACCCGATCTTAGGATTAGGAGAGCATGTAATCTTAGAATGGGTGCAAGAAACCAAAGTTTGGGGTGGCTACCCGGTGCAATGTGCTGTTTGGGATTGGGAAAAAGAAAAAAAAAAAGAAGAGAAAAGTGTTAAAATGGAAAAAAAAAAGAAAAAGAAAATAAAATAAAATAAAAGTATTAGAAAAATAAAAGAGGCTGTAGCCACCCAGAAGTGTAAAGAAAAAAATTGAAAAAGGAACTTGAGTTTAATTTCAAAGTGTAAATAATGTTCATGCTCTCTTAGTTCCTAGGGTCTTCAGCCTAGTTCCTTTGTATATCCTACCCTTAGCCAGGCCCCATTACAACCCATAAAAGACCTTTTGATGTTGCTTGCATGTTTTCTGTGGGAACCATTAGGAGATGAAAATCAAATTTATGGGAAGTGCTTCTGAAAAGTGAAATTGAGTGAATTGTTGATAACCTGACAAAAACTGAGCGATTGAGTGAACACAAATTTCCCTTGTGAGGAAGGCAGTTGTTTGGATTTGGTGATCTCCCTCTTGTGTGTAACTTGGATCCCCTGCTTTGATTAATGATTGTTTGAATGATGAATTTCTCAATTGTTTAGAATAAATGCATGTGGGGATTACTTTGCTTGAAAGGGGGGAACATTGAAAGAAAAATGTTTTGAAGAGAAGTGCTTGAAATTTGTGCGAAAGTTGATTGAATCCTTAAGCTTGCCATGTTTTGCCAGGTCTTGAGTCTTTTTAAGTTTTTGAGTGTAGTTTGCTTGGGGACAAGCAAAGTTTAAGTTTGGGGTATTTTGATGAGCCTCTGTTTGACTGATTTTATAACTAGTAAAGACCTTGGCTTTGTGCTTATTTTATATCATTTTTACCCGAATTAGACTTGATTGTCCTTAAGTAGTATTTTGAGTCTGTAAAGTGTTTTTAAGTTAATTTAGTTGATTTAGAGTGAATAAAATATTTACTTTTATTTTCTATTTTCAGGTAAATAAAAGGAATAAATCTGGAGTCTTTCGCCCCGCGAGAAGACTGTTCGCCTCGCGAACCAGAAGGTGACTGTTCCTGAAAATTGCAAAACTTTCTGTCTCGCCCCGCGAAGACTGGACTCGCCTCGCGAGTACCTGGAAGTCAGAGAGCATCACGGTTTACCCGTGTTGAAGGCCACGGGCGTTGCAGTTGGGAATTTGAAGAGTTCGCCTCGCGAATGATATGCTCGACTCGCGAGCAGACCAAGAGTTGCAGACCTTTCGCATAATTCGCCTCACGAGCAGTGCTTCGCCTCGCGAGGACTTGGATTTCAGAAGTTGTATATAAACTGCTCTATGGCAGAATGAAAGGGTGGCTAGTCAGTTTTGGCTAAGTCTCAGTTAGTAGTTAATTAGTTTTAGTCTTATTTTCTCTTCTTTTGTTTTATTTCTGTAATGGAGAATTAGTCTCCTAGATTAATCTACTGTAATTGGTTTCTGTTAACACTTGAGGTCTGTGATTCATGTTTAGTTGCTTTTCTCTTTTCAATGCCATATTATATGTTTCTGTTTGTTATTTCAGTAATATATAGTGTGGTATTGTTTCATTTCGGTGATGCTATGTTCCTATATATAATCGCGTTTGTTATTTCGCGTGTGTTCATTCATGTTCGTTTGTTCATGAGAGCTTAACCCCGTTTGTTATTTCGGGAATAGGAACATACATCTGTAGTAGCGGTTTTCGTTTGTTAATTGTTGCTACAACCGGGAGGGGATTAGTATCTGCTTAGGATTTGCATGAACCAATGATAGTGGGAAACCGAGAACAGTAGGTTAATCGTCTTTTGTTTATTTGTTATTCTCTTTAACTACTTGGTTTTCATTATTTTGTTTTCTTAATTTAGTTTCAAATCTCAAAACCCCCAGTTCTAACTTTTTCTAACTTTTTCTGTTAATAATAACAACACTAAAGAGTCCTTGAGAGACGATCCGAGTTGTCGCACTATATTGCATTATTTTATAATCGCTCGTTCTTTTTGGCGCGTGGCGACAGCGCGTTCAGTCATACAGGTATTAGATACAGGCCTTAGTCAGTCAAGAACTGAAGTTACAATATATCAGTTTCAGTTATCAAGAACAGTTTTAATCAACTCAGTTTTGAACAATTAATAACTCAAGATTGATTGTAGTAATACTCTGGTTTTAATTCAAATTAAACAGATCAAGAACTGATATCAATTGAAAACTTAGAACATCAAGATCACAGTTATATGCGCAAGACAGAAATTGAAGAGTTTGAGTTTAGATATACCACACAACCAGACTTATCCTGGTTCAGTCACCACCACTATGACCTACATCCATTCCCCACTCCACCTGTGGGTTTCCACACACTAACACAACAAGCTTTAGCCAGGTATCTAGAAAAACCTTTACACCATAGAGCACTCCTTCACCTCGAGTTGCCACACTCTTGTGAAGAGCCTCAATGTTCTTCCTTAGGGATACCACACCCTAATCACACAGAAAGACTCCCTCTCTCTTTACAATCAAATAGAACGAAAAGATTGATTCCTAAACTCTCAAGTCAGATATACAATTTGAAGTTCTTATGAGAATTGAAACACTCTTTTCACAATGAAGCTCAAGCAAGAAGATGAATGATTTTCACAATTGATCTCTCAAATTGATTTTGGAAAATTTCTGATATGTTTTTTTTTTTATAAAAGTGTTCCTTTGATCCCTTTATATATAGGAAACAAGTTATAGTTGTTGGGATCAATTAAAACAAATTTGGGTCTGATAACAGAATCTGTTTTCTTGATTCTGATTCTTGAACAGGGTTGAGAATAGGGCTGTATTAACCAATTTCATACCGATAGTCTTGAACTTGGTTAATCCATCAGTACATCCATTCAGTACATCTATGTATTAATGAACATCAGATTTTCCTGAAACTTGAATACACGCATACATAGCATATGTACAGGGCTGTATTCAGTTAACCATTTATAACTGATTTGATTTCATACTGTGCATAGGTGTTACTGAATAAAGAACCTTAAATTCATTTGTCAGTTATAGTAGCAGACATACATCTAATGATTACATGGCTATACCTGACAAATAATTTTCTTATTTCCAAAAATCATTTTCATTAACAAAAAAACTTATTCCTTTTAATGCAGATTATGAAAATTGATTTTCTTCATGCATCTTTTTAATTGAGCTATCTTGTGATTAAGAGATTTCTTTCTCTTACAAATCATCTAAGACTTAAATCTAAAATTCTTATTTAAGCTTGGTCTTGATGATCCTTTGATCTTTGACTTTGCTCTTTTAATTTCTACATGCAACTCCTTGATTCCTTCAAGTTCTTCCTTGAATATTTTCCTTGAATTTGCTTAATGAACTTGTCGATCACTGCTTGATACCTGTCTTTGTAATTTGACACTAAAACACGTACACACACATTAAATTGTATTTGTCATATATAAAAATATCTAATTCATTGAGTCTTACATCTTCTTCACCAACAACACAGGTGCCCCCCACGGAGACACACTCGACCAAATGAACTGCTTCTTCATCAGGTCCTCCGACTGTTCCTTCAACTTAGCTAGCTCTAGAGGAGACATTCTATAGGGTGCTACGGAGATTGGCCCGGTTCCAGGCACTAAGTCTATGTTGAACTCAACATCTCTCTCTGGGGGTAAGTTATAAACATCCCCAGGGAACACTTCAGGAAAGTCTCGCATAACAGGCAAACTGGCAACATCAGGAGGACTGCTCTTTACTTCCAGGGAAGCTATCATCATGTACACTTGCGCTTCGTCTTTCATCGAAGCTTGAACTTGGCTGGCAGAGAGAAATCCCGGATTCTTAGACTCCGTTGGAGTCCCAAAAACCAAGGTTTTATCAAAACAGTTTAGTAGGACGTGATTGGAAGATAACCAGTCCATGCCAAGAATGATATCAAGATCTTTCAAAGGTAAACATACAAGATCAGCAACAAAGGTTTTATCATTTATGACAATATGACAGTTCTTGCATGCATAAGAAGTGGAAATAGGTTTGTTTGTGTGTGTAGACACGAGCAAATCAAACTCAAGAAAGGAAACAGGCAATTTAAGACTATTGACCCTATCATGCGATATAAATGAGTGAGTAGCACCCGAATCATACAACAAAGTCAATTGAATTCCATCAATAAAAAATGTACCTTGAATCAAGTCATCGGTCTCGTAGGCTTCAACTCCACTAAGAGTAAAGACTCTCCCAGTGGTCTTCAGTCGGTTGGCCTGAGACTTCTGACTCTTACAAGCACTGGGAGGCTCTGGCTTGGCTCCCTCACACTCACGGGTGATGTGACCCGAATTGCCACACCTGAAGCAAATCACAGCTGACTCCATGTACTGAGAAGAATAGTGATCCGATGCACCGAACTTGCCACACCTCATGGGTCTAGAGGCAACAGAGAACCCGCCCCTAAACCTATCCTGCTGAAACTGTGGCTTCTTGCCACTCTGCTTGAAGTCCTTGCTTAGCATAACGTTGTTTACCTTTGTCTCTCTGATTAGTCCTCTTGCCGCTCTGACTATCTGATCCTCTGGAACTGGCAACCTTGAACTGACTAGCATCCTCATAAATCCTGCACTTGTTGACCAGAACTGGGAAGACTCTGATCTCCTGGTAGCCGATCGCCTGCTTGATCTCGGGGTTAAGTCCAACCTCGAACTTAACGTACTTGAAACGCTCATCCGCAATATGCTGGTAAGGAGTGTAATACCTTGCCAGCTCCTCAAACTTGGCAGCATAGTCACCAACTGACATAGATCCCTGCCTCAATGCCAAGAACTCCATCTCTTTCTTGTCCTTGATATCCGCTGGAAAGTATTTCTCCAGAAACCTCTTCCTGAACTCTATAACAGCCCGATTTTCGGATACGCTATATTAACGGTAAAGATATATTTATTTATATTTTTATCTGAGACCTAGGAAATGATTTTGGAGAAAAAAATCATATCTAGAACCTACTCTATGGTAGGAAACTCTGGTTAAAATTTGGGTTAAAACTCAGACGGAAACCGGTCTGTGTTTTTACTGACAGTATAATTTTATACCGGCGGAAAACCCTAATTTGACCCGAAACTGAAAAATGGTAGATTTTTATATTATGTCCGTGAGAAAGTCTAGTTTCCAAATTTCTAATCAAAAATAAAATATTAGATTTTATTCGGACGAATTTTGGCAAAAGACGGACAAAAACCCTAATCGGGAAACCGACGGAGTCGGAAACGGAACTACAGAGACAAAATCGGACACCGGATGATGGGACATCTTGCCACCTAGGGTGGTGAGTCATAGGGGTGACTCACCTAACATTTATGACAAGTAATGATGGTTAAGATATTTTAAGGTAAAAAGACCAAAATACCCCCAAGCTTTCATGGTTAGAAACAAGCCATATCTCCTCACCATCAACCACTCATTTTACATGGCTGTAAACCTCCCACATCTCTCAAATTTCATGTTGCCATGTCCACTAAGCCCTACCTATTTCATTTTGCTTTCGTATCATCATTTTCCTATCAAAAATCGAAATCGGGTAAATGATAGAGCTGAATACAGGATTTCCGGGAACCGCTAATGGATTGGATCGATGAGTCATGAATGACTCATGAGATGTGGTGCAAAATCAGCCACACCATCCATTCATTCTTAGTCACACACTCTTAACTTAACCATGATTACTATTAACTATAGTTAAGTTAACTTAACCTAACTTAGTTAAAATCAACCATGGTTATTACCAAGGACACATCTCATCCCCTCGACCACATAAATTGCATGGCTCACACACCTCCACACCTAGCCAATTTCGTGGCTCCTTATCTCCTCTTCATCACTTCATTCATCCATTCATTCATTTCATAAAATTCTCTAAATTGTTTCTCTCAAAAACCTAAGACTCCATGATGGCAAAGCTTACATCTTGGATGATTCTTTTCTTCATTTCAATGGAGGATCCTATTCCTCATCCCCTTAACTCTCTTTAACAACCACTACTTCGGATTAGAGGAGAAGAATTGAGAGAGAAACCTCAATAGTTGCAAGAAGCCTTTGTTGGAAGCTTTGAAACCTAGTTGGAGCAGTCGCAGTGAAGGAGTAGCCAAGCACTCTTAAACCATTGGATCATTCCCAAATTTTAATATAAGTTTAAAAACTTGTGGTGATTATATCCAACAGTTAGAATTTGGAACATACCTCCAGAGTGTGAGATATGAAGCTTGGACAATAGGCCTAGGAGGTGAGAAACTCAACCTGGATACCATCTAACCTGTCACCATAGAATTACGATATGAGATTTGTTAACCGTTAGATCGGGCTGAAACTTTTTGACAAGGTTTAGAAAGGATAATTATACATGTTCACCGTTCAGTTTTGTAAATAAAGCTGTGTCCAAAGAAATAGAGCTTGAACAGTATCCCTGTTTTGATAGCTTTTCCCTAGGATTCATGAGCTTATTTTGAATCCGATTTCCCCTAAGTCCAGTCGTTGTTCTCCTACATTTTTCCATCATTATTATCACTTGATTCAAATAGATTTATTTATTTGAAACCCTATTGTTGATTCGATTGGTATTTGGTGTTTCCGGCGAATTGTGATACGTGTACGTGTAATCGGGATGGAAAGCGGAACGGTGGATGTGTAAGGATGGATGGTGGCAGATTTGTGGATGTTGTTTGATAGCGTGCTGAGGTTCTTAGCAGTAGCGTGGACGTATTTGAAGCTTGTACGGGAAAGTACACTTGTCAATCAGGTGGGAGAAAGAACCATTCCATCGTCGGAACGGATAAGTAGTATGTAATTTATGATAATGGTGTAGGGTGACCTAAACCCTACTAGTTGTCGAGTAATCGACAAGACCAAAATCACATTGGCGACTACCCCGTAGTACCAATGATGATTTGGGGATTGTAGGTTTATCACCGTGAGGATAATTTTATAATATTCGAGGATATCTGATTTTATCATTATTGAATTGTTTGTGATTTGCTGGTGGTGGTAAATATGTGATGTTTTGTGTTATCTGATTATTTTATGATTATTGTATTATGTATGACCTGCCTGGTTTAATAACCTGCTTGGTTGGCATTTAAGTAAGGATACATGTTGTTCGGGAGATATGCATGCGGGTGAGAGAATAATTGTGGTTTATAAGTGACTAGCCTAAATTAACTATTTTATAGATGAGATGTGACATGGAATATGTGTTGAGACTATGGTGGAAGGTTGAGGCACAAGGTTGTAATAGATACGGGTTAGTGAGATTCATATATATATATATATATATATATATATATATATATATATATATATATATATATATATATATATATATATATATATATATATATATATGCATTGTTATTCGCAACCGTGTGTTGGGAACATACGAGGTCCGAAGTTCTCGCGGGATCGTACCAACTTAGATTTAAAATGTGTAGCTATTCCCTAACGGGAATGGGGGAATAATATCATTCTTGGAATGAGCATCCTAACAGGAATGGGGGTGCGCACCAGTTTTTAGGGACGGGTGGCTTGGACTACTGACTAACGTGACATGAATAGAGAGGGCCAAGTCAGCATAAAGGTTTAGTTGCATGAGATTAAGGGTAGAGAATGATATCGTAACTTGAGGATGATTGTTGATTTTGAGTGGTGTGTGTCTATGACTGTTATTAGATTATATGTTATGTATTCCTTTCTACTTTTGATGATAAAACTGTTTCTTATCCCCTATTTTCTATATTGTGTATCTATTTTATCATGTGATCGTATGAGAAGATCCGATGGAGGAACTAGTTGCTGAGGAGCTGGATGGGATTCCATATGAATCGGATGCGGGAGGAAGAGATGTGGATTCTAGCGATGTATTTTAGTGTCTAGGGCTAGTGAGTCTTATAAGATGTTTATTTTCCGCTAACTAAAATAATTTGTGTAGGCATATACCTGCAAGGGATCCTACTTGTAAGATACCCTAGACAGTGTTTTTAATACTTTGATGCATAAACATATGGTGTGTAGGTATGTGATATATTGATGGTGTGTTTAATTTTCAAGAGTTGTATGATTGATAATCAAGTTTTTAATTTTTACGTATTTTACGTTTAGCGCGCGATTAAGTTTTAAAGAAATAATTAATGGCACAACGGGACACAATGGGGTATCTCAAACTCAAGCCATGTAACCGTTGTGCCCTCAGCCTGCATCCGTTGCCTGCAATTTCCCCACCAATTCTCAGTCTCCTTAGTCAACATGAAGGTATCAAAGATGAGCTTCTGCTGATCGTTGCAATCCATCGCTCGGAAGATCTTCTCAGTTTCCCTCAACCATAGCAAAACTCCTTCCGGATCATAAGCTCCCTTGAACGATGGAGGTTTGTTCCTCTGTATCTATTTTATCATGTGATCGTATGAGAAGATCCGATGGAGGAACTAGTTGTTGAGGAGCTGGATGGGATTCCGTATGAACCGGATACGGGAGGATGAGCTGTGGATTCTAGCAATGTAGTTTAGTGTCTAGGGCCAGTGAGTCTTATAAGACGTTTATTTTCCGCTGACTAAAATAATTTGTGTAGGTATGTACCTGCAAGGGATCCTACTTGTAGGATACCCTAGACTGTTTTTAATACTCTGATGCATAAACATATGGTGTGTAGGTATGTGATATATTGATGGTGTGTTTAATTTTCAAGAGTTATATGATTGATAATCAAGTTTTTAATTTTTACGTATTTTACATTCAGCGCGCGATTAAGTTTTAAAGAAATAATTAATGGCACAACAGGACACAATGGGGTGTCTCAAACTCAACCCATGTAACCGCTGTGCCCTCAGCCTGCATTTGCTGCCTGTAGTTTTTCCACCAATGCTCAGCCTCCTCAGTCAACATGAAGGTATCAAAGATGAGCTTCTACTGATCGTTGCAATCCATCGCTCGGTAGATCTTCTCAGTTTCCCTCAACCATAGCAAAGCTCCTTCCGGATCATAAGCTCCCTTGAACGACGGAGGGTTGTTCCTCTGAAACTTGTCCAGGCCCTGAAACTCAGCTGGCCCACCATTGTTGTTGGGGTTGTGATACAAACTAAGAATAATATGAGCCCAATGGAACCCATCATGGATCAAGATGCCATTCAAGGACTTGGTGGACCCATGACAAGAGCTAGGACCAAAAAGGCCCAACAAGTTCTAAATCAATTGGTGGTTCTCTTAATGGACACAAGCCCAAATTCAAGTCAAGAAGATAAAGAGCCCAAATGCACAACTTTGCTCATTCAAATAGAAGAAACATAAGGAAGGGCATGTGGGTCCAATTTGAGTTGTTTTTCTTACCAATTTCAATAAGTTTATCGATCATGGAATGTGGGTCCAATTTTGCTATTTGTTGCAAATTGGGGCAGCCACATTTTCCTAATTTTTCACATGTTTTATATGTCATAGTTGAGTGAATAATTGTTGTAAATTGTGTGGGAGTTACACTTGTAAGTTGAGAAGAAAGTGTAACATCCACATAATGAGTGAGAGTAGGCTAAATAAGTGAGGGTTTACGGATTTTCGTTTTATTTTGGTGGCAGATTTTAGTTTGGTTTTTAGTGAGTTTATAGTCATGAATTAGGCCAATTAAGTGGGGGTTATGTTAGTTTTAGTGGCTGAATTAAAATGGTGTTAAGTTAGTCTTAATTAGGCTAGTTATGAGGGGGGTTTGGAATCATTTGGAAGACTAAGTGTGAGCCAAATGAAATCAGTTACACTTCTATATGTATGAGGCCTAAAACACATGAATAATAACTTGGATGTTGAATTTGGATTGAAATCCATTTGTGAGACTTTGTTCTCTTTGGTTCTTGGTTGAGCCAACCTTAGTTCTTATCAAGAATCCAAGATTCTTGTGGCGAACATCATAAGCTTATCAAACTCTCTAGTTTGTGGCGCCATCATCATCTCTTTCTCATCCATTTTGTTTCTTTCTTCACTTGATTTTGGTTACTAAGTGTTACATGAATTTCTTCTTAAGAATTCAACCAAAAAGATCATCAACAAGGCAACCTCACCATTTGGTTGTCATCAGGTTGCTAACCTGACCGATAGCATTTGCAAGGAGTGCCAATACATCTGCAATTGCCTGATCGTTACGTCCTCTACCTGCCATGAGTACATGTACATGTCCAAAGCAACTATTAATGCAGAAACTTAAGCAGGTGAAAGCTACAGGCAATTCAAATTAAAGCATTATTGTCTATAACAAGTATAGACAATCCAAACAAGAGCACTCAACAGACTCACAACAGACTCATACCACGTCCTGATAGGACAGACCTGCTCTGATACCACTAAATGTGACACCCTGATACCCCGCATGTTAAAAAGTAATAAAAGGACAAAGCTGAAAAATAACTCATGTCTTTACTGAAATAAATAAAACATTTGTCCATGGATACAAAGGTCCCACATGAACGAGTTCTCAAAACGCGGAAATAAAATCAAGTTTAAAACAAATAAACAAATAAAACAATAAAAACGTCCCAACCCGATGTCACAACAGAGCTGGTATAACCGTTCCAGAAAAACCTCGAAATACAACTGAAAACTAGACTAACAAAAGAAAGGTCCTAACTATGAGTGGTGGCTCCTCAGAGCCACTCCTCTCCGGGCTGCTCGCCATCCTCTGCATGAAACCAAACATGCCAAACAAGAAAACAGAAACGAGGAGTAAGAATCCTGTAAACATATACGGCATGGAGATTAGAAGCAAGGTAAACAAACAAGCATGGCCACATCATAGTATACATCAGCATATATATATATATATCATCATACATCAACGTCATCAAAATCAAGTATGCTATGCGGTGCAATGCAACACTAATCCACTACTCCATTATGCATGTGGATCCAAACTAACTCAGGATAAACGACTTCTGAGTTACATATCCGTATTGGCCATAGAAGCACCAACACCGGCAATTCACCAAACCTCGAGTGAACCCCATGGATAGCCAACGCATCAAACCGGGGATGCCTCATCACGAGGGGCCACGATCACGAAACCACGGGTGACCTACCGTGGATGACCAGATCATCGTACTCTCGGGCGATCTCCCCTATGTCGAATCTCCCCCTCAACCATCACTCCAATGCTTTATGCATAGCACAACAACAAACAACAACAACCACCTCCTTTGCTCGGGCCAAAAAGGCTACCAAGACTTCATCATCAACATCATCGTGCTTGGGCCAGTAAGCACCCAAGACTTAACATCATCAACACCTCGACCAATAAGCATCAAGGCCACTTTGACCAACAAGCACCAAAGTTATCAACGTGCGATAACCCAACGGTTACCGACTTAAACATCTTATCATCATTAATTATCTTCATTAACCATTAACGAAGTTATCTAATCTTTATCATTGATTTATGGTGTTATCATAATGTTATTGGGGAAGATTGGGGTTAAAACCCCTTTAAACCTTTAATCTCAGTTTCTGTCCAGAGGGGTGAGCACGGCCATGCTTAACCCCAGGACAGGCATGCTACCACTTAAGTGGAGCACGGTCGTACCTCCTTTTAGGCACGGCCGTACTCATCTGCACGGTTGTTCTCCTCTGATGCACGACCGTTCTTAATGCGCAGCCATTTTCTAGAATTCAAATTGGGAGCACGAGTGTGCTCCCTGTTCAGCACAGCCGTGCTTACTACACGATAGCACTGTTCTGGGCAGAGTCTCAAGTCAGATTCTCAACCAATTTTAGGGTTCATTAGCAGTTAATCTTAACTCGTTTTTAAGCCTAATTAACCAGTTAACATATTTTATCAACGTTCAACATCATCATAGCAGTCATGGCAACAACCATTCAACCAACGTCAACAACAACAACAATAATACATATCTCATCATATTCAACATAAAACAACCACTCATAAATATGAACATATGATCATGGCATTTTAAAACAACCAAAACATGTTATAACCAAATAATCATATATCATAAATATCATAGACTAAAAAGCATACAACGATGCCGGGGTCATGGGGAACCCCTTTACCTTACACTACCCCCAATGCCTATGATTACACTACCCTTCTCCCCATACCTGGATTGAAGGTTCCATCGTAAGCTCCTAACAGCAAAACGACCACGGTTCCCAACGCGACTCGGCTAGCCTTCCAAGCCTTGGTTAAACAAGATTAACCACGTTAGTTTTCGACTCATAAACATGAAAAGGAAACTGGAAAGGAAAGAAACGTTAGCTATATGCTTGACACAAATAAGTAGAGGTCTCCCAAAAGTCCCCAAAACTCCACTACATTAATGGATTTAGAGAAAAGGGAAAAGAGACTGTTCTGGCCGTGCTAGATGACGGCTGACATCAGAAAATAGGGTTTAAACACAAATCTCGATTTCTGTGCCAATATATATAGGGTGCACCCGAGCGTGCTCACTGTTGAACACGGGCATGCTCAAATTAAAATCTGCAACACGCTACAAACTTTAAGCACGAGCGTGCTGGCTAATGAGCACGGGCGTGCTCATGCACCATAAAGGGATTTTTATGCCAAAAATCTCACTAAGCCCTTAGCCAACTATTTTAACTTAACAAAACTAAGTTAAACAACCAAACAAGCTTTATAAAAGCACTAAACGAAAAGCACACTAGTGTCCCAAGCGGAGGTGGTGGGGGATGTGAAGTTGATACAGGGAAACACAGAAGGGGGTTGAATTGTGTTTCTTAATAGTTTTTCGAAAAAGTCTTTTCTCAAACCATTTTGCAAGAGAAACAAGATAAGTACACAGAAGCAAGAAAACCTTTTTAAAGAGTTAACAAACTCAGATCCACAAATCCCCACAGTTAGTATAATCAAAGACTGTAAAAGATAGGGATAGAAAATTCACACGAGTGATTTATCCTAGTTCACTCTCTTCCAACCGAGAGTTACGTTCAGTCCCTTCTACCTAAATGTTTTTCTCCACTATTCTCCAAATAGATTACAAGTATTCAACACCTCTTCAGGCTATAAGTAATTTTTTTCTCTACAAAGCCTCTTCAGGTTCTAACTCTAACAAAGAGATTTACAAATTTTGATCTATGCACTCATTATATGTGCGAAAATGAAAGTTTAAGATCAGGAAGAATACAACTGAAAATATTCAAATGAAACTTGATCAGAGATTTGGCACTTTGAAAATTTCATAGCATCAAGTTATTTCTTCTCATGGGGTATTCTACTATTTATAGACATCTTCATCTTTTCTTCAACGGACTTGAGTAAATATTTATTTAGAGATAGCATTTAATGATGAGATCCGTTGATACTGATAGCTTGATATGCTTCATGGAGAAGTGCTGTTAGTTATCAGAGGAATGCTCAAAGTAGAGTTGTCACTTCCCTGCTGTACCAAAGGTTGCTTTCTGACTTTCCTTCTTTATACTTGATTTAACTTTGCCGCAACATGGTACAAAGTTTTATGTTCTCGATGGTACTATGTTTCTAATCTCAAGAAACAAAGAGTAAACAATTGAAGCAAGAAAGGGAAAGAGACATACATTCCTTTGAATTAAATATTCAATCATTTGAAATAAATTCACTTTTAGTAGACGGGTTCATTTTTAGTAGCTAGTGGACGTGCAAGTCTTTGGACGTGCAATTTTAACTTAACAGTAAAGCAGGCTTGTCTACTGACGTTGCTTCTAGTTAATTACTCGTCTAGACTCAAGTCTTTGGACTTGTTATTCTCCTGAGAGTTATTAAACGGCTCGTCTATTACTCATTTTACACTTAGACTTAGATGCTCGTCTAGTGTTATTTAACATAGCCAAAAATCAATATCTCGTCTAGCGATAACTTTATAACTTAGACTTAGAAGGCTCGTCTAGCGGTTGAGAACTTAGACCCGATACTGTTTCTCAGTAAAATTGAGAAGCTACAAGTTTGTTTCCTTATCTATCAATACTATAACAAACCTGCAAGCTAGAACAAACAAGTTAGATCTTTGACACAACTTTGCCATACAAATTTAACCTTTTTGTTAACATCAAAACTTAAGAGATTATTTTAGCCAAAATCACTTTGGTTGTAACAATCTCCCCCTTTTTTTATGATGACAAAAACCAATTAAATTTGAGTGAGCAAAGTCTAAGATGGCTACAGAGGCTCCCCCTAAGACAAAGCGTCCGAACTTAATTAATTCAAACATCAGATAGCAAGCATTGAAAATAAGTACTAAAACGTAATATCATAGTATCAGAGCAAACATGTATGCATATGCAGTAAAAACAACAATTTTAACAAATATGCATATGCAGTAAACACATAGATCAAAATAATTGACTTTAATAAAATTTAATTCTCTAATCCTTTCTCCTTTTTTTTTGTCATCAGACAAAAAGGAAACATGAGTGGATCATCATTGTCAGAAAAGTAAACAGATTAAGAAGAGGGTGGAGGAGGTTGAGGAAGGTTCTGATTTGGATGAGGTGGAGGAGGTTGAACTTGATGACCCTGGGTTTGTTGATAGCTAGTGAGTAACTGAAGCATCTGATTGAGCAGAGCATTTGTAGGCTTCAGTTGCTTTGCTACTTGAGCTTCAATCTTCTTTTCTTAGATTTCATCCAGGTCTGGTAGCAGAGAAGATCCAGAGCTTTTATCAGTGGTAGCAATGTTTCCTTGCTCTTGCATTAAACTCATGGCCTGAGATTGTTGAGGCTGGTCAAGAGGATGCACAACTGCCAGAGCCAAAGGTTGTGAAGAATGCTTGCCAAAAGTGCCTTGTCTGCTAACTGATTCAGCAACTTCTTCATTCATAACCTCAGTCTGAACAGTTTCCTTATTCATATCAGGACCTTAAACAATAATCTCTTCAATATGCTCAGATGATGCCGCAGAAGCTTGTGGAGAAGGTGCAGGGGTAGGTAAGTCTGGAGCCCAATGGATCGGACCTTCTTCAAATACTAGACTGATCAAGGGTATACCAAGAGTGTCCTCATGGATATAGTATCTGACATGAAAGAAACCAAACTTTCCTCTAACAGTTGGAGTGGTTCTCTTGTCAACTTCACTAAGTCTAGAAGATGATGCTCCCGTACTACAGATCTTTATGTGACAAGCCCAGAAGCTTCTAGCATCAAAATTTGTCATCTTATCCTCATTTTCATTTTCATTTTTTGCCAACAAAAACTTCATCATCTCTTCAAGAATGAAAGGGTCGAACTAGCTTCAAGCAAACAGGAGCTATCAGCGGGCATTTTGTCTTTCTCCTATACTTGGCATCCTTGTCCTTATTCATATCAATTGTATTTAATCTGGGACAGATCTTGGGAGGTCTCACTCCAATTTGAGTGTCCTTGGAGGAATGGTACATCTAGGTAGGTGGAACAAAATTAGCAGCTCTTATGTACCTTGGCGATTCGGTTCTACCTTCGAGATGTGCATACATGATGTGATCTACTACATCAGCAACACTGCCATACTCCCTTGGATGTACAAAGTTCTTCCACTTGGTATTCCTATCCAGAATGAACTTTTCTCTCCCATAAGTTTTTGATCTCTGGCACTCAATATATTGAGAAGCAACTTTGAGTGGATTTGTCCACCATACAGGAATGATATGCCTGTCTACACCATCTGTGTGTGGTTTGAAGGGTGGAAATTTGATGAGGTTAGGGTAGATTTTTCTTGGTGGAAATTTCTTTTGTGGTAAGTGAGTAAGCAGGGGTCCGTTGGCATTATACGTAGCAGATGGAAGGGGACCTTTATCTTCATAAGGGATAGGTACATGCCATGGATAATATGTGGGTTCAGGTTCAGGTAAAGGATAGAAGGGTCCGGTTGATTCAAGTTCAGGTTGGTGAGTGTGGTAGAGGATTCTCCAATCCCTTTTAACTTTGGCTAAGCTTTCAGCTTTGCCATCATATAGGATTGAAGGGTCTGTGTAACGGAAAGTGATTTTGGGTATTTTGGGAAATGGTATTGCAAGATTCATCCCTACATCATCTGGTTGATTAAACCAGGGATCATCCGCATATAGGATTGGTTGAAATTGAGGTCTTGTTGGGGGTGATTGGATTTGTGAGTGGACGGGTGAGTATTAGGGTGAGACTGTGTGTTGTGGAGAGGTTTATGATTCATTGCTAGGTTGTGGTGGAAGTGTTTGGAAGTCTGTGACAGGGTGAGGTGGTGATTGTGATGGTGCATATGTGTTGACAGGACTATCAAAGCTTTGAACTAAAGCATCTACTGCCAACTGTACAGGATCATTAGCAAGGATGCTTACCTCAGAAATCACAAAAGACTTAGCTTTTCTTGGAGGTTGTTGCCTTGACTTTGTTGGGGCAGCAGCAGCTGGAAGCTTCTGTTTCTTTAGCACATAACCAATGGGGACATTGTCCTCATCATCTTCTTCCTCATTATGAGACAGAATCACATTTCTTGATCTTTTCTATCTTGGAACATTTCGTGGTGCATCAGACCTTGATTCCCGATGACCACTCCATCAGCAGTGGCAAGCTTCTTGGTAGCAGGTAGACGAGCTATTTTGGCTCTTCATCCAACTGCCTTCTTCTTCATGCCAAGAGTCTCAGCTTCATTGAGCTCTATATGTTCCTCTTTAATTTTCATCCTTTCCTCTTCCTTGGCCAGCTCCACTTGAGCAACAGTGCTCAGTTTCATATTTGTCATGTTTACCTTGCCAAATAATAAGGCAGACATGCCCTTCTCCTTGAGGATTTCAGCTTGTTCCTCAGGAGTCTTAGCCTCCGTAAAGGCGTAATCTCTGTTGAGCTTTGAGGATTTTTGATAGCAAGTGGCAGAAGGGAATTGCAGATGCCTTCTCCCTGTGGATCATGTATTCTCTAAATCTTCCAAAGAGAATACGAGGCAGATTGACCTTTGTCTCGGTTAGCAGATGACAAAGACAAAATTTATGTAAGGCTAAGAGATTGTCTTGGACCCAGTCTTATGAAGAACAGTCTTGTTTAAAATTCTGTGAAGGATTCGAACCTCATCCTTCATCTACACAACTTTCCACGAATGATTTCTTACTTTGTAAGGCCTCATTAGAAACGCAGCTATTACCTCCGGTCCTCCCAATCTTCTTCCCATTTGTCATTGATGACTAACCCTTCCTGGGCACAGTTAATAGCAGCAGCAATGGTTGCTTCAGATACGATTACTTTGATTCCCAAGACTTCAGCAGAGACTTCAGTCTGGGACACATCTAGTTTCATCCAGAATGTCCTAATTAGGTCTGGGTACACCGAAACCTTCTCGATGAAGAGACCATCCCAACCAGCAGCAGTGATGTATTTGCTTACATCCACGTTGTACTCCTTTAGAATCCCAAACTCAAAGTGATATTCAATACCAATGTTCAGCTTGTTAACATCGTAGGTTGAAACATCGGTTGAAGAAGCC
Organism: Sophora flavescens; assembly: GCA_030762895.1. Taxonomy (NCBI): domain Eukaryota; kingdom Viridiplantae; phylum Streptophyta; class Magnoliopsida; order Fabales; family Fabaceae; genus Sophora; species Sophora flavescens. The sequence goes on along the minus strand of CM061068.1, from coordinate 147,541,998 downwards.
ATTGTTGAAGTTTGAAGGTTAGGGTTTTAGAAACAGGGGAAATAGAGAGTTCTTTTACTTAGGGATTTCAAGTATCAGAGAGTGTAAAAGATTTTCAGAGGGAAAAGTTTTCCTTAAGAAGGTTTCAAAAATGTGAAGAGTTTTTCTTGAAAATAATTCAAAAAGAAAAGAAATGATAGACGTGTGAAGAGACATGCATTAAATGCTGACACGACGCAATTTTTTCGAAACTGTAAAAAGGCAAGTGATAGGATTGATGGAAGTATCTGACTTAGCAAAGAAAATTTAATTAAATATGTCTTGGAGACAAAATAAATGGAAATAATAATTGATAGCATAGACGAGTCAGATAAAAGCATGCAAATAGTCAATGGACGGGATAAGCAATGGACACACATTTAACATGCAATAGACGCGATAACCATTAGAAGCACATCAAATCCACACAAATCATGTTAAGATGCTTTCTAATAAACATAAATATGTCCTCAGCAAGAGGTTTAGTAAAGATATCTTCTCATTGATGGTCAGTATCTACAAATTTTATATCAATAACACCTTTTTGCACATAATCTCTAATAAAATGATGTTTAATCTCTATATTCTTAGCTCTGGAATGCAAGATTGGATTTTTAGATAAATTGATTGCAGCACTGTTATCACACATGAGTGGAATACTGCTTACAAATACATTGTAGTCCTCCAATTGGTGTTTGATCCATAAAAGTTGTGAGCAGCTACTTGTAGCTGAAATGTACTCTGCTTCAGCAGTTGATAATGCAATGGTACTTTGTCTTTTTCTTGACCATGAGACTATATTAGTTCCAATGAAGTGACATCCTCCACTGGTACTTTTTCTTTCAATTCTATCTCCAGCATAGTCAGCATCACAAAAACCAACTAATCTGTAATCATCATTTTTCTTAAAGCAGAAACCCAGATTAGTAGTACCTTTCGGTATATTTAAATATTCTCTTAACCGATAAAATGAGATTCTCTAGGATCAGATTGAAAGCAAACACACAAACATATACTGAACATAATAACAGGTCTAGACGCAGTAAGATAGAAAAGAGATCCTATCATACCTCTATATACCTTTTGGTCTACCTTTTTATCTTTATCATCTTTGTTCACTATGGACGTGGGATGCATAGGAGTATTCATTGGTTTGCAATCTTCCATCTTGAATTTCTTTAGAAGTTTCATTATGTACTTAGTTTGATGGATGTACACCTCGTCCATTGTTTGTTTAACTTGAAGTCCAAGGAAGAACTTGAGTTCTCCCATCATGCTCATTTCAAACTCCTTCTGCATTAACTTAGAAAACTCCTTGCATATAGATTCATTAGTAGCACCGAAGATTATGTCATCAACATGTATTTGAACAATAATAAAACTGGACTTATTGTATTTTCTAAACAAGGTCATATCAACCTTTCCTCTACTGAATCCACTATCTATCAAAAATGAACTTAACCTTTCATACCAAGCTCTAGGAGCCTGTTTAAGGCCGTATAAAGCTTTCTTTAACTTATACACATGTTCAGGTTGGGTTTCACTTTCCAAACCCAGAGGTTGCATGACTTATACTTCCTCATTTATAAAGCCATTTAAAAATGTACTATTTACATCCATTTGATATAGCATGATATTGTCATGTGCAACAAATGATAATAATATGCGAATAGCTTCTAGTCTAGAACTAGTGCAAAAGTTTCAGTATAGTCTATACCTTCTTTCTGTGAGTAACCTTGTGCAACAAGTCTTACTTTATTTCTGACCACTTTACCATTTTCATCAAGCTTGTTTCTATAAACCCATTTGGTTCCAATAACTGATTTATCCTTTGGTAAAGGCACAAGAGTCCATACTTCACTTCTTTCAAACTGGTTCAGTTCTTCCTGCATTGCCAGAATCCAGGTATCATCTAGTAGAGCCTCGTCTTCTATCTTTGGTTCTAACTCAGATTAAAGCAGAATCATCTTGCTTCCTGAATGTAGATCTGGTTCTTAGCCTATCACTGGGGCTTCCAATGATTTGATCTTGAGGATGGTAATTCTTGAAGTACCATGATCTCTGAACATTTTCTTGTTGTGAAGTCTCTAACTCAGGTTGTTGTTGATTGTCTACTTGATCATCAGACTTGATGTCTACTTGATTTTCAAAGTCCTTGAGATTCAAATCTGCAAAAGCTTCACCAGGCTCTGACAATTTTTTATCAGGCTGCTTATCATCAAATTTAACATGTATACATTCCTCTACTACTAAGGTTCTAGAATTGTAAACCCTAAAGCCTTTAGATGATTCGGAATAACCTAACAGAATTCCATTATCTACCTTAGCATCAAACTTACCAAGTTGATCCTTTGTATTTAATATAAAGCATTTACAACCAAAAGACTGAAAGTAAGATATGATGGGTTTTCATCCTTTCCACAATTCATAAGGAGTGTTATTCAAGATTGGTCTTATATATATTATGTTCTGAATGTAGCAGGCAGTATTAACAGCTTCAGCACAGAAGTGTCTAGGGACAGAGTTGTCATTGAGCATAGTTCTAGCCATCTCTTGAAGAGATATGTTCATAGAACTTTTGAAATAGCTCATTTTCAAACTCTCCCCCATGCTCACTTCTAATTAAAGTGATACACATGCCATTTTCATTTTGTATACGTTTGAAGAATATAGAGAAGACCCTGAATGACTCATTCTTGTGAGCTAGGAATATAACCTATGTCCATCTAGTGTAGTCGTCTACTATGACTAGACCATATTTCTTCCCACTGACAGAGGCAGTCCTTGTTGGTCCAAATAGATCAATGTGTAGCAACTCTAGTGGTCTATTGGTACTAACAACATTCTTAGATTCAAAGGAACCTTTGACTTGTTTTCCCTTTTGACATGCATCACAGAGAGCATCAAATTTGAACTTAAGGTTTGGTAAGCCTCTCACGAGGTTATGCTTATTTAACTTTGAAATTAATTTCAAGCTTGCATGACCTAGCCTTTTGTGCCAAAGCCATCGATCATCTTCAATGGACACTAGACATGAGACACTTTGATTTGTGAGGTCCTCTAAGTCAATACTATACAGATTGTTTGGCCTCTTGGCAGTGAATAAGAGTGATCCATCAGCCTTCTTGACATTACACATGTTCTTGTCAAAAGAAACAGCAAACCCACTATCACATAATTGACTTATACTTAGCAGATTGTGTTTTAAGTCATTAACTAAAAGAACATTATCAATGGAAGGAAGGGGATGTTTACCAATTTTACCTACTCCAATGATCTTTCCTTTCTGATTACCTCCAAAGGTAACCCAGCCACCATCTTTATGTCTAAGGTATTGGAACATACACCTTTCTCCCATCATGTGACATGAGCATCCACTGTCCAAGTACCAAGATGCGTGTTTCTTTCCTATTGTTAAGCAAATCTGCAACAGGTATAACCCTATTTTTAGGTACCTAGATTGACTTGGGTCCTTTCTTGTTAGTAGTCACTAGAAGAGCATGTTTAATATGTTTATGATGTATGCATCTAGATGTTACATGACCACTTTTTCCAAATACTTTACAGTAAGTGTTGGATGAGCTTGATTTTGTTTTAGTATCTTGTTGTTGAGTTTTAGAAACTCTATAGTGCGCGTGAGATTTTGATGTTTTGTGAGATGCTTCAAGCTTCTCTTTGTCATAGCCTAAGCCAGACTTATCATGAGGTGACCTAGAGTACCTCAGTATCAAGCTCAACTTTTTTGAGCCACCTACAAATTTAGACAGGGTATCTGTCAGATATGTCACATCTTGCTTAAGTTTTGCAACTTCACAAGAGACATTAGACTCAACTTTGAGTCTGTCAGTTAGACTGACATTCTCTGACTCAAGCTTCTTGTTTTCATTTTAAAAAGCTTGCCTTTCCATGCAAGCTTTATCATATTCCTTAGTCAACCTTGAAAATTTCTTTTTGAGATTTTTATATTCACGTGACAAAATGGACAAGTTGTGTAACAATTCATCAAATGCTTCTTTTAAAGTAAATGAGTCAGATTCCATTACCTCAAAGATCAATATATTCACTTACTTAAGAAGTGCCAGCCATAAGACAAATGTTTGCCTCTTCCTCAGCATCATCTTCTTTTTCTGATGATGAGAGATCCTTATCTTCCCATGTAGCCATTAGAGCTTTCTTCTTTTTAAAGAACTTTTTTTTGTTCTTCAGTTCTAGACAGTTGGCTTTGAAGTGACCAGGCTTTTGGTACTCGAAGTACGAGAGGTGGACCTTTTTCCTTGGAGTCTGATTTTTCTCTAGCAAACTTTTTGTTGAACTACTTCCTTCTAAAGCCACCTCTCTTTCTCCATATATGTTGAATCTTTCTGGAGATGAAAGACAGTTCATCCTCATCAGATCCCTCATCAATGTCGTATGGTCTGCTCTCATCCAAGATTCCTCAGCTTTGAGAACTTTGGATGAGCTAGCCTTCTTTGCCTTTAGGGCAATAGACTTTCCTTTTTTGGTACTTTCTTCCTTATTGAGCTCAAGCTTATGAACTTTTAGATATCCAAGAAGATCCTCCAAAGTGCAGGCTCCTCAAAATTTTTCTAACACGATCTCTATTTTCATAGATCTTTCCAAGAGATCTAAGACTGTTGGTGATAGTTTGGAATCTTCCAAACATCTGATCTATGGTTTCATGTTCAACCATTTTGAATAACTCATACTGGTGAACCAGCATGCTTATCTTTGACTCCTTGACTTGGGATGACCCTTCATGAGCTAGGGCTAGAGTCTCCCATATTTCCTTAGCTGTGTTACAACCATGGGCTTTATCATTCTTAGATCTGGTGATAGCACACATTCGGTAGTGCTTAGCTTTCAGATTGAGGTCATGTTGATTTTTCTGCTTTGGAGTCCATTGAGCTCTAGGAATAGCAGCTCTAGCATCACCTCTTGGCTCAGTGTAGCCAGTTTCAATCAGCTCTCAGATATCCACATTTTGTGCATCAAGAAAAGCCATCATTCTCTTTTTCCAAAGAATCATAATCACTACCATCAAAGAGAGGAGGTCTGTTGATTGCTTGTCCTTCTGTATCCATGCTTGTAGGATTGTGCTCCCTCAGCACTTGTTAGGTGCTCAACCCTTTCGAAGCTGAGTTCTGATACCAACTGAAGCTGACACAGGGAAACACAAGAAGGGGGGTTGAATTGTGTTTCTTAACAGTTATTCGAAAAAGCCTTTTTTCACACCTTTTGCAAGCAAAACAAGATAAGTACACACAAGTAAGAAAACCTTTTTAAAGAGTTAACAAACTCATATCCAAATCCCGACAGTTAGTATAATCAAAGACTGTAAAATATAGGGATAGAAAATTCACACTAGTGATTTATCCTGGTTCACTCTCTTCCAACCGAGACCTACGTCCAGTCCCTTCTACCTGAAGGTTTTTCTCCACTATTCTCCAAATAGATTACAAGTATTCAACACCTCTTCAGGCTACAAGTATTCTTTCTCTACCAAGCCTTTTCAGGCTCTAACTCTAACAAAGAGATTTACAGATTTTGATCTATGCACTCACTATATATGAGAATATGAAAGTTTATGATCGGGAAGAATACAACTGCAAATATTCAAACGAAATTTGATTAGAGATTTGGAACTTTGAAAATTTCACAGCATCAAGTTGTTTATTCTCTTAGAGTCGTCTACTATTTCTAGACATCTTCATCTTTTCTTCAACGGTCTTGAGTAAATATCCATTTAGAGATAACATTTAATGTTAAGATCCATTGAAACTGATAGCTTGATATGCTTCATGGACAAGTGCTCTTAGTTATCAGAGGAATGCTCAAAGTAGAGCTGTCACTTCCCTGTTGTACCGAAGGTTGCTTTCTGACTTTCCTTCTTTGTACTTGGCTTAACTTTACAACAATATAGTTGACAAAGTATAAATGTCTATGTTCTCATGGTACTATGTTTTTAATCTCAAGAAACAAGGAGTAAACAATTGAAGCAAGAAAGGGAAAGACACATACATTCCTTCGAATTAAATATTCAATCATTTGAAATAAATTCACTTCTAGTAGACGGGTTCATTTTTAGTAGCTAGTGGACGCGCAAGTCTTTGGACCTTGAATTTTAACTTAACAGTAAAGCGGGATCGTCTACTGACGTGGCGTCTAGTTAATTACTCGTCTAGACTCAAGTCTTTGGACTTGCTATTCTCCTAAGAGTTATTTAACGGCTCGTCTATTACTCATTTTACACTTAGACTTAGATGCCTGTCTAGTGTTATTTAACTTAGCCAAAAATTAATATCTCGTCTAACGATAACTTTATAGACTTAGAGTTTTACCCTGTCTTTGAAAGCTCGTCTAGTGGTTGAGAACTTAGACCCGATACCGTTTCTCAGTAAAATTGAGAAGCTACAAGCATGTTTCCTTATCTATCAATACTATAACAAACCTTCATGATAGAACAAACAAGTTAGATCTTTGACACAACTTTGCCATACAAATTTAACATTTTTGTTAACATCAAAACTTAAGAGATTATTTAAGCCAAAATCACTTTGGTTCCAACAGGTTGTTCAACATAGGGGAGGTCGTCCGAGAGTAAGGCAATTTGGCCTTCCGCGGTGACCTAAGTGATCTGGCCCCCATGGTGGCGCATCCGAGAGTAAGTTGCGTCAGCTATCCAAGGGGTTCACCCATGGTTTGGTGGACTGCCGGCGTTGGTGTTTAACGGCCAATGTGGATATGTAACTCCGAAGTTGACATTTTGAGGTAGATTGGATCCAAGTTCATAATGGAGTAGTGGAGTATCGTTGCATCGCATAACATACCTTGTTGAGTAGATTATTGATATTGAATATACTGGATGTTGTTATTTTTGATATGCTATGTATATGTGTATATGTAATGCATGCTCATCTTACTAACTACTTCTATGCCATTATGTTTCATACATGTTTCTTACTACCCGTCTATTGTGGTTTGCTTTGCATGTACGTTTCTTTTATGCAGAGGACGATGAACAGCCTGTTGAGGAGTAACTCTGTGGAGTAGCTACTCATAGTTAAGATTTATCCTTAGTTTTAGTTTTCTTATCCGTGATGTTTCTGGATTTTAGTTATACCAGCTCTGTAATGTGACATCGGGGTTGGTTTTGCTTTTATTGTTATGTTTTCTTTTTTAAAACATGTTTTATTTTTCGCATTTGAGATTTTGTTACAATGTGGTATCCTCTACCCATTGGTTTTCATTTTATAAAATTTGATGTGCATGTCTTTATTTTATCCCTTCTATGTTATCACTTTATGATTGCATGCGGGGTAGAGGATGCCACAAATAATATTTTTCATTACTTTGAAATATTATTATTTTATTGAATATGAGGCATTTTTTAGGCTTATTTATTTGAGAAAAATTTTATGACTCGTTTATTTAATTTGTATGTTTTAAAGGTTTTATAGAAAATTAATTTGGTTACTAATGTAACGATGGACATTATAGTATTTTTATAGGCTAAACTACTATTTTGGTCCCTTATTTGTTTTAAAATATTCAATTTGATCCCTCAATTATCAAACGTTAAGCAAAAAGGCCATTTCCGTTAAGCGTCACCGTTAAGTTGAATAAATTAAAACAAATAAGGGATCAAGTTTAGTAAATTAAAACAATTGAGGGACCAAATTGAATAAACCATCGGAATCAAGTTGAATAAATTACAATAAATGAGGGACCAAGTTGAATAAAATAAAACAAATGAGGGACCGATTTGAACATCTTATAATTTGAGGGACCAAATTGAATATTTTAAATAAATAAGGGACCAATTTGAACATTTTAAAAATTGAGGGATCAAATTGATTCTTTTAAAACAAAAAAGGGACCAAAATAAGAATTTAGCCTATTTCTATAAGTTCTTCTCTTCGGATAAGTCTTTTTTAATCTCGGTTTGTTCTTGTAATATTTTCTTCTTTTTATTGGTTGGTTACATCCATAATTTTCGGGTTGCTCTAATTCTGGAATATCGCAACAGATTGCACTTCTCTATTTATTTAATTGTCTTATTGTTTTTCTATTGAAACATTGTTCTCTTAATTCTTGATATTTAAACATTTTTCACTATGATCAAGAATATTATATACTATAATTTCTTAAAAAAAATTAAATTCATGTCTAATTTAGTAAATTCTTGATTATTCCATACCATTTTTATATTGTTACCAAATTTCTTCTCTAATTCCATTTAGAAATTTTTGTAAATTTCCCGCTATGTTATATATTAAGTTGTTAAATTTTTCATTAGTTGCTATTAACTATATTATTTCATTAGTTCATTGTAATAACACTTCTTCTTTATTTCTTGCGCAATCAATATTTAATATATTTTCCGATCTTAATGATTCATAATGAGATTTAAATTCTTCTTGAATTTTTGTCAATCTATTATTTTTTATTGCCTATCCTTTATTATACATAGTTTATTCTTCATATCTATCTCATGCTCCATTAGGGACATTTTTATATTCTTCCCATTTTCTTTTATTTTTGGTTCTACTAGTTTCTCCTTTTTCCATACGTATTGCATCTACTTTATATTTTGAAGAAGAACTATAATTTAATACTACTTCATTTTCATAAATTTCCTTGTTTGTTTCAATTTATTCTATCTTTTGTATTTGATTATTTTCTTCTTTGATTATTTTTAATTGTTCTAATAATTGTTGAATTTCTCATATATCATTTGATTTCTTTAGTGTTTTCATATATTAATCTTTTATCATATCTATGAAGTTACTGGTAATGATAGTTTTGAGGGTTCAAAGTTTAATTCTTGTTTTATTACTATCTTTTCTAATTCTTTTGATTTAAATAATTCTTCAAACTCTTTTCTCGTTACATATTTTTATTTTCTTCATATTCTAAACGTTTTTCTAATTGTTAAAGGACTTCTCTAATTTTTTTCAATATTTTTTTTTCAATATCTTTTATTCATCTATTTCTTTCCCTTTACATATATTATTTAATGTATCTCTTATATTATTTATTTCATTTTGTCCCTTTTATATTCTACTATAAATATAATTTGTAATTTTATTAGTATTTTATATAAGTTGAATAATACTTTTATAGTCTCTTCCATTATTTTATCCATTCCTTTGAATTTTATTATCATTCCTCATTTAATACCATTATTTTATTGTTTTCTTATTTTATTATTATTTTTGTCTTTTATGGTTTTTGTCTTTTGTGTTATTGCATTTGGGTGTCGACTTTTGTGTTCAAATTTTCTTTTTCTATTTCAACCACGTAATGTGTGCTTGGATAAACGTTTGATAAGTATTTTTCAATGAAATTGATTTTATGAAATTGATTTGGTTATAGTTGAGTTTGAAGTTAAGTGATTTATATTTAAATGTTTTTATTTTGAAAGCAAGTTTGATGTAAAACTTCTGTAAATTTTTCAATTCAACGCAAAATCTACTTTTTGTAATTTTATTCAAAATTGTTTTTTAATCTAAAATCAATTTTACCTGATAATAACCAAATACCTCATTTTTTACTAAAATCATGTTTGACAGGTGTAGAATCAGTTCTGAATGTTTCAAACGTAAAACCAAACACACGTATAATATAAAATCATATGTATTTACATGTGGTGAATAATAAATTATTATATATTTTAAAAATACATGAAATATATATATTATAAAATAAACCTATACTTAATTTTAAATTAATAATATAATATTCATACATATTTATTTAAAACAATCTTAGAAAAAGCATTATTATTTTTGAGATAATGTTTGACGTATGGACAGAATAAAATAAATTATTTAGAACCCAAATATCATATATTTTTTAATTCTCAAATCCTAATTTATTTTAGGTTTAATTGCACTTTTGAACCCCAAGCATCATGATTGTACGATTTTTGTCCTTCGGGTTTTAATTGTGACAATTGGGTCCCCTAGGTATCGTGATTGTGTAATTTTAGTCCCCCATATTTCAATTGAGCAAATTGGGTCCCCCATGTATTATGTTTGTGCAATTTTGATCTCCTAGATATCACAATTGTGCAATTTTTAATGTCGGTAACCTAGGTGGTACACATGAGACCGATTTGACACTAAGTGAGGCTAACTTGGTAGCTTACATGATATTCCCATGTGTCAATTAAAGTGTGTGAAGTGTCAATGATGCCACATAGGAATGTCATGTAAGTTGTCAAGTCAATCTTACTAAGTATCAAATCAGTCTCACATGTGCCACATAGACTGGCATTTAAATTGCATGATTGTAATATATGTGGTACCAAAATTGCACAATCGTGATACTTGAGGGACCCAATTAGCGCAATTGAAATCTATGACACTAAAATTGCACAATCGCGATACATGGGGACCCAATTGTCGTAATTCAAACCTGAAGAATTAAAATCACACAATCGTGATACTTGAAGACTAAAAATACAATTAAACCTTTATTTTAAGGATTTAACGGGCCTTGATCCGGCTCTTACTTTTGTCTCAAGTGGCATTTACTCTCTTGTTCACATCCTATGTATTGTCAGTTCAGAAATGATTTTCTAACATCAAATTTGAACACCAATACCTAACACCGTATAGAATACTAACTAAAAGACAAAAATAATAAAACAATAAAATAATGGATTTATCTGAAGAAATTTCAATAAAATTTAAAATAATAGAAAAAATAATGGAAGAAACTAATAAAAATATTATCCAACTAATAGAAAATGCCAATAAAATTGCAAACTACACTTATAATAGAATACAAAAAGGACAAAGTGAAATAAATAATAGTAAAACAAGAAACGCACTTGAAACCGTCAAAAGTATCTCAACCAGTAACTTCATGGATATGATAAAAGATGAATACATGGAAATATTAAAGAAATCAAATGATTTAGAAGAAATTCAACAATTATTAGAACAATTAAAAATAATTGAAGAAGAACATGATCAAATACAAAAAATAGATCTAATAGATCAAGTAATTAAGGAAAATGATGAAAACGAAAAAATAATTTTTAAATTATAGTTCATCTTCAGAATTTGAAGAAAATTATATAAAAATAGAAAATGGAGAATATAGTGGAACAAAACCTAAAAGAAAAATATAAATATACTCTCAATGGAGCATGAGATAAATATGAAGAAGAAACCATGTATAATAAAGGATATTCAAGAAAAAATTAATAAATGGACAAAGATTTAAGAAGAATTTAAACCTCATTATGAATCCATAAGAACAGGGAATATACTAAATATTGATTGTGCAAGAAATAAAGAAGATGTATTATTACAATGGACTAATGAAATAATACTACAGATGAAAGATTTAATAAACTAAATATGTTAGATGTAAAAAACTTTTTAATATTTAAAACAACAGGAAATGTACAAAGATTTTTACAAAGCATTCAAGATGAAATTTGGTAACAACATACAAGCTTAGTTAATAATAATCAAGATTTTGCCAAACTAGCTATGACTCTAATCTATCAAGAATTTATCTGATATAATATGTTTGATCAACAAGAAAAAACAAATAAATTTCTACGTGAAAAGGCCAAAACTCAAAGAAACAAAATGCAAATATGTGACATGTGTCAAATAGAAAGTTTTATTTGTGAATATAAAAAATATTACTATCAATTAGATGAAGAAACGAAAGAAATATACAAGTATATCTTTATTGATAAATTACCATATCCCCTTAGTACTAAAATAAAAAGATTATGGGAGATTAGGCCAGAAGAAACAGCTGACACTTTAGGAGGAATTATTCAAACCCTATACCAAGAATTAAGAGAACAATGTTTAGCTAGAGAAACAATAAGACAATTAAACAGAGGAAGTAATACAATTTGTTGTGATATCCCAGAAATGGAAAAACCTGGAAATTATGGTTGTAACAAGCTAGTAAGAAAAAGAAAATATTATAATAAACCAAAATTAAAAAGAAGATATCCAAGAAAGAAAATATATTATAAAAATAATAAGAAAAAATTCTTTAGAAAAAAGAAATCAACACCAAGAAAATATTGCCAAAAAGGAAAAAAGAAATGTATTTGTTGGATATGCAATGTTGAAGATCATTATGCAAATGAATGTCCTCAACGAAAATAAAAAGACTTTAAAGAAAAATCCAAATTAATAAAGAAAGTGTATCAAATATATGAACTTGAACCATTAGAAGAGGAATTAAATGATACTGAAGAAAGCATATATGAATATCTTGAGAATGAATTATCTTCAGAAGAAACAGAATCCGAATAATACTTATATAAAAATAATAGTAGAAGAAAGTAATAGAGAAACTGAAGCATATATAGATACTGAAGCAAGAATTTATCTAGCAACAAGAGCATTATTTGATAAATGGGAAAAATTAGAAAAACCAGTCAAAATACAAATAGCAGATGGATCAATACATCCACTATTTTGAATAGTAACAAGAATTACGTTAATAACACAAGAAAAATTATTTGTGGTACCAACAATATATCAACAAGATACTAGGATATAGATATGATTATTGGGAATAACTTTTTAAGATTATATGCACCATTTTCCCAGTATTTAGAGTATATATCTCTAAAGACACCATATATTTATAAAAAAAACAAAGAGAAATAATCAATATCCCAATTATTCATTATTCTGAATGTATTCTAAAAAAATCAGAGCTTAGCAAGCAGAATCGTGGTGAGTTAGTCAACGAAATATGTTTAAAAATTCGACATGTATTAATAAATCTAGAACCAAATAGAAAAATCAGCTCATATAGAAGAACATTTAGACAAAGTATGTAGTGAAAATCCACTAGATCCAAATATTAATAACAAAAATATTAAATTAACTATATTAAAATTAAAAGATCCAACAAAAGAGGTAAAATGTAAACATATGATTTATACAAAGCAAGATATAGATGAATTTGCAAAAGATATTGAAGAAATGTGTAAAAAATGATCAATCAGTCCATAAAAAAGTAAGCACGCGACACCCGCTTTTTGTGTAGAAAATCATAATGAAATAAAAAGAGGAAAAAGAATGATGGTAATTAATTATAAACAAATAAATGATGCAATGTAAGGTGATGCTTATTTTCTTCCAAGAAAAGATTTAATTATTGAACGAATAAGAAATATGAATTGGTTTAATACTTTTGATTGCAAATCGGGATTTTACCAAATTAGATTATCTGAAGAATCAAAAGCATTAACAGCATTCAGTTGTCCTCAAGGACAATATGAATGGAATGTATTTCCAATGGGAATGAAGCAGTCATCATGAATTTTTCAACGAAGAATGGATTCTATACTTAAAGAATTTAAAGATTTATGTCTTATATATATTGATGATATCTTGGTCTTTACCAAAAAAGATTTAGACGATCTTTTTAATAAAGTAGAATTAGTACTAAATAAATGTTTAGAGCATGGAGTAGTCTTAAGCAAGAAAAAAGCAATATTAGCTGAAAACATAACTAATTATTTAGGATTAGAAATTGAGAAAGGAAAGATTTTAATGCAAAAGCATGTGTTAGAAAAATTACGGAATTTTCCTACCAAATTAAAAGATAAAAAACAATTACAAAGATTTCTTGGACTACTGACATATATTTCTAGTGAAGGTTTTATCAAGGATCTTGAAGCTGAAAGAAAAACACTTCAACAAAAATTAAAGAAGGATGCCCTTTGGTCGTGGACCAAGGAAGACGAAGCAATTATCGAAAAAATGAAAATAATATGCCATGATCTTCCTGAGCTATATCATCTATCAGATGATGATCTAATTATTATAGAAACTGATGCATCTAATGACTGTTGGGGAGGAGTCATGAAAGAAAAACCCCCAGGTTAAAAGAAAGAATTACTATGTTGATATGTATCTGGAACTTTTTCAGATAGCGAAATTAATTATCCAACACATGAAAAAGAAACTCTAGCACTAATCTGAATGTCGGAAAAACATCGGATCTATGTACTAGATAAATAATTTATTGTGCGAACTGATTCAACTTATGCTGCAGGTTTTAAGAATATTAGTCATAAAGGAACTTATAAGCAAGGGAGATTAATCCGATGGCAAATGAAGTTAGCTGAATATAATTATTCAATTTCACATATTAAAGCAGAAAAGAACGTCCTTGCAGATATTCTTGTTAGAACCAAAGTGGTTTTGGATTAAAATAATCTCTTAAGTTTTGATGTTAACAAAAAGGTTAAATTTGTATGGCAAAGTGTTACCAAAGATCTAACTTGTTTGTTATAAGCATGCATGGACTATTTGATTTATACGAGTCAAATGAACTTAAAAATAAAGTATGGAATCTATCAGATTCTATTTTGCTCCTCTAGACGAGTCTACAACTCTTAGTAAAATTCTGACTCTATTAGTTTTATGGTAGACGAGATCATAAAATTAATTGTGATAGACGAGATCTTAGAATTAAACTAAGGTAGACAAGTTGCTAAGTCTAAAGAAAAATCAAGTAGACGAGACATTGAAATATAACAAGTCCAAAGACTTGATAGACGAGTAGTCTCACTAGACGCCACATCAGTAGACGAACTCTTAAGTATAGCACGTCCAACTCTTGGAACTAAATGAAAAGTCTGTAGATGCATTATCAGCAGACGAGCCCATCTCACTGATAAGTTAATCTTGCACGTCCAAAGACTTGCACGTCCACTAGTATTAAAACGTGAACCCATCTAAGCTTAAGTGTATTTATTTCAAATGATTGCTTATTTAATTCAAAGAATATATGTCTTTTTACCCTGGTTGCTTCTATTGTTAAAATATTTATCTCTTGGATATAAGAACTTCGTACCATCGAAACCATAAACCTTTGTACTATGACAACTACATTGTTGTAAAGATCAAGTCGAGTACAAAGAAGGAAAGTGAGAAAGCAACCTTTGGTACAACAGAGAAGTGACAGCTCTACTTTGAGCATTCCTCTGATAATCAAAAGCACTTCTCCAAGAAGCATATCAAGTTATCAGTCTTAACGGATCCAAGCATTTAATGTTATGTCTAAATGGATACAATTTGAAGAATGTTGAAGAAGATCAAGACAGAGAAGCACTTTAGCTATATATATACTTGAAGAACTTCAAGAAGATACACGCAGAGATATACATACACAAGAGATATACATATACAAGAGATACACACACGAAACTATGATATCATAGTGCAGAAACTCTGATATCATAGTGCAAAAACTCTGTTGAATTTGTAAAAACAAGTTTAATTGTAAACCTTGTTGATCTTAAACTTTCAAATCATCACACATAGTGAGTTCTTAGATCAAATCAGTTAATCTCTTTGTTAGAGTTAGAGCCTGAAGAGGCTTGGTAGAGAAAGAATACTTGTAGCCTGAAGAGGTGTTGAATACTTGTAATCTATTTGGAGAATAGTGGATAAAACCTTCAGGTAGAAAGGACTGGACGTAGCTCTTGGTTGGAAGAGAGTGGACCAGGATAAAACACTTTTGTGATTCTTCTTTTAAAGTCTTTGTTTATACTAACAGTAAGGTTTTGAATCTGTGTTTGTTAACTCTCCAAAAACGTTTTCCTGTTTGTGTATTATTTCTATTGTTGTGCTTGTAAAAGGTTTGAGGAAAGGCTTTTACGAAAAACTGTTAAGAAACACAATTCAACCCCCCTTCTTGTGTTTCCCTGTGTCAACTTCAATTCTATCAAGAGAATGGAGCGAGGCACAACAGAATTACTAAGGCACCAATACCAACTCAAGAAAGCACTAGAAGAACAAAAGCTGAAGGAATTGGAATTAATTAAATCAGATTTAAAAGTACTGGAACTCCAGTTGCAAGCAGAGAAGATTTTAGAAAAAAGAATTCCAAATGCAATCAAGGAAGAAGCTCGGAAAGAAAAAAACAAATGGTATGCCGTCTTTAATGGACTAATGCCAGGAATATATGATGACTGGTACAAAGCAGCTCCTCATTGTCAAGGGATATCAGGAGTCTATCATCAATCATTTCCAACAAAAGAAGAAGCAGAAAAGGCTTTGAAGAATTTTCAAGAAAAAGAGAAAACTTTGAAAAAAGATCAAGAAGCTGAAAAAGCAAGAAAAGGTAAAGAAGTCTACCTTGGATCAAGAACTTACTCAAACAGCACAAATAACTAAAACTGAGACAAAAAACCCAACGAAGATTCTAGGGAGAATTCCATCCTCCTTAGATAATTACCCAATAATTACCAAAAAAGACCACGAATTTCTAGTTCAATTTTTCGAAGAAAAATTTTATGAACATCTTGGAAGATTAACTAACTGAAGCGAAAAATAAAAAGTCAATTGTTTTTACATGGTTGATAGAAAAATTTATGGAATTAAAGCAATGATTACTCCAAGAGCAACCCCTGCTCTGGCATTCAATATGTTCCAATTCGGACTAATTGAGTGTCTTTACTTAAGCAAGAATCTCGAAGAGATTAATCTATTCCCACATTATTTCAAAGAAGCAGTTCAACTGTACAAGCAGAAGGTAGTCGGAGAAAGAATGATTTATTTAAAGTTCTATTCAGCTTGCCCATATTTTCAAGCAAAACAGGCAGCCAAGTGCTTCGCCAACATGGGCATAAGCAACAATAATTTTGCACTAATTGATGAAGCAAGGAAAATCACGCATGTTTAAGATGACATGACAACAATAATAGCTAATCAATTGGCAAGCATTTACGGACAATGCAATGCAATAGGACAAAATTCTTTTGTCAAAACCAATTATAAAGACCCAAATACTTTGCTTTTAAGCAAAACACTCGGTAAAGTAATGAAATAAAAAGACTTAAAACATCTTGGCAAACTTTGAATTCCCATTCTATGCATTGGAAGGACCACAAATGAATTACAGGCCAGTTGTCCTAAGCAAACTATGCACATTAATTAGAGAAAGCAGAAATCATGAATGCGAAAGATGCACGAAAAGGCAGATCATGACAAAAAGCACCAAGAAGAAGACAAGGACTCAGATGATGCAATAATTGAAGATTGACGTAAGCACTGACGTCATCAAACAAAATTATTGAACAAAGCCGTAAGCACTGACCTCATTAGTCAAATTATTAAACCAGAAGCAATTATTTGAAGGACATTTATGTAAATTAGGTTTGTATACCAAGTCTATAAATAAGTCCTCATATGCTGAGGTAAAACAGAATTAGAACCTAAGTTTCAATTCTCACATGTGTGTGACCTCTCTTTGAGAGTAGTCTGCTAAACCTTCATGGTATAGCTCGGATGGTTGAGTGTCCATCCAACCCCCTCATGTAAAACAACCAATTACTAAATAAAGTCACTTCTTCTCCAAACTTTTATGACAATTACTCTATACCAAACCAAAATTAAAAGAAGCAATCAACAGAAGCAAAAGTGGGCAGAAGCAAATAACTTCAAAAAACCAAAGATCAGGTATGATTACTAAGTCACTCCTCTCAAGATTAGATTTATTTATGCAAAATAATGTCTGAAATAGATAAAATCGAAACTAGTGAAATAAACCATTCACAAATTGCTGAAGAAGATGGAAATTATGAAGGAAGCATCTTAATTAATCCAAAATTATTTAAGAAAATTCAGAAAGAAGATCTAGATCTAGTCGAAACTGCAAATATGATAGGAAAGAAAGAAAAATTTATGAATATACTAAAGAAATTTAATCAAAAGGAAAATATAATATATTATGGGAAAATAATGAATGAATCACCAATAGATATATCAGAAACACAAGGAAATACAAGTATTCAGTTAATGAGCAAAGAAAAAATTCCAGAATTAAAAAGAAATTTAAAGAACCAAGAGCATAGAAGAAAATTAGGATATATCCATATAGGAGCAGTACAAGTTCTAATTAAAGCAACTTTTCAAGAAGGAATAAATTTACCAATCGAATTAGTCCTAAAAGATAATAGATTAAATGATCCAGAGGATAAGATACTAGGAGTAATAGAAGGAAATTTAGCTTATGTAAAATTAAAATTTGAAATCAGACCAAATATAGGAATTCCATTAAATACTCAAAGACTAAATCAAGCACCCTTGAACACAAATTTCTAAGAGAAACTTTAATGAAACCAAGAGATAAAATATTTTCAATAACATATTGTGTAAACTATGCATTAACCAACTCACACCATAGTATTTTACCTTCAGAAATAATGATAGAATAGATATTTCAAGATTATTTGGAGACATAGGAAAAATTTATTATCCAAAGAAAAATGAAATAACAAAATTAGGAACTTTTATAAGCAGACCAAGAATTCTCGAAATAGAATCAATTCCAAGATCAATTATTCTTCTAGAGCAAAAAAGAACTAATGAAGAAAATGATATTATAAAATTATCTAATCAAGTAAAAGATTTAACCCTATATTTAAAAAATAAAATATGAGCAAGAAAAAAGAATTTAAACAATTCATTGAAGAATTTTACCTAAAGAAAAATAGAGCCGGAATAGATATTGAGGATCTTACTGAAAGATTAGATTACTATCTAGAAAGAGATCTAGAAAATAGAAATAGAAAATTAATTGAAAAGCATCTAATAAGAAAAGAAAAAGAATTAATTGACTTAGAAAATAATGAAAGAAAAATAAAGGAGCAATATAGAAAATGATTGAAAAATATAATGGTCTGTATAAAGAAATTGGATCTTGAGTCTTCAAGCCCCTCTTCAAATTCAACTAATTACTTTAGAATTGAAGCACCACCTTTTGAAGATAGTGAATAAAAGAAAAAATAGATTTAGATGAACAAACATGTAAAGAAATAATAAGATAATAAGTGTATTACAATTTAACTTTCCAGTTGATTGTAAACAAATTATAATAAAAAAGATAAAGGAACAATTTTAGCAATAAGAATACTATTTACACAGCTTAGATATTGAAATTGGATTTGAAAATTTAGAAGAAATGCAATTAATTGAAGAACAAAGATATTCTGATGATAAATACTAGTATTCAGAATAATGGATAAAAAAATATTAAGTATACTAGTTATGAAATTACCAAAAGATTGTAAATAAAGAATAATTAATAAGTTAAAACATCAACATTGGCAAGAAGAACTTTATCTAAATCAAGTACAACGAAGAATACAACTAACATTTTGTAAAGAAGAACGTAAACATGATAATTAGAGAATTATTAGATATAGATGAAGCTATCAATATGTTTATGTATGAATATGAGCATGAATTATTTAGTGACCCAAATTACGCATAAATACCACCCTAAAATTATGAATAAATAAAAAATTATAAAAATTAATGAAATTAAATCAAAAATTTAAAAATTAGTGAAATTAATAGGGTGGTACCATTTTGGTATAAGAGCTAAGTAAGTAAAATAAAAATATGGATCAGCAAAACATAGGAAAATTTGTATATAGACTAAGCATGTTAGATTTAAATAATCAAAACAATTTAAGGAATCTGATACAAGAATTAAAAGCTGAAGTCACAGATATATGTGAAAGACACACGAATTATCACTATGAATATTGTAATTATAGAGAATACGATAGAGAAACAGAATTGATAAGAATAATAATTACTAAACTAGAATCATGGATAGAATAATATCACCGTATAAATACGGAAGTCTATACACAGGTGTCAAATTAAGGTGTGCAAATAACACACCTCTTATCAGTGGTAAAGATGTTTTACATAGTTTTGTTAAAGAATGTCCTAAGTATATTCATTAAGAATTTCAAACAATATAATTATTCATTGAAAAAGTAAGTATATTTCTTTCCAATAAATTGATTATATAACTTCCCATAAAAAACTTACTTTTTAAGGTTTCGCAAATGAGTTTTCTATCATGTCCAAGTTTGCACAGATTAAGAAAACTAAAAGTAGCAACTATTTATTATAAAACTAAGCATTTCAGTTTTAAAAGTATAAAATATATAAATTCCTACGTAGACAAACTTACTTTTTTAAAATCTTTAACACGTATAAAATTGCATATGTTAGAAAAACCTTCTTAAATAATGGCTTTAAGACACTTGTTAAATATAATATATATATATATATATATATATTGTTGTATTTGCCGTGCTGTATTTAATGAGTAATGATAGGTGACATTCAAATCACATGTAAATATCTTACCATCATAAATTAATCAAATATTTATATATGATTAATCATATAATAAACTGAATTAATCAATTAAATATTTATATATGATTAATCAGGTATTCCATTTAGATATCCTATTTTGGTGTTAACCTATCGCTGCTCTATCTAATAGTCCGGAACCATAAAAGGTCTGCATCTCTGGTTCCTCTGGTTCTGCAACCTTATTCTGCGCTGTTGACCTCATGAATGAGCGAGCACCACTATTTTAAATCTGTTGTGGGACAAGCTTGTTTATGTCACTGGCACAGGGTCACACATCCACACAGAGACATGGCGTTGCACAAAGCACAATGTCCCTATGGGTACGCGTGTGGAGGAGAAAAAGCTAAACACATCACGAGCAATAGGCTAGATGAGAATCGAGATTGGAGTATCCCCAAGAAAGAAGCAACCACCTTTGGTCCTTTTCTCATGCATTGGAATACACATTCGTTCAGCGACAAACTAGGCAAATCAGCTAGACCCCCTCCTGATAAAAGTTGAAGACAGATTTTAAAACAAATCTGTTACATGTACATACACATTATATATGATATTTGGCTTTTTCAAACTAATGCAATTTAATATAGGTTAATGATGATAAAAAAATAAATTTATATAGGATCTTGTATATTTTATATTTTTAAAATCAAAATACTTAATTTTTTAATAAATAATTATTGGAGTTGAATTTCTTAACCTGTATAAAATTATCCATGATAGATAAACCTATGATATTTTAATAGATTGACATATCTTGAATTTAAAATCGTGGTTAATTATATTTAAATTTGATTAATAGGTCAATTTATATTTATATGGGAGGTAATTTGTTCACTGACAAATTAGTGAATGATACACAGTATTTTGATTATAAATTTCAAAGAATGATTAATAAATCAGAAATGTTTTTTTTTACACCCACCAGCATCCGTAGCGGCATTATAACCGTGACATTTTTGTAATTTTGACCTATTTTTTATTTAAAAAAAATATTTAACTTTTTTTAGTACTAACATTTTTTATTAATTATATGGAAATATTAGGTTAATCATTACATGGTTAATGAGTCATCTGAAAACTTACAATCATTTTCCACAAACATGTAAATATTCGATTAATTTAGTTCATTATATGATTAATGGGTCATCCTGAAGCATACAATCATTTTCCACAACCATGTATATATTTGGTTAATCACGTGCAAATATTTGGTTAATTCAGTTCAATATACGGTTAGTGAGTCATCCTGAAGCTTACAATCATTTTCCATAAACATGTAAATATATGATTAATCACGTGCAAATATTTGGTTAATTCAGTTCATTATATTTACACGTGATTAACCAAATATTTGCACGTAATTAATCAAAAATATTATTACTCAAAAAGCTAAATATTTTTTTTTATTTTAAAAAAAGGTAAAATACCGCTACAATGTCGCTACAGCATAAGTGTCGCTGATGGGTGTCGCTGTTTTAATAAATTACTCATTAACTATAGGTGCTGGTATATCCATTCATCAAGTTTAAGATACCATGATTTTGAATTCTATTTATTAGACGTCCAAGTTGAGACTTACAAATAATATTACTAATTTTAAAATTGACAATGCGAATGTCAGAGTAAAGGGCTGGTGTCTATATATTTAAGACTCGTTTTATATAAAGATAATAAAAAATAAACAATTAATATAAATAAGCACATAATCATACAATGTCTAAAATCTGAAGTTGAAAATAACACAACTCTTTTAATTAAAATACCGAAACAAAAGTAAATTCCAGTTACCCCTCTCTCTCCTCTTTCATTTTCACCTTACGTACTGTTTCTCATACCTCACCTCTTTGTCCCTCTGTCTGCTACTGTGAAACTTCGTTATCTGGGTTGCTTTATTTTTACCAATACTGGTTATTTTGCTTTGGATCTCTCCATACAGACCATACCCCATTACTCATTACCCTCTGCTTTACTCTCTCATCCTCCTCCTTTCTTTCTACCTCACACACGTACGCTCACATTCTTCTCTTTTTTAAATAGATTTCTAGCCAACGATCACAGACATAACAAAGAAAATAACTAAGCAAGAGGAAGAGAGACGATTTTAATTCAAACGGCTCTTGGTCAATCATCGCCCACGTTCTATCACTTAATTAACACTTTAGCTGAAATGGAAGTAAGTCTTTTTGTATTGTAATTTGTTACTTTTTCTGTACATGTTTAACTTTCATAATATTCTTGCTATGCTTGGTTACATGAACTTAATTTGTATGATTTTTGCATGTGGTGTGTGATAGGAGTACTACTATAAGAGGAACCATGTGCCAGCATTTGGGAGCTGGGATTGGAATGACAATCTCCCATTCACCCAGTGCTTTGAATCAGCTAGACAAGCTGGTTTGCTACGCTACAGTTACTCTGAGTCTGAAGACCGTGATCTTTACGTTGCTGGGGACTTTTATGACAATGATGTTGTCACACCTGCCATGATCGTTGTTCCTCGCAGAAGGGTATGTCCTAATAAAAACTCTTCTTGTTTCCTCTGTTCCGGTATATATAATTTGTGTCTTATTTACTTTCGTTCACTGTTGATTTCTTTATTGTCATGAGTCTTATTTTACTATAATAATAATGTTATGTATACAACAAATTTAGACAACTTCTGGATAATTTTATGACATGAAGTATAAGTATATTTATGTCATAAATATCAAAATTATTTTATAGTTATCAAAAGGCGAAACACCTCTAGCTTAGAGGTGAAAGTTGGAGATCACAACATGCCACAAGTCACACGGGTTAAATATCTTGGGTCTATTATACAAAATAACGGAGAAATTGAGGGAGATGTAAACCATCGGATTCAATCAGGGTGGTCGAAATGGAGGAAGGCTTCGAGTTTCTTGTGTGATAAAAAGGTACCTCTTAAGCTAAAGGGAAAATTTTACTGTACAGCTATTAGACCGGCGATGTTGTATGGGACGGAGTGTTGGGCGGTAAAAAATCAACACGAGAGTAAAATCAATGTAGGAGAGATGAGAATGTTGCGCTGGATGAGCGGAAAAACTAAACGTGATATGATTAGGAATGATAGAATTAGAGAGAGAGCTGGGGTAGCACCTATTGTAAAAAAGATGGTTGAATCTCGACTTAGGTGGTTTGGGCATGTATGGAGGAGACCTTTAGATTCTGTAGTAAGGAGAATGGACCAAGTGGAGGGCAATCCAATAGCTAAAGGCAGAGGTAGGCCAAGAAAAATTATAGGAGAAACTATTAAGAAAGATTTGGAGACCAATGATTTAACTATTAACATGATTCATGATAGAACATTACGACGCCATATGATCCATATAGCCAACCCCACCTAATGGCATAAGGCTTGTTGTTGTTCTTCATTTTATTATATATATTGTTGTTTTGCATGTGCTTGGAGTTCAAGTAAGATAAAGGGTGTTCTGTTTTTCAATTCAATTTTGATTTTGTAAAGCCAAGTACCGTGCTTCAAACGAAAACTGTGCAAAGAAAAAGAGTAGAAAAAAATATAAACGAAGTTCCATTTTCCATGCAACATAGTCATACTTTATAGTGTTAAAAAAGAAAGCCACTTTGCCTTTGCTACTGCTTTCTCTATGGTCGGTCACACTTAATAGCGGGGGACCACTATTGAATGACATTCTTGATTCACACCTCAAAGCGTGAGAAATTGTTCAAGAAAAATACTACAGCTAAGTTTAATCAAACGATAAAAATTATGAAATTAAAAAATATTAAAATGTGAAGTGTGTTTATATCTAACATTGATGATGTAAGCGCTCACCACAGTCAAAAACCAAATGCAGGGAATCCATTTCCACTCAGATTATTAAGGACTTTGGTTTTAGGCGTTGTCCATGTGACGAGTGACGTTTTTGTAAATTGCTAAGACTTTCATCGCCTCTTGTACATGCGGTTGTCACCGTATGGTTGTCCCCTTCCGTTGTTAGAATAACATTGCTCTTAAAAGAAAGCAACGAATTAATTGACATCCCATTATACTGACATATAATTTGCTAGATAAGCTTGACATTAGACATGTAAATTCAAAAGTGACTTTTGGTAAAGCACAGATAGAATTCTTAATTTGTTGCTGACATTGCAGGGAAAGGTTCGTGACCAGCATGAAAAAGAAGAAAAAAAACAGAATTGGGTTAGTAATGTGAAGATGCCACCTAGTCCAATTCAAATGCCAAGACCAATACCAAAACCCGTGGATGAGGACTTGTACAAGATCTCACCAGAACTTCTTTATGCAAAAACTAGAAAGGTCGAGCCCCCACACTTGATTACTAATTATTTCACCACAAAACTGAGATTTAATTTCCTTGAGCTTCACTTTCATAATTTTCTGCTCGTGTTTATTTATTCACACCTTTTCTTATGCAGCTTTAGCTAAAGTTTTGATTTTTGGTTCCTTTTCTAATTTTTTTTATTCCCCATTTTTCTGAATGCAGAAGAGAGGGTTGTGTTTCTTTTCGAGCTGCTTGCTACCAACTTGCATTGCCTGAGACACGGAAATTTGAGAAGCCAATGTACATATATGACTGAAATAAAGGAATAGATACTTAATTGGTTGATATTTATGTAAAAGGAGTGTATTTCCTCTGGACCAAGAAGATCACCATTTCTGTCATATTATTATGGGACGGTGTTGGGGTTTATTCTTTCACTTTTCCCTTTAATTAGTTATATTTTGGGTGCTTCAAATTTTAGTCGTTCCATGTACTTTAGGGGTGAAGCAAAGTTAGCACTGCAACTGGTTGGAAATGCTCTAAACAGAAGTTAAAAAGGGTAATCCGTAGCTCGAGCTTTGTGCGGTTGAATATTTTAGCCATTAGATAAATTTTAATTCATTGAGATTGAGATGTGTGTTCATTTTAATGAAAAGCTTTACTAAATATGGTGATGACCAATCAATTGCTATTGACCGCTCAAGCTTATTTAGCATTTTCCTTAGGCTATCCATGGATGAGTGGAGTAGGGTAGTTTGGGAGTTCTCGAAGTAATGGAATGAATTGATTAAGAATCATTCAATCCCATCAAAACTCTCTAATTTCATATCCTTCAAATTGGTGTTTTGAAATCTCTCAATATTCTCTCACTAAACTTTCAAACAATCAATATGTTTTTACATTTCTACTCAACACCATTGTTAACCAGCCTAATGACTCCATTTTGATCTATTGTGCACCCCGCAAAAAGGGGTGCAACTATGCTTCTCTTATCTTGACCGTTGGATTCTTGTGAATTGGAATAATTGTCAACTAGTAACTCGTTGACCAAGTTTTATGTAAACTGTTGTTTGGAGGTATTGGCAAACAAATTCCTTCCCCGCCTTCAATCAAACCACCCATTGTTGCCAGTACCGTTGAACAACAACCACCGTAGATCTATATATATATCACCGTTGCCTATTTTAATTGACGGATAACACGAGGTTCGTTGCTTGGAGAAGGTTCAGAAAGATGAGCCTCCGCGCCTCCACTGTTGCTGGTGAATGATACGGTCAGATCGTGAGGGTGCTAGATCTGTGTTAATGGCCACTACAACATGATGGGCTCGAATCCCCAGCTGTACGGTTTCGTTGTCAACTAATAAAAAGATCGAAGGGACCGTGATTTTAAATAACTATCAATTATTAAATCAATTAAACTGGACTAGAAAAAAAAGATTTGGAAAAAATTTGGTTTTTTTAAAATAAGAATCAAGTAACAAATCAAATATCTAAAACGCAATCAAACAAAATAGCAGTCAAATCAAATCTGGGGGTTTTCAAATCAAAAGAGATTTCCAAGAATTGGGTTACCAACAAGATTGCTCATGTTACTAAATTGACTACCCTCTTGTTAATTATCGAAATTTGCTTTGAAGGTGAATTTATCCTAAATAAGTTAATGTTCCCTCTCGGGATACAAGAACCGTGCCCGATTAAACCAACCCCTACTCTCGTGGTAATTGAATTTAAATCGAACCCTTTAAGCTTTGTGACAATTCAGTGAACCCTCAAAGGACCGCTTCTAACTCTCGTGATTTAAATCCTAAGTTTGATTCCTATAGATCTGATACATAAGTTCACCGCTAGGTTCCTCCTTAGAGTATCTATGACATGTAAATAAGTGCGCACCAAATTCACAAGTAATTCATGCAATAGGAATTAAATCAAAAGCGAATTGAAATTAACAAGAAGTAAAACGTCAATTCATAACATAAAACAAATACTGGGCATATCCCCTATTCCTAGAAATAAAAAGGACTACTCAAGCATTGCCATGTTCATAGCAATCTTGATTAACAAAAGCATAATAAAAAAAACCTAAGAGAAGAGAAGAAATTGAGAATAAGAGAAATCCTAATTTTTACCTATGGTAGCAGCCCCAGAGATACCTATTTTCGAGCCTTAGAGTCCTATTTATAATGTAGGGTAACTTGGGATTAAAGTTGTTACAAAGTCAGATCAAATCAGCAATTAAATTTCCAGATATTGCGCGATGGGTTCTGACTTGGAGATGGATTCGCTACTTGGTCTGTCACGGCCGTGACCACCATCACACCTTTAGCCGTGATCGATTCTCGCCTGTGAGTGTACTGGTTCGATTGGCATGTCACGGCCATGACCAGCTTCGAGTTTAGCCTTCTTTCTTTTAAAATTTTACTCGATCCTGACCGTGATGACTGTCACGACTAGGCCATGATGGGCTCTGTTTGACTCATTTTTCTTGTATTTCAAGCTCCGTCTTTGTGCAAGCTCCAACATAATTGATCCTAAGCATTTTAATCTTCAATTCCTGCACACAAACACCAAAAAACCACCTTACCCGTTCCAAGGTAAAAACTAACAAAAATCAAATTAAAATGCCTAAACTACATGAAAATGCATGCAATATGATAAAGAAATATGAGGTGTAATCATACTCATCAAACTACCCCAAACTTAATATTTTGCTTGTCCTCAAGCAATAACCAAGGTCAGACAAGATAAACAATCAGAGCATGGACAGTGAACCAAGAACCCGAGTAACAAATCCAAGTAACAGGCATATCCAAATAAGTAACCAAGGGACAATCAATTTCAAGTCCAATTAGGAGCTTAGGTTCTCTAGATTCACACCTCTCACTAATTCGGTCACTCTTCTCACCTCACTTAAGTGTTTAAGGACAAACGACAATTCACTCAATTTCCTCAAGGAAGATATCCTACCATAAGCTTGACTATTAACCAAAATCTCTATTTTACTAATGAAAACACATAAGAATCAAGAGGTCTTTTATTTTGGTTGTAATGGGCCATGTGATTAATTGTTAGGTGGGGAAATCAAGAAAGGAAAAATATAAGAAGGCTAAACAAAATATCAAACAATGCAAAGCATGACAACCTTCTAAAATACCTTTTTGGGCTTTAATTCACTTTTCCACCTTTCTTTCTTTCTTCCTCCTTTTTTTTTATCTTTTTATTTCTCACTTTCTTTTTCTCACCCCCTTCTCCATTTTTTTTTGTTTATTTTATTTTATTTTTTCAATTTGGAGAAAGGGAGATTTCCAACTTAGAAATATTTTTCTAACTTTTTCATCCCACAATTTATTTTTCAAACCACCTTTTTGCCTTTTTTGCAATACTTTAAAAGGTGTCATACCGAGCATCATTCATCAAAATTAATCAAGGTACCAAGAAAAGTATTTTATTCTTTTAGGCTCAAAATTGGGAAACTAAGGGGTAGCATTTAATCAGTCAAAGCTCAGAAGGCCAGAAAAATACCTAGTGCCTCAATCATTTTCAAATATGTTTTCAAAAAATTTTAAGTTTCAAAACGGTTTCAAGTCAAGTTCCAGAGAACACAATCCAAGAGGAATAAAACACTCAATCACAACGAATGCGGTAGATTTAGTGAGTACCCCTTTTAGGCTCAAAAAATCTCACATTTAGTAGTTTAAAATCAATGAGAAACACAAATCTAAGGAACCACATGCTAATTATCAACTATCAGAAGATCATCTCAAGCATTTTTATTTTTAGCCTATCACAAGAATACAAAAGTTTGGTTAAAAAATTTACTGTCTCAATTCATTTGGCATAAAGTCTCACAATTGGATGCATACTCTAAGTAAGGGGCAATCTAATCATGTGATTGTACAAAACTACACCTATATGAATGCAACATGAAAAATGCAAAAATTCAAAAAAAAAAAAAAAAAAAAGCAAAAATACCCCTACCCCAAGCTTAAAAACTTACATTGTCCCCAATGTAAATAATCAAGTCGGAGGGAGGAGAAAAATGGAACAACTCACCGAGGTGATGGAGGGTGTTGGCTCAAATGCCAGTCATAGAGATGTTGGAGGACGTGTCACGGGCGTGACATTCATCACGGTCAGGCCGTGATCAATTCTGACTTCCCGCTTTTTCACATCACACCCGTGATGGCTATCACGGCCTGGGCATGATCGCTTCTGGTTTTCAGCTTCTGGCGCATCACAGCCGTGATCCTAGTCACGGCTAGGCCGTGATCTCCTCTGACTTTATTTTTCCATGCCTTTTTGCTCTTCCTGCCTTCATAACCTGAAAATACTTGGCAAAACCATCAATTAGTGATCTTTCTTCTCTTAATCTTCTCAAATTATTCAAAAACAAAATTCAAATACAAATTAAAAAGGGAAAGAAAACTTGGGTTGCCTCCCAATAAGTGCTTATTTACGATCTTAAGCTTGACCATACTCCTTTCAATCAACCAGGATCAGCTGGACTTGGAAGTGAAAGAACACCTCTCTTCCAAGGAAGTCTATCAAAGAGCCTATTTTGTTCATATGGCCACATGCGCTTTCGCTTTGCTCTTTTTACTGAGTTTCATGGCCTTACTTCCTCCCGACGGAAGTTTTAACTCCACATGTTGAGCAACTCCAATTTCATCATTATTTGGTGCATCATTTGTCATGCAAAGTTTCGGAGTTGCTTCCATGTTAAGCTCTTCCTTCACCTTTGGAGGTATTATCTCAATCCTGCACACATGACTCTCAAAAGGAGGGTTGTTATATGAGTCAGTTAAATCAAAATCCACCCTACATTCCTCTACATTCAAAGAGAGCTTACCATTTTTTATGTCTATTATCACTCCAGCTGTGGCCAAGAATGGCCTTCCTAGAATGATACGAACACCATGGAATCGGTAGGAATGAAAAATTTACCTACCTTTATAGGGACATTCTCTAGTATGCCTAGAGGGGTTTTAGTTGAGCCATCCTCAAATTGTAAAGAGAACTTCGATGGACTCAACTCCTTGGATCCTAACCTTTCAAAGATGGTAAGTGGCATCAAACTCGCACTAGCCCCTAAGTCACATAAGGCATGGTCTATTTTCACTTCTCCGATTGAGCAAGTCATAGAGAAACTTCCTAGATCTTTTAGTTTAAGAGGCATATTAGTTTTTATCATGGCATCATGCTCCTCAATTAAGCTCTTATTTTCTTTTTCTACTTGCTTTTTCTTGACCAACCTTTATGGGAAAGGTATTGGGGGTTCGTAAGATGGTGGAGGGACATACTTTGGCTCTATCTCCTTGTTCACTCATGTCCTCCTCACATTCCGCATCCTTTTCAACTACCCCAAGCTTATCATCCCTCAAGTATATATCATTACAATGCTCATTGGGATTAACTTCGGGTTGTCCCGGAAACGTAACCTTAGTTCTAGAATACGTACTAGCTTGATGGGCAATCTGAGTTTCTAACATCTTATTATGGATGGCTAAGTTATCTACCTTAGATGTTAACTCTTTTATTGCCTCATTGACTGCCCTACCTTGTTGCCTAAACTTTTCATTTTACTTTGTTTGAGTTTCAACAAAATTTCCCAAAAGAGACTCAAGTTTAGACTTTTGTACCTGAGGATACCCCGATGCGGGTTTCCTATTACCTTGGCCTTCTTGGAATTCATGGTTCAATGTAGGAGAGATAAGGATTATTCTTCCTCACTTGGTTGTAAGGATTTGGAGGAGCATAATTTGGCAACTTCGGGTTCGTGTCATAGAAGTTGTGACAAGAGTTCACTTGTTCCCCCGAAGCTCCGGATCTAGGAGCAATACCATGTGGACACTCCATTATGTCATTTCCCTGCATTCCAAAAATCTCACAAACAACATTAGTAGCACCTATTGAACTCACATTAGCCTTTTCAAGCTTATCAAAGCATTTATTCAATGAGTCAAATTTAGACATAATTAGATAAGTACTATTCATTTCAAACTTACCCCCCGATAGCTTTTTCGGGTTATTACCTCTTTCCGAACCCCATTGGTGATAGTTGGTGGCTACGTTTTCAATGATATTGAACGCTTCAGTCAATGGTCTATTCATAAAGGCTCCACCAGCTGCGGAGTCAAGTGACACCTTCGAAGAGTAATCCAATCCGTTGTAGAAGGTATGCACTAATAACCACCTCTCGAGCCCATGATGTGGGCAAGACTCCAGCAATCCTTTGTAATGATCCCAAGCTTCAGATAAGCATTCTCCATCCTTTTGGAAGAAGCCGGTGATCTGAGTTCATAGGTAAGCAGTCTTGGATGGAGGGAATAATTTTTCCAAGAATGCCTGTTCCATTTGGTCCCAAGTTGACAAAGTATTAGCGGGCACTTTCTTCAACCAACCCCTACTCTCGTGGTAATTGAATTTAAATCGAACCCTTTAAGTTTTGTGACAATTCAGCGAACCCTCGAAGGACCACTTCTAACTCTCGTGATTTAAGTCCTAAGTTTGATTCCTACGGATCCGGTACCTAAGTTCACCGGCAGGTTCCTCCTTAGAGTATCTATGACATGCAAATAAGTGCGCGCCAAATTCACAATTAATTCATGCAATAGGAATTAAATCGAAAGCGAATTGAAATTAACAAGAAGTAAAACGTCAATTCATAACATAAAACAAATCCTGGGCATAACCCCAATTTCTAGAAATAAAAAGGACTACTCTAGCATTGCCATGTTCATAGCAAGCTTGATTAACAAAAGCATAAAAAAAACCTAAGAGAAGAGAAGAAATTGAGAAGAAGAGAAATCCTATTTTTTGTCTATGGTAGCAGCCCCAGAGATACCTATTTTCGAGCCATAGAGTTCTATTTACAATGTAGGGTAACTTGGGATTAAAGTTGTTACAAAATCAGATCAAATCAGCAATTAAATTTCTAGATATTGCGCGTCACAGTCGTGATGGGTTCTGACTTGGAGATGGATTCGCTGCTTGGTCTGTCATGGCCGTGACCACCATCATGGCCTAGCCGTGATCAATTCTGCCTGTGAGTGTCTGGTTCAGTTGGCATGTTACGACCGTGACGGCCATCACGGCCTGGCCGTGACCAGTTCTGAGTTTAGCCTTCTTTCTTTTCAGTCCTACTCGATCATGGCCGTGATGGCTGTCACGGCTAGGCCGTGATGGGCTCTGTTTGGCTCATTTTTCTTGTATTTCAAGCTTCATCTTTGTGCAAGCTCCAACATAACTGATCATGAGCATTTTAATCTTCAATTCCTGCACACAAATACCACAAAACCACCTTACCCGTTCCAAGGTAAAAACTAACAAAAATCAAATTAAAAATGCCTAAACTACATGAAAATGCATGCAATATGATAAAGAAATATGAGGTGTAATCACACTCATCAGAAAACACTACAAGAAAAAATGAATTTAGCGAGGGCCAAAGGCCGTCGCAAAAAGCTTAAATCCGTCGCAAAACACATGTTTCTGACGACGGTTTGCGGCCATAAATCCGTCACAAGTTAGGTCGTCGTAAAAGGTTTCGACGGTTTTTAAATGACCGTCGCTATTTCGCGACGGCTTATTCGGTCGCTAAATTATGTTGATTTGCGACGGCTTAGCCGTCGCAAATTTTGAGAAATTAGCGACGGCATAGCCGTCGCAAATTATACAAATTAGCGACGGCCTAACCGCCGCAAATCAACGTAAATTAGCGACGGAATAGCCACGCAAATTGCTACACATTTTTATAAAACTAAATAATTTAATAAAGTAATTTTTTATTAATTAATTATTTAAAATATAAAGTATTTTTAAATAATTATTTAATATTTAATATAAAATTCAAAATTAATATAAACATTAGTTATTTTGTATATTAATTAGAATTTAGACTATATTATGATAAATGAATAATAATTTTAAACAATAAATAAAATTCATAAATAAAAGCAAATTGTTTTGACAGAGTGTATCATACAAAATAAAATATAATATCAAAAAAACTAATAACCCTCTCTATAGCCCCAATAACAAATCAGAAAGGATTGATCATCCTCGCATCCTTGGTATCTTGATGACCCTCAGTCGGGACGGTGGTGGTGGGTCGTGGCTGAGGGGTGCCGTGAAGGTGTTGGTCCTCGCTGCGATCGTGGGCGAGGGGTGCTGGTTCCTAAACGCAACATGAGCTCTCTCTGTGTAGCTGCCATCATCTCTATCTGCTCCATCATCTCGTGTTTGTTGAGTAAGCAATGCCGATTGATCTCATCCTGAGCCGCCAGTTTACGTCGCATCTTTACCATCTCTGCAGACTCATGAGATCGGGCGAGGCCTAGTCTTCGGACGATGCTCGACTCTGCTGAGTGAAGATCTTTGGAGCACCCGCGTCGATAGTTCCCGGCTAGGTCTCCCATACCATATATGCGACCCTTGTTCTTACCGGCCAAAGAACATCGACCCATGCCTCGCAACTCCAATTGGGCTTCCACCTCGGGTCAAGTGTGGTGGAAGAAGGGGAAGATGAGGCTGCCCGAGACCGAACTCCGAGATAACTTATCACGATAGTCCTCCTCTCATTAAAATTGATACACATAATCATACAAAATGACCATAATTATTAAATATAAAATAAAAATAATTTCCAACAAAGAGACATGTAAATCACCTGAGTGCGTCTAGAACGCTCATCTACATACTCGCGGTACCCTTCCTAGTATGAGTTCGGGCATGAAGCTCAACCGGCTTGACGCTACGGCCAAGCTCCCTAGCCTCGCACCAAAAAAAAACTTGTTCATATTTGAAGTTACACTACCTTAATAGCCGGACATCTAATGAATTAACAAAATATGATGTTGGAACTTACAAGGCGTCGAGCATGCTCCCGACACGATGTCTTGCCGCCGGTGTGCGGGGCTCCCACCCTTTTCCGAGGCCCCGTTGAGCTTTGCCTGGGCGGATTTTTTCTTAAATTCGGTGTAGCCCAGTAAGCACATAGCTCCTCCCAAATGGGTGGGAAACACCATTTTGGACGCCGTCCCTTTTTCCGATATCTAGTCAACAACTCGGAGAGGCGTTTGCTCGCTTTTGATGAAAAATTATCTCTACATCAGCGAATGCTCTACTCTCCAAGCAGCCTTCTCCTGTAAATAAGGAGAATATAATATTTTTTAGGATAATAATAAACTAAAGAAACATTAAAAGTAACTAAAAATGGAAGTAAATTCAAAAGTACAAAATACCTTAAAAGCCGCAAAGAATCGATCCCGATCCCGATCCCTCAAGCTCACTCCAATGCTTCCAGGCCCGATCAAACGAGATGTAATCGCATACGTGACGTCCTCTGCAGATTTTCTCGACGGAAGGAACCTTATCAATAGAACATGAGAACAATCAATACACATACATATAAAATCTGCACTCAACAATAAAATAACAATATTTGAGATCTTTCTTACCCTTTACCTAGTCTGGGTAACAATAACTCGGCCATCCGACATAACCTCGATCTCCTCATCATCCGATGATATAGGCGAGGAATATCCATAAGTCTCCTCGTCATCACCATGAG
This sequence comes from Sophora flavescens, assembly GCA_030762895.1. Taxonomy (NCBI): domain Eukaryota; kingdom Viridiplantae; phylum Streptophyta; class Magnoliopsida; order Fabales; family Fabaceae; genus Sophora; species Sophora flavescens. Next base: position 147,507,950 of record CM061068.1, on the reverse strand, counting down.
ACTGATGATCACCGTCCCATGGGTAAATCTACCCCCGATGCATCTGGTTGTCCGGAATTGTCCGCATGGGTCCGAGTCGGAATCCTCGGGGTGGGCATCATCGTGATCCCAATGGAGGTGTCCATGAACCGAGTGGGCTGGAGCAACAGTGGGGGTGCGGTGCCATATCATGTGGAGGCATGGGTGTGGGCGGTGGGCGTAGTGTAACAGATGTAGATGGGAGGGACACGAATCCGTCATCGACTGTCCGTGTCACAAAGCGAGGTCGACCACGACGACGTGCCCCTCCAAAGCAGTGCCTTACCCTTTCCTTACCATCAGCCATGTCTATAGTGAAAAATGATGCTAATAATAATTAATTAAAAGTAACCAAAACACAAATTTGCAAATAATGGAAATTGATGGTGATAATAATTAACTTAAAGTAAGCACAAACACACATTTGTAAATAATGGAAAATGATGGTGATAATAATTAACTTAAAGTAAGCACAAACACACATTTGTAAATAATGGAAAATGATGCTAATCATAATGAACTTAAAGTTATGACAATGACAATACTACCTAATACAAAATACATCACTAAAATAAATAAAGTATTTGTTAGTCAGAATTTGAGCTAGTGTCATATTCATAGCCATCTTCATCTTCTTCATCTTCTCGTTGATTCTCGCTTCTTCAACATCTTCATCCGGAATGACTTGATTTGATGTCAAGCTGGAGGTATCCACTTCTTCCCCTACAACTTGTGTGTCTTGTAAACATGAGATTGGTTCTACTTCAATGACCTCATTTGCACGTGACATTTCATCTGTTTGATATGGCTCATCCAACTCAAAAACATCTATTTCAATGCGACCCCTTGGTTTTGTCTTGATTGCAACACACCAACCTCGTTTTTCTGTTTGAGTTGCTGGATAAGGAACGTAATATACTTGTCTCACATTATGTGCCATGATAAACGGATCAAACATATGATATCTTCTACTCATTTGGATGTCCACAATATTATATTTTTTATTCAAATTAGTGCCTCTACTAGATGGATCGAACCAATTACAATAAAACAACACTATTCTCTTAGGGTAGTCTAAATAACGATATGACAACTCATATATGTGTTGTATGACACCATAAAAGTCATCTGCAACTCCGCCTGGCTCACCCTTTACGTAAACACCACTATTTATTGTTGTTTTGTCTTCTGTCCATGATTGAGTATGAAATTTGTACCCATTCACGAAGTATGTGTGCCATTCTTTGACTTGTGTAAGAGGACCGTCAGCCAAGTTTCGTAAATGTTGATTAATGACAGTAGGTGCCTCATTGTAAACCTATTCACAAAGTTTAACGACATATGTTTTTATCCGCATACATTATAGTGAATAACAGAATGATAAATGGGGAGATACTTACTTGTTGCTTAAACCATTTTGGAAAATCTTCATGAGTACGAGCAGATGCATCACGAGAAGACAAGAATGAACTGAACATATATGGATAACATCAATGAAAATTGACATATGCTATCGAAGGAATAAAAATTATAAGCTCATACTTACTCATGGTATGGTTTAACCTCGGCGCAATTGATCAATACATGAACATGAGCTGAGTTCCACTCTGCCTCCGTTAAATAATGTGTCAACTCCTTTCCGGAATGACGACCGGGAAGACAAAAATTGATAAGGTTCCAGTAGTCTTCCACTTTCATTTTCCGTTTCGTTCCTTCTAGTTGTTGGAGACAAAACCATGTGTTTGAAATAATGAGAGCAGAAATGAATTGTCTCACGGTGTAAGTAAGACGCACATATCGAACCTTCAACCCTAGCCTTATTTTTCACCGATCGTTTTGACTCGCCCATGAATCTATTAAAAAATGACGAGGTTATTATTAATTAACTAATATGCATGAAATAAGATCAATAACTGTGATACTTAAATTACCTTTCAAATGGATACATCCACCTATATTGAATGGACCACCAAGTCTTGCTTCATATGCAAGATGAATCGGAAGATGCTCCATTGAATCAAAGAAGCCAGGGGGAATATTCTCTCCAGCTTGCACAAAATTAGTGGAATGTTTTGTTCCATCCTGGTCAAATCGTCTTCCCTTAAAGTTGCGAGAACACAAGTCCTTGAAGAATTGACTTATTTCAGTAAGGGCATTCAAAACATGGGGGGCAACGAATCAAGGCGATAGGAAGTAAGCACTCCATAAACACATGACAATCATGGCTTTTCATCCCATGCAACTTGCCTTTTATAACATCAAGACATCTTGCCAAGTTAGAAGAATAACCATCAGGCATCCCGAGCCCCTTTATCCATTGGCAAACTAACCTTGCTTCCTGGATAGTCAAAGTATAATTGGCCTTTGGCTTGTACATCTTCCCATTATCCCCGATGTCTCGGCTCCAAATCCGGTCTCCTGCATAACCTGTAAGTCCATTCTAGCCTTATCGTTGTCTTTGGTCTTGCCATGCACGTTCATCACAAGTGTTGAAAATGTTGTCAAAGAAATTTTTTTCAATGTGCATTACATCAAGATTGTGCCTCAATAAATTATCTTTCCAATAAGGAAGATCCCAAAAATACTCCTCTTTGTCCAATTATGCCATTTGCAGTAACCATCTAATTTGGAAACCCCAGCTTGAGTCACTTTTGGCAAGTCCCCGATTCTTATCCAAATTTGTTCCGGTGTTAACCTCGGAGGCGGTCCATCCATTTCAACAGCCCCCTTCTTGAAGGCATTCTTATTCCTTCTAAATTGATGATCGTTCGGTAAGAACCTGCGATGGGAATCAAACCAGAGCGACTTCCCCCGTATTTTAAGGTAAATGCCTTCGTATGCTCCATACAATGCGGGCATGCAAGCTTCCCATGCGTCCCCAAACCCGCACAACATGCCATACGCAGGGAAGTCATTAATTGTCCACATCAACGCTGCCTTCATTTTAAAATTTTGTTTTCGAGAAATATCGTACGTCATAACACCATTCCACAACCTCTTCAAATCATCAATCAAAGGTTGCAAGTATACATCAATGCCTGCCTTTGGATTAGATGGACCGGAATCGGGCAAGTCAAGAACATATATGGCTTTGACATACACATTTCGGGAGGAAGATTGTAAGGGGTAACAACAACGGGCCAACATGAATAAGGTGATGCCGAGGCTTGGATATATGGGGTAAAGCCATCCGAGCATAACCCAAGTCGTACATTACGAGGATCAACGGCAAAATCCGGATGCACCCGATCAAAGTGCTTCCATGCTTCACCATCGAAGGATGGCGTAACACTCCTGCATTCCTCCTATTCTCATGGTGCCATGTCATTTTTCCTGCATGCATCGATGCAAACATCCTCTCGTAATCTAGGAATGATTGACAAGTAGAACATCGACTTTACTCGGAACTGGTTTTAGATTACTTCTACTTGCGTTGCTGCCGACGATACCTTGGTGCGTGACAAAACCTGCACTCAACCAATGCGCCATCATTTTTGTCGAATTCATTATCGTAAAAGAGCATGCACCCATTCTCGCAACAAATCAATCCTCTTGGACTCCAATCCTAACTTGGACATTAACCTCTTCGCATCATAATAATTCTTGGGTAATCCTCCTTTGAAAGGCGTCCCGGCCAAAACCATTTTGGCAATGAAATCCAAGCCTAACTCGGGTATGCTCCAATTGGACTTGGCAGATAACAGATTGAACACACATCGATAACGTCGAGTCTGGGACCCTTCCCAAAAAGTCTTATTTGCCTATTTTAGGAGATTATAAAATTTTTGTGAATCTGAATTAGGAGGCTATTCTGTATTATTGGACTCAAACGACCCGGACATCATAAGAGCGTCACACACCATCTCCTCCATGGAAACAATATGATCTCCATATCCAACTTCGCACCACTACTTGAACCACTTGCAATTCTGGTCAATGCCAAAATCAAATTGCGGCATTTCTTCTCCATGATTTGTCCAAATCCAGTAATTAGGCCTAAACCCAACTTTATACAGGTCGACCCTCACATCGTCTACATTCTTAATTCGGGTGCAGTCACACTTCATACAAGGACATCTAATCAACCCCCCATTGTTATAAGTATCCTGCTGACTTGCCTTGGTAATAAATTCTTCAACACCATCTAAGAAAGATTGTTTTAACCCCCTCTACGCGGATAAACCCTATCATACATCCAAGTACGATTCAAAGGAACAAATTCCATCCTCTCGCATTTGCGCCAAAAAAAAGATAACTATAATGAAATTCCAAATAGAGGAAGTATCCTCTTCAAAAATTAAATTCAACGGTTATATTCAAGAGAGCATCACATTCACACATTATTTATCATAAAAAAAAATACAACATACACTTGCATTGCCATTAAATCGGAGCAATGGTTTGATAGCAATGAAAGAAAAATAAACCAAATAGGATAGTCATTGTCTATATAATTTATCACATAGTTTATTGCAAGCTACTAACCATATAGTGAATAAGGAAAAACAAAGATCATGGTGTAGTTTATAAACGATAGCACAAGCATAAAAAAATTGTCAGGTTACATGCATAGGTGATTGGGTAATATTCTTATCATGCTCATGTTTTTCCTCATTTATCTTATTTGTTAATGTTACATAATAGTTCATTTTTAAAGAGCAAAGACAGCATCAATAGTAACCACTTAATAGACTACATTAAACCACAAGGAAAAAGTAATTAAAATCACTTACCAATTAGAATGAGAGCAACACTAGCACAACTAGAAATGTATATAACTTTCACAAATCAAGAACCTGCCCAACAGAAAAATTGAATATAATCATAAATATAAATATGAATAGAGGTTTTCAATTTAATAAAACTTATATATCATTTATATGAATAGAGGTTTTCAATTTAATAAAACTTATAATGTAAATAATTAAAATAGCCGGATATTATATTCTACCCCTAAAAATGAATTCGTCCTCGAATTATAAGGGCACGTGCAAAATCTAGAATTAACTCTGAACTAGTTCATGGTCATCGACCATCATGTTCTCAAAACACCGTACATGCCCACCTACTTCATCCAAAGCATGCTCATGTAAAGGTTCAAACCATAAAATACATATTATAGCATTTATCAACATGGAAATATAACAGACGGACTGTAACTTAAATGTAATCCGCATATCATCAATATACAAGTCCACATTATAAATCATACCCAAGATAAAGAGAGTATAAGGATTTCCCAAAACCCATCAACAAAAGCACATAACTTAGGACAATATCCACTTAAACCAACAACAAAAACCAAACAGCTAGCCAACACAACCAAACAAGATATAGAACTAAGCAACCAGCTTGAAACTAGTTTTAAAATAATAAGATATCAGCAAAGATCAATAGACATTAGCGAGCCCACAGAAGCATAGGAGATGCACACATCAAGAGACATAAAACCCATGCTTCAAATTACCATACTCTCATAAAACTAACCAATTCTCTCAACAGGCTCAAGAAATTCCTATCAAACACAAACCAAGAATTTTGACAAACACAAAACAAAGATTCATGTGCATGGACCATATATCAATAGCTTAAGGATACAATTCATGTTCACATCATATGACATTTTATCAACATCGGGTCTCTAATCTATAAATAGGTCACTTAAGTTTAATCGTCCTCTCATTAGTAGACTTTCTTGAAGCATAGTGACAACAACAACAATTAAGAAATTAATACAATATTAGCTCTTGACAACAAAAAGATCTAACCTAAGACAAGATTGGATATAACATATTGCTTATATTTACTTGCACTCATTATAAATAATAAAAATTCATAACTTCCACCAACCTACAAGCCTCGATTGCATCTATAATCAAAGAAGAAAATAACAGACCTAAAAAAATGCATACAATTAATAAAACATTGTAGTCATAAAGCTCATGGCATCCGATCAAGAACTTAGGCATATTTGCATTAACATTTATTAAACATCGCCCTTCATAGTAATTTTTTTTTATAACAATATTCACCTGTCTATTATTAAACTCATTACTTTGTAAAGTAGCAGAGGTAGCACCATTAAAGTCATTGCTATAAATGATGTAAATATAAACAAAGCATGAGAATCCAAAAATTGCTTAAAATGACCATTTCAAAGTTAAGTCTCACCATGCAGTCATGTGCTAAATTAATTGACAGACCCTCTAGGTTTAATTCAAAATCAAGTAGAGCGCCATGTGTAAGCAAGAATGTTCATTCAAATATCACTTTGTAGACTAATGCTCATAATTGAAATCACTTTCATTCTCTTTTCCTGTCTTTTTTTTTGTTATTAAAATGACAAACAATAATTTGACTTACCAACTCTACCAAATACCCTATCCAAAACACATTCTGCAGTATTAGCTTGGCTTATGAAATCAACAAGGGATTATAATGCGTGTCGGTGTCATTCCACTACAACATTTTTGGTCTATGGCAACTCCCCTCTTAACGGCTCAAAACTGTTGTCTTAGACTACAGTAGACAACGGGGTTTTTCATATTGTTGGCTCAATGTAAAAAAAATTACATTTACAATATACAACGGTCAAAAATTGTTGTTGAAAAAAAATAGACAATAGTTATTTGAATGTAATTTTCTCTTATCTTTTTAGCATAATTATATAACCATTGCATATTTATCAATTTTGAACTACACATAAAAATCGTTCCGTAGGATTTGAAAACGATTTTATAAATGTTGTTTCATAATTTTTAATATACCACTAAAAAAACCATTGTAGAAATAATCATATATAGTTAGCTAAACTAACTGAAGGCATGTAGAAAACATTTCAAACACTAATTATGTTTAGTACTAGCAGATTTGAAATTCAGTGAAATACTTATATTATACTTGTCAAGGCATGAGACATTTGATTAATAAATTATAAACTATAAACTGTATCCCTATATAAGGAATAACCAAACATGCAAATATCATTTTATTTAAGCATCATTCTCTCGCAGCATTTTAACATGCAAAACAAGCATGCAATGTATTCATTATTTAATTAAAAGGAAGAAGCAACTTCTTGCAAGTCATATGTCATATGCATGCAAATCAAACAAGAAAGGAAACACAGAATAAAGTATGAGGAAGATATATAAGCATTTTCTTACCTCTCGTGTGGTGGCTAGGACTTGCAAGTTTCAAGAAGAAAGTATGACAAAAGAGAGTTTCGGTGCCTCCAAAATCGTGGCTGCTCCAAGATGAAGCTCCAACTAATGCCTAATCATAAAAAAATCAATGTATTTATGATGCAGCAACTTATCACTCTATATTTATAAACTATCTAAAAATAAACATTATATGTAGCAAGCATGTTTTGTAGTCACAACAGAAACATCAATATTTATCAAAAAAAAAAAAAAAAGCGAGAAACATCAATACTAACCTTCTACCAAATGCTACCAAATTAATAAAGATTCAAAAGCTCTCAAGTTGAAGTTGGAAAGAAAATGGAATGAATAAGGAAGCAAAGAAACCATAGAAGCAAACAAGCAAAAAGCTGGTGCATACGCCCGCCTTTTATGTGTCTCTGTCTGTTTGAGATTCTTACATCTCAAAATCCAGTTACTGGGGTGTATAATCAATTTTGCTTTTTAAATTTTTGTTTGGATAAAAATCATGGTGAGCAAATGCGTGGGCTGAAAATCAATTTTAGTGAAAGCTAACACATAGGAGTTTTTGGGTTTGAGATTACTTGACGGAAAAACCAATTTTACTTAAATATCCGGAAGCCCGGGATTTTCGATTACAATCTTCTCAAGAAATGCTTTCTTTTATTATGAACCAGATCAAAGACAATTCAATCGGAACTAAAATCTAAAATTATAACTACTTCAAACTTAGTGCATTCTCTATCTAACTGCTAACCAACTATGTATATGTAAAATCATAAATCATGACACCATTTATTTATACAATGTACTACAAATTCTCGTAGATCCATACCATATCAGAAACAGCATCATCAAGACAATGGACATATCCATGCAGCCCATCACTTCCACCATGGCCTAAGTGCAAACAGAACAGAAAAATCAGTGTTGCCCAATAATTATGGTTAGTTGCTATAAGCTCTTTCTCTCAACATCTTTACACACAGATATATATATATATTGTTGTATGAATAATATTTCATACCTGTTCCGGAGCTATTGAATTGTACTGTGAAGCAGAAGTAACAATCCTTAGTATTTTACGCCTGCAAAATCGTAAAGAGAAGGTGAACAAATTAGAAAGAAGAAATGAGGGAAGGTAATGTAATATTTTGAAAGAAAAATGAACAAAGTAGAAATAAGAAGTGAAAACTCGCCGTTTTTGGAACTATGGCTGCTGCAGAGCTCCTTGAAGAAACCTTGCGTCGAAGAAGACAACTGAGGGAGGAAGAAAACTGTTCGAGTTACATATTGGAAATTAGCGACGGCCTTTTAATATTAGCGACGGCTAGGCCGTCGCAAATTACGATTCCGTCGCAAACTGTGAATGACCGTCGCAAAATTACCATCCGTCGCACATTAGCGACGGCCATGCCCGTCGCAAATTGGCGCCAACATTTCGCGTAAAATGGCGGGAACGTTACTGACAGATTTGCGACGGAACTTCCGTCAGTAATTTCCTCTACCATTTGCGACGGCTTCAGCCGTCGCAAAACATAAAATTAGCGACGGTTTTGAGACCGTCGCAAAATTTCCGTCGCTAATTCACCTTATTCTTGTAGTGAAACCATTGCCACGTGTCCCTTCTCCTTTGTCCACCACTATCTCACTTCCACATGATGCGATCCAAACACTGATCCGAGAACCCGTTGCACCTTCAATTAACTTCGTCGACAAATCCAGATGATTCCTTTGTTCTTCATGGTTTGTTGCGTTAAACACAACTCTTCTAATCCTCAGATTCCAAGGTCTAGCGTCATCGATGGGAACTTTGAGATTGTTGGCAGCGACCTGAGATTGATCAAGTTTCTCGTATCACTTAAGGGCATGTGCATCCTGTCGCAATAGTAATAAAGGAATTTGAGTTCCAAACATTGTACCCACAGGGATTAATTAATAATTACCAGACTAGAGAAATTCTTATGTTATTTAGATAAATCAAAATGGTGAAAGGATGAATTTCAGAAAGAAACAACAAAGACAAGAGTTCGGAAGTGAGACACAGGCACACACAAAAGAGGATTCAATTATGAGAAAGCCTAGGGTCAAGATTTCACTTGCACTTTTAGTTCTCTATTCCCAATTCTTTATGATTTATGAGTAAAGTAACATATATCAATCCCTCAACGAATTCTATTAATACGTTTGGTCATTGACTATTAATAATCTTTTTCCCAAATTGATTTCCTATTTCATCATGTAAGAAATTCAAATCCGGAGAAAGCAAGCATAGAGAGATAGATTAATCTAATTGATTGACTTGATCGAAAGATTATGATTAAAGTTTGGTCATGCGATAACCCTAACCTCGATTATTCTAAATGTTTGTCTATTAATTGCGGTACGGCCGTCGGACAATCAATCAACTCAAACATGCCAAGAGTGATCAAGACTTGAAACGAATTAAAGCAATAGAATAATCTATATGAAAGCAAACTCATAAAATCATATTAAATTAGGGATAAGGGTTTTCAAGTACCGAGATCCACCATAACCCTACTAATGGTATTTAGCAATCCATAGAATAAAAGAGAACCAAACCCAAATAAAGGTACATGAAGAAACAAGGAAAAAGAACCCCTTTTATGGTAGCAATCTCCACTCTGATTCTTCACATGCCTTGCTTAGCTCTTGAATCCCTCTAAAGATGTGGAAGAACTCTAACAATAGCAAAACCCTGCAAAACAATTTTCAACTCTCTAAACAATGCAAAAAGATCCCCAAAAAGAGGTTTCTAAACTTATTTAAACTTAAAAATGGGTAATAATGTCTCTTTAAGAACAAACAGAATAGACACAACCGTGTCTATAAGGAGACACAACCGTGTCTCTGACCAGAATAGCGTCTTCGAGAACTAGACACAACTGTGTTTATTAGGAGACACGACTGTGTCTCGTGGCAGAACAATAGTTGCGAGAATTAGACACAGCTGTGTCTATCAGAAAACACAGCTTTGTCGAGCCCCAGGAGAGACATGTCCACTTTTTGGAGACCCAGTTGTCTATCAAGACACACAACTGTGTCTCGTGCTCCAGCTCTTAATTCACACAATTTTAATCTCCAAAAAATGCAATTTTTCTCCAGTTATGCTCCAACTTGGTTCACTTTCAATAATCTGCAAAAGTATTAATAATTTCTAAGAATACAATCCTTTAATCACCAAAACTCAATGAATAGTTTCAATGAGCACATGGTTTTAAGCTATATAAAATCATGTTATCAAAACCACCTACACTTGAGTTTTGCTTGTCCTCAAGCAAAGAAATAACATTAAACTCAGGATGAACTTCAGCTTCCAAAGACATCAAAGGACTTTCATAACAAATGAATTTAGTCAAGCTAAGGATCAAAATCAGTCAAATATGATAAATCAGCACCTAGTACAATTAGAAGCTTGAGTACGTTTAACTAGCATCGCTTCCTAATCAACAAATAAGTTCACTCAACTTTCCATCACTCAACTGTTTAAGGACATAGAGATCGCTCCAAACTTCTTTTAGGAAGATGAATTACCATAGGCTTGATTGTCAATCTCATCTCCACTTTCTTATTCACATGCACAACAAGAATCAAAAGGACTTGCAATGGTTGTAACTGGGCTATGAGGGAACAATAAAAGGTAGCATAAGAGGGATGAAGATAATTAAGATAAGTCATAACATAGTAGAATCAGGTTGAAAAGAAAGCAAGTGAATCTCAATGCATAAGCACATAATAATATTTCAACCCTATAAACATCCTTTAGTGACCATTTAGTCAACCCATTCAAATGCTTCACCCATTGTAAAAAATAATCAATATATTCAACCTGAAAATCTCAAAAGGGGGTAAGCAAGGAAAGTTCATATCAACCTCAAATGGGGCAACTAAGGGAATAATTTTGTCAATGCAACTCAGGAGGTCAACAAAAATAAAGCCTAATTGCCTTACTCACTTTCAAGCATGCATGCAAATTATTGTAGCCTGAACAAGATATCAAAGCAAGTTCTAGAACACATCAACCTAGAGAAGTATCACTCCCAAAATAAAATAGGATTCAAAATGAAAATCCAATCAATTAGGCTCAAAACTCACTTTCTGAAGCTAAGTTGAGAGGAAAAACAAATGCAAACAAACAAGCTATTTTTCAACTAGGATCACATCATGTCATATCAAACTGGAAAACGATCGCTTAGGAAAACAATCCCTTATAAGCAATATAGTGCCCACATTAATTCCATAAATTCAAAGCCATATCTTGCCTAATCATCCACAATTCTCAAGTGTAGTTTTTCAAATTTTCAAAAATAAACGGGGGACCAAAAATAAAGTAATTGGTACCCTACCACCTAAACTTAAACCCAACATTGTCCTCAGTGTTAAAAATAACAAAAAAAGAACCATCACCAAAAGAAAAAGGAGAGTGAAACTTTCCTAAAGTGATTCAGCACATGATGAAGGTCATCGGAGGATGAAGGAAAGAAATGTGATCACTGAGACGGTGGTGGTGGAAAGCCAGCATCCATCAACTGGAAGAGCTGGTCAAACCTGTGGTGTATATCTACCTCCATGCCGTCTAAGCGAGCCACAATATCAGCCATAATAGGAGGAGCCGGTGCAGAAACATCATCAGCATTACCAGCATCTACATCGGCTTTGTGAGGGTCAATTGGGGAAGCCCTAAGTAATGCAAAATACCTGAGTCGAACCTGATGAACAACCCCTATACGAAGTAACATGTATCGATCAATAGGTTCTGAAATGAACAGATTAAAACATGAGAAGGGGGGTTGAATTGTGTTTTAGTTAACTTTTTGGCAGATAACAAAGTTTTCTCCATATAAGATTCAGACACAAGAATCCGTTTGATATAAAGAACGTTTATGAAAACTAAGCACTATCAGCCCAGTTAGGACAATAGATATAAAGCAAACTTAAATAAAGAATGAAAGAGAGTTGACACAGATTTATACCGGTTCACCCCAAACCTTAGGCTATGTCCAGTCCTTGGTTTCACCAAGTATTAACACTATAACTGATCAGGTTACAGATAGGTATTGTTTTCACACCTAGCCTTCACAAGCTCAACTAACAAGTATTGTTTGCACACCTAGCCTCTCCAGGCTCAAACAAGTATTCTTTCAGCAAGCCTCTCCAGGCTCTACAAATGGTAAGAGTTGAATGAAGCAACAACTTCACGATTTACAGCTTTGTAAGTCAACCAAGTAACACTCAATGAGTGAATCAATATTTAGGTATGTATGACCGTAATAAAGACTTCTCAATAAATACAAATGATTGAGTAGAGAAGTGTTCTAAGAAGAAGAACTAAGAGAGCTTTGAATATGAAGAGAGTATTGAAGGCTTGAGTGAATAAGTTCAGGTGTGTATCTTCAACAGTCTTCAAAGTCTTCTATTTATACTCATCAACAATAAATCCGTTGAGGAAAGTGCTTCAGATGAGTAAAACTTTTGTTCTTCATCCATTAATGCCAAAGAGTCATTCTGAGCTTTCATTTAATGTTTATGATCATTGGAAAGCTTCAAGACAAGTTGAACGTATATGTTGGCATTGCTTTATCAGAGTGTAGCTTGATTCAGAGGAGTGTTTGTTGCTTTTTAGACTTGGGCAGCACGACTTTTCTTATTTGTGCAACACGGGTCTGCGACCGAGTAGAGGTTATTTTACCTTTTGCAACAAAAGGAATTTCAAACACGGATTGATCCTTTTCAGCTTCTAAATTCGATATTATTGATTAGAAAATGCAATGGAATATTCTTTTCTTTCGAATAAAAGAGAAGTGAAAAACTTGCAGTCAAGTTGTAGGGTTAGACGCATATTCGTAGCTTGTAGATACTAAGTCTTTCTTCAGACGCATTGTGTTAGTCTAAACACAGACGTATCTTTGAGACTTATTGTTGTAACACCCTTCTCGAGTAATACATTGTACGTGACATTTTAAGGCCGAAGAGTAGGTTAATTAAAATTGGCTATAAAAGAATGGGGTAATTTTTTCCTTTTTCTTAAGTCATAAATATAACTACTTTGATTTAAAGGAATGGACAATAAAATATTTCATTATCATAATTAAGGTCATGAGTTCGAAAATCATTTACATAATACCCAACTCGACTCACAAACAGAAATCATATAAATGTACAGACTCAACATAAAGATATGGTGACGCAGCTTTTAAAATACAAGATACTCGGAGTTGCAGCTCCATAAACGTTAACATTAACTCCTAAACATCCCAAGCTGGCCAAACTAAAATAGAAAAGACGATCCTCTCTCGTACATCATGAGAAGGATAAACTCAACTGACAAGATCTAGTGGAAACTCTATTTGAGTCCACTGCCGGTCTCGTCACAAAAGACACTATTAGAGTCACTACAAAAGTAACTCTCAGACTAAGCCATTTCCCTTTCCAATGAAAAACCATAACTTACAACTATCGACTATCATGCCTATCTCAAGAAAAGAAAGGTCAGGCATAACTGAAACCCTAATACCATCGCCTTGAACCCTCTGAAGTATGGAAGACGTCCACTAGAAATTCCACCATAACGTTCGCATGCTCGAACCTCAATCTCTATGATGAATCAGTCAAGCGTCATCTTGATGTCTCAATCTTCTCAAAAGAATACAGAAGGCACATAGCCAGTCGACATGGGCAATATAAAAATAAGGAGGTGAGATTCTATTTATCTTACACATATGGTAGACATGTAATGATACAACTCACAGGTACATAATACAATAGTACTATATTTCTTTTATCTCCCATTTTAATTCTGCAACTCAAAACTCCAAGAATTTAATATACCAAACTCGATAATATACTTATCAAGCATACTTGACACATTTTGTCCATCGGAGGATAGGAAGAGAGAGAAACTGGTTGAAACAGTATAGTCCATTCCTACACAGCCTCAAGGAATATCCGATTCTAACATCGGAGCTAATTTGATATTTTGGAAAGGAATGGTCAGCATAAACGTTAACATTAACTCCCAAACATCCCAAGCTGGCCAAACTAAAATAGAAAAGACAATCCTCTCTCGTACATTGTGAGAAGGATAAACCCAACTGACAAGATCTAGTGGAAACTCTATTTCAGTCCACTGTCGGTGTCGTCACTATTAGAGTCATTACAAAAGTAACTCTCAGACTAAGCCATTTCCCTTTCCAAGGAAAAACCATAACTTACAGCTATCGACTATCATGCCTATCTCAAGAAAAGAAAGGTCAGGCATAACTGAAACCCTAATACCATCGCCTTGAACCCTTTGAAGTATGGAAGACGTCCACTAGAAATTCCACCATAACGTTCGCATGCTCGAACCTCAATCTCTATGATGAATCAGTCAAGCGTCTTCTTGACGTCTCAATCTTCTCAAAAGAATACAAAAAGCACATAGCCAGCCGACATGGGCAATATAAAAATAAGGATGTGAGATTCCATTTATCTAACACATAAGGTAGACATGCAGTGGTACAACTCATAGGTACATAATACAACAGTACTATATTTCTTTTATCTCCCATTTTAATTCTGCAACTCAAAACTCCAAGAATATAATATACTAAACTCGATAGTAAGCTTATCAAGCATACTCGACACATTTTGTCCACTGGAGGATAGGAAGAGAGAGAAACTGATTGAAACCGTATAGTCCCATTCCTACACAGCCTCAAGGAATATCCGATTCTAACATCGGAGCTAATTTGATATTTTGGAAAGGAATGGTCAGTATAGGTTTCACATCCGCCCACCTTAGGCACCATGTGTGACTAGCTGGCTAGGCAAACAAGGCTTGAATCATAACGTATGTACAATCATAATCACATGGGATCTCAAACTCTCTGTAACACATCAGGCTCTTTATGAAACCTCTACAACCGGAACTTGGCTTCCTGGACACAACGGCCTCATCGAACATAGTATCAACTATGTATGTAGGCAAAATTGCTGGAATACGTCCAATTGGTTTATCCATATGATAACCTCGTGATACCACCAGAATCCACTTGCTGTCAATCCGTGACGGACGATATTATCGGTTACAAGTCATCGGCCCTTCGCTGATCCATAGTTCTCAAACAGACTTGTCATGATTGTGTAAATAAGTTTTAAGGCACTTGCTTAGAAGTCCTAACACATTAGGAAATTGGATCGACAGTCCCATGATGAGTGTGATTTCACCTCATATTACTTTATAATATTGTATGCATTTTCATGTAGTTTAGGCATTTTTTATTTTATTTTTTGTTAGTTTTTCCCTTTGGAACGGGTAAGGTGGTTTTGTGGTGTTTGTGTGTAGGAATTGACGATTAAATTGCTCAAGGCCAGTTAATTTGGAGTTTGCATGAAGACGGAGCTTGAAAAAACAAGAAAAATGAGCCAAATAGAGACCATCAAAGCCTGGGGATGACAAGTATCGCGTCCATGATCACGTAGGGCTGAAGAAAAAGAAGAGCGCAAAAGTCAAAATTGGTCACGGCTAGGCTGTGATGGCCATCACGACCGTGACAGGCCAACCAGTACCAAGCTCTCCAAGTCGGAACTTGTACAGGCATCACGACCATTACGCGTAAAATCTGTAAAAAAAAGATTTGTTGATTTGATTTGATTTTGTAATAGCTTCAAATCCAAGTTAACCTACACTATAAATAAGGAAATTAGGCTTGAAAATAGGCATCTCTTGGCTGCTAACTTAGGCTTAATTTATGATTTCTCTTCTTCTCCAATTTCTTCTTTTCTCTTAAGATTTTTATGTTCTTGTTCTTCAAGATTGCTATGACCATGACAATGCTTGAGTAGTCTTTTTATTTCTAGGAATTTGGGCTATGCCCAAGACTTGTTTTATGTTATGAATTGATGTTTTCCCTTTGTTAATTCCAATTTGCTTTTGATTTAATTCCTATTGTTATAGTTACTTGTGAATTTGGTGCGCACTTATTTGCATGTCACAGATACTCTAAGGATGAACTGAGAAGTGAACTTAGGTATCGGATCTATAGGGATTGAACTTAGGACTTAAATCATGAGAGTTAGAAGCGGTCCTTCGAGGGTTCATTGAATTGTCACAAACCTCAATGGGTTCAATTTAAATACAATTACCACGAGAGTAGGGGTTGGTTTAATTGGGTACGGTTCTTGTATCTCGAGAGCGAACATTAACTATATTAGGATAAATTTATCTTCAAAGCATTTTGATAATTAGCAAAGGGTTAAACAATTTAGTTGCATAAGTGGTCTTGTTGGTAACCCAATTCCTGAAAATTCCTCTTTAATTTGAAAAACCCCAAATTGATTTACTTTCCTATTTTGTTCTTGATTTCGTTTTAATTGCAACTTTAAATTTGATTTTCTACTTGATTCTGATTTCAAAAATCAAATCTTTTCATGTTTAGTTAAATTGATTTAATAATTAATTGTTGTTCAAGCTCACGGTCTTTGTGGGTTCGATCTTTTTATTACTTGACAACAAAACTGTTTACTTTCGGATTCACGCTATCAAGTTTTTGGAGCAGTTGCCGGGGACTGTGCTTTCTTGAATTTCAATTTAATTTTTAAATTGATTTTTCTGGACATTTTTTTATTAATTTTCTTTCTTTTTCTAGTGTATCTATCTCTCTCTTTGCAGGTCCTTTTCTCTTTTATGCGAAGATCCCAAAGTCTTAAGACTCTTAATGAAGTTGACCCCGAGATCGAAAGGACTTTTAATAGACGTAGGAGACTACAAAGACAAAGAGCGAGAGAAAGGTTGATCCCCATTCCACTCATGGCCAATCTACCGGATACCAAACCACTGAAGGACTATGCAGCCCCAAATGCTAGGGGTTTGCGAACTGGGATTGCTAGACCAAAAATTGAGGCAGGGAACTTCACTATACCGCCTCAGTTAATTGGCATGATTAGGCAACATCAGTTTGGAGGATTACCCTTAGAAGACCCAATTGATCATGTGGAGACATTCTTGGAATTTTGTGATACAACTAGGATTCAAGGAGCTCCAGTTGATGCTATCTGCTCCTCTCTGACTGGAAAGACAGGAGCTTGGTTGAAGTCAGTGCCTGCTAATACTTTGTCAACATGGGACCAACTGGAGCAGGCATTCTTGGAAAAATTCTTCCCACCATCCAAGACCGCTTACCTACGAACTCAGATCACCGGCTTCTTCCAAAAGGACGGAGAATGCTTATCCAAAGCTTGGGATCGTTACAAGGGATTGTTAGAGTCTTGCCCATATCATTGACTTGAGAAGTGGATTTTAGTGCATACCTTCTACAATGGATTGGTCTATTCTTCGAAGGTATCACTTGACTCCGCAGCTGGTGGAGCATTGATGAATAGACCACTGACTCAAGCATTTGAGATCACTGAGAACGTTGCCACCAACTATCACCAATGGGGTTCAGAAAGATGTAATACCCCGAAAAAGCTTTCGGGGGGTAAGTTTGAAATGAATGGTAATGATTTAATTATGTCTAAAGTTGACTCATTGAGTAAGCGCTTTGATAAGCTTGAAAAAGCTAATGTGAGTTCAATAGGTGCTACTAATGTTGTTTGTGAGATTTGTGGTATGCAGGGACATGACATGATGGAGTGCCCACATGGTAGTGCTCCTGGATCCGGTGCTTCGGGTGAAAAAGTGAATTCTTGTTACAATTTCTATGACACAAACCCAAAGTTGCCAAACTATGTTCCCCCAAATTCTTACAACCAAGGAAGGAAGAATGACCCTTATCTCTCCTATGGGAACTACAACAACACATTGAACCATGAATTCCAAGAAGACCAAGGTAATAGGAAACCCGCATCGGGGTATCCTCATGTACAAAAGTCTAAACTTGAGTCTCTTTTGGAAAATTTTGTTGAAACTCAAACAAAGCAAAATGAAGAGTTTAGGCAACAAGGTAGGGCAGTCAATGAGGCAATAAAGGAGTTAACATCTAAGGTAGATAACTTAGCCATCCATTATAAGATGTTAGAAACTGAGATTGCCCAACAAGCTAGTACATATTCTAGAACTAAGGGTACGTTTCCGGGACAACCCGAAGTTAATCCCAATGAGCAGTGTAATGCTATATACTTGAGGGATCATAAGATTGGGGTAGTTGAAAAGGATGTGGAATGTGAGGTGGACATGAGTGAACAAGAAGATATATAACCAAAGTATGTCCCTCCACCACCTTACCAACCCCCAATACCTTTCCCACATAGGCTAGTCAAGAAAAAGCAAGTAGAAAAAGAGACTAAGAGCTTAATTGAGGAGCATGATGAAATGTAAAAACTAATATGCCTCCTAAACTTAAAGATCCGGGAAGTTTCTCTATTGCTTGCCCAATTGGAGAAGTGAAAATAGACTAAGCCTTATGTGACTTAGGGGCTAGTGCGAGTTTGATGCCACTTACCATCTTTGAGAGGTTAGGAACCAAGGAATTGAGTCCATCCAAGTTCTCTTTACAATTTGCGGATGACTCAATTAAAACTCCTCTAGGCATACTAGAGAATGTCCACATAAAGGTAGGGAAATTTTTCATTCCTACCGATTTCATGGTGTTGGATATGAATGGGAATTCTAAATTCCCTATCATTCTTGGAAGGACATTCTTGGCCACAACTGAAGCAATAATAGATGTAAAAATGGTAAGCTCTCTTTGAATGTAGAGGAAGGTAGGGTGGATTTTGATTTGACTAACTCATATAACAACCCTCCTTTTGAGAGTCATGTGTGTAGGATTGAGATAATGCCTCCAAAGGTGAAGGAAGAGCTTAACATGGAAGCAACTCCCAAACTTTTCATGGCAAATGATTCACCAAATAAAGATGAACCTGGAGTTGCTCAACATGTGGAGTTAAAACTTCCGCCGGGAGGAAGTATGGCCATGAGACTCAGAGTGAAAAGAGCAAAGCAAAAGCGCATGTGACCATATGAACAATATAGGCTCTTTGAAGGACTTCCTTGGAAGAGAGGTGTTCTTACACTTCCAAGCCCAGCTAATCCCGGTTGATTGAAGGGAGTATGGTCAAGCTTACGACAAAAAATAAGTGCTTCTTGGGAGGCAACCCAAGCTTTCTTTCCCTTGCTATTTTTTGTTGAATTTTGTTTTTGAATAATTTGAGAAGATTAAAGGAGAAATATATCAAATTGATGGTTTTGCCAAGTATTTTCAGGTTAGGAAGGCATGAAGAGCAAAAAGGCATAAAAAATGAAGTCAAAGGAGATCATGGCTTGGCCTTGATAGCCATCATGGCCATGATAAATTAAAGAAAAAAAGAAAAGAAATGTGTGGAGGTAGAATTGATCACGCCCAGGCCGTGATAGCCATTATAGGTGTGATGTAAAGAAGCAGGGAGACCAGAATTGATCACGGCATAGCCGTGATGTTTGTCACGACCGTGAAAGACCAGCACCACCAGGACAGAATTGATCACGGCCGTGATACAGCCCAGCAGAAACCAGACCCAATAACCAGAAAGGGTCATGCCCTAGCCGTGATGGGTGTCACGGGCATGATCAGATGGAGCTAGGATAGGTCAGAAACTATCATGGGCATGTCGTGATGGGGGTCACGCCCGTCTTCCAGTAGCTTTATGATTGGCATATGAGCTAGCACCCACCACCACCTCAGTGAGTTGTTCCATATTTTTTTTTATCTTCCCTCAGACTTGATTATTTACATTGGAAACAATA
Source organism: Sophora flavescens (assembly GCA_030762895.1). NCBI lineage: Eukaryota > Viridiplantae > Streptophyta > Magnoliopsida > Fabales > Fabaceae > Sophora > Sophora flavescens. The sequence goes on along the minus strand of CM061068.1, from coordinate 147,488,039 downwards.
TAAGTTTTTATTCTTGGGGTAGGGGTATTATTTTTTCATTTTTGCATTTTTTGCATGTTGCATTCATTTAGGCGTAATTTTGCATAATCACATGATTATATTGCCCCTTGCTTAGTGTATGCATCCAATTGTGAGAACTTTGTGCCAAATAAATTGAGACAGTGAATTTTTGAACCCAATTTTTTCTGTATTCTTGTGATAGGATAAAAATAAAAATGCTTGAGATGATCTTTTGATAGTTGATAATTAGCATGTGGTTCCTTGGATTTCTGTTTCTCATTAATTTCAAACTACTAAATGTGAGATTTTTGAGCCTAAAAGGGGTACTCATTAAATTTGCTCCATTCTTTATGATTGAGTGTTTTATTCCTCATGGATTGTATTCTCTAGAACTTGACTTGAAACCATTTTGAAACTTAGAAATTTTTGAAAACATATTTGAAAATGATTGAGGCACTAGATATTTTTCTGGCCTTCTGAGCTTTGACTGATTAAATGCTACCCCTTAGTTGCGCAATTTTGAGCCTAATAGAATAAAGTTTTTCTTGGTACTTTGATTGATTTTGATAAATGATGCTTGATATGACACCTTTTAAAGTATTTCAAAAAGGGCAAAAAGGTGGTTTGAAAAGTTGTGGGATGAAAAAGTTAGAAAAATAGATAAATATTTCTCTTAAGTTGGAAATCTCCCCTTCTCCAAATTGAAAACAATAAAATAAAATAAACAAGAAAAATGGAGACGGGGATGATGAAAAAAAAAGGAAAGTGAGAAATAAAAGGAAAAATGAAAGAAAGAAAAAAAGGTGGAAAAGTGCATTAAAGCCCAAAAGAGGTAATTTAGAAGGTTGTCATGCTTTGCATTGTTTGATATTTTGTTTCGCCTTCTTGAATTTTCCTTTTCTTGGTTTCTCCACCTAACGATTAATCCCATGGCCCCATTACAACCAAAATAAAAGACCTCTTGATTCTTATGTATTTTCATTAATAAAGTAGAGATTTGGTTAATAGTCAAGCTTATGGTTGGATACCTTCCTTGAGGAAATTGAGCGAATTGTCATACGTCCTTAAACACTTGAGTGAGGTGAGAAGAGTGCCCAAATTGGTGAGAGACATGAGTTTAGGGAACCTAAGCTTCTAATTGGACTTGAATTTGATTATCTCTTGATTACTTATTTGGATATGCCTGTTAATTGGATTTGTTACTCGGGTTCTTGGTTCACTGCCATGCTCTGATTGTTTATCTTTTCTGGCCTTGGTTATTGCTTGAGGACAAGCAAAATCTTAAGCTTGGGGTAGTTTGATGAGTGTGATTTCACCTTATATTTCTTTATCATATTGCTTGTATTTTCATGTAGTTTAGGCATTTTTAATTTGATTTTTTGTTAGTTTTTCCCTTTGGAACGGGTAAGGTGGTTCTGTGGTGTTTGTGTGCAAGAATTGATGATTAAATTGCTCAAGGCCAGTTTATTTGGAGTTTACATGAAGACGGAGCTTGAAAAAACAAAAAAAGAGCCAAACAGAGACCATCACGGCTTGGGGGTGACAAGTATCATGGCCATGATCGCATAGGGCCAAAGAAAAAGAAGAGCGCAAAAGTCAGAATTCGTCACGACTAGGTCATGATGGACATCACGACCGTGGCAGGCCAACCAGTGCCAAGCTCTCCAAGTCAGAACCTATCACGGCCTGCCAAGCTCTCCAAGTCAGAAACTGTCACGGCCTGGCCGTGACAGGTATCACGGCCGTGACGCGCAAAATCTGGAAAAAAAGATTTGTTGATTTGATCTGATTTTGTAACAGCTTCAAATCCAAGTTAACCTACACTATAAATAAGGCAATTAGGCTCGAAAATGGGCATCTCTTGGCTGCTACCTTAGGCTTAATTTAAGATTTCTCTTCTTCTCATATTTCTTCTCTTCTCTTCTCTTAAGATTTTTATGTTCTTGTTAATCAAGATTGCTATGACCATGGCAATGCTTGAGTAGTCGTTTTATTTCTAGGAATTTAGGCTATGCCCAAGACTTGTTTTATGTTATGAATTGATGTTTTCCCTTTGTTAATTTCAATTTGCTTTTGATTTAATTCCTATTGTTATAATTACTTGTGAATTTGGTGCGCACTTATTTGCATGTCATAGATACTTTAAGGATTAACTGAGAAGTGAACTTAGGTATGAGATCTATAGGGATTGAACTTAGGACTTAAATCATGATAGTTAGAAGCGGTCCTTCGAGGGTTCATTGAATTGTCACAAACCTCAATGGATTCAATTTAAATACAATTACCACGAGAGTAGGGGTTGGTTTAATTGGGCATGGTTCTTGTATCTCGAGAGGGAACATTAACTATATTAGGATAAATTCACCTTCAAAGCATTTTGATAATTAGAAAAGGGGTAATCAATTTAGTAGCATAAGTACTCTTGTTGGTAACCCAATTCCTGGAAATTCTTCTTTAATTTGAAAAACTCCAAATTGATTTACGTTCCTATTTTATTCTTGATTTCGTTTTAATTGCAGCTTTAAATTTGATTTGCTACTTGATTCTTATTTCAAAAATCAAATCTTTTCTTTTTTAGTTAAATTGATTTAATAATTAATTGTTGTTCAAGATCACGGTCTCTGTGGGTTCGATCTTTTTATTACTTGATGACGAAACCATACACTTGCGGATTCACGCTATCATCCAATCATTTATCCACACTTTACAACAAATGGTCTTGCTTCACCATAAGTCATAAATTATTAAGTTCATATTTTCACTAAGTCATTCATGACTTAGGTTTTGCTCTTTAATGTAAATACTAGTCTTTGAAGACTAAAATCCTCTTTTGCCTTAAAACCAAACCTTTGGTTAAAACCAAAATATTTTGAAATCAGATTCCATCAAAGTACATAAGTACTAAATTCCTCAAAACAGTTTCTTTAAAAACGTCGAAACTCTTAAAATACCGTTTTACCGCTTTTTACTGTATTTCAACTTAAATTCCATATTTTCACAAATATAATGATTTTTCTCAAATCCTTCACTTTCCTAAGTTACCATACTTCTGTTAAATTATTAAAATACTAATTTCAAACTCTACATCATTGTTTTCTCAAAAATCTTTAAAAACGTTTGATGACGGTTTCACCGCTTTTTACTGGTTTTAGGCCCAAAAGCCATACTTTTGAAAATATGATTCTTCACCTCAAATCTATTAATCACCTACGTTATAATACTCATTTTGAGATGTTGAAATACTGCTTTTATAGTTTCCTTTCTATATATATACGAAATTCCTATAATTTGACCGAACGTCGTTAAGTTTGTAAATTGCGTAAATCATTTTTTAACGATTTTAAACTCTAATAGTCAAAAACTCATTTTGGAGTTTTAGAACAGTTGATTAGGTATGGAAAACAGTCTCTAACTGTCCAATAACATTTATTTTCGAAAATTACATTTTAGTCCCTAAACTTTCATTAATTACAGAAAGATCCTTATTCACTTAAAACCTTATAACTTCTTATTCATAACTTCAAATCTCACCAAACCAACTTATTTAGAAATGGTTTTCAGGTACCAACAAATTTCCAAAAAATTATATTTTTGGTCTCATATTTTTCAATATTTGCACATAGATCCTTGTTTATTAAAAAGCTCATAACTTTTTATATATTAATCCAAATAAAACCAAACCAATTTCTATAGTCCTATATCATCAAGGGCTACAATCACAAAATATAAGAATCTGTTTTCAGAACAGTCCTTGAATTTCTCAGTATTTGCATAATGGTCCCTATATCTTCAATCATTCATAACTTTCAACATACTCAACCAATTCACTTCAAACCAATTTCTACATTCTTATATACTCATTCAATTTCTATAAAAATTATTTAGACAAATTAAATCAACAAGGAACCTCCTCATTCAGTTATGACCGAATGACCTCAAATAATTATATTATGCATTTTTTTCTTAACAAATCAAGCAAACAACAACCATGGTTCCAACTTACGGTCATTGGAACCAAAACAACCATATGACATATCATACCACAACCAAACATCAAATCAAATCCTCCAAGAGGATCACACACATATAAATCAATAATATACACTTATGAGTTACAAAACATATACACTAAATAAACCATCAACATATCTACATTCAGGTAGGATAGTAGCAATCTCCCCCCTTACCTCTTGTAGATCACTTGAAACTTGTGTAGGAGAAGGATGTTGTTGACCTAAATCACAAGGTTTGGAACCCACAAAACCTAGCCATGAACAGTCAACATGAAAAAATGTTAAAGAATGAAGAAAATCTACCAAACCCATTTGAAGTATAGGTTCGGCCAACTCAAAATAAAATGGATAGGGATCTCTAAATTTTCCAAGCTCTTGGATGATGAAAATAGAAGTTATATGGAGATCATAGAAATTGATCTCACATTAAAATTATTTTTCTATGATTTTCTAGAATTATTTGAAAAACTAGATCTAGGAATTTGAACTTGAACAAAACTTTGAGATTTGAAGAAATTTTTTGAAGAGAAGTGAAGGCATGATCATGGATTATAAGGCTATACCTTTGGAATTGGAAGAAATGAACAAGATCTAAGACTTCTTTTGAAAATCACTATGAAGAACTTTGTGTTTTTTTTCAAGTTTATGAAGAACACATGAACAAATGAATTGGAATGAATGACCAAGTGTGGTCTTATGGGGTTGGCCTTGAGTATGCTAGGGAGAAAAGGGTAAAATATTGTCATGGCACACTTGAAATTATAATGAAGGATTAAGGGTATTTTGGACATTTCTGACATAACCATCATTACATGCATTTAATGTATGATGACTAACCCCTATGACTCACCCCCATGAGTCATCATAGATGACTCATTGTGGTCATCCACCCGGCGTTGGGTTTTATCTCTTCACCTCCATTCTTGATTCCCTCAATCCTTGATCGTCAAGTATTCGCTCGAATAACGTATAATAACTTATTTATTTTGAAAATTTTCAAAATAACCTCTATGTTTGGAAATAAAATAAAAATCTAAAAGGTTTCGTTCTCAGGTCAAAATTAGGTTTTCTGATCAGTAAAATCTTACTGTCAATTAAAACGCAGACCGGGTTTCATTTGAATTTTGAACCTAAATTTTTACCGTAACCTTCTACCATAAGGTAGAGTAAAATTATGATTTTATTTCATCAAAAATAATTTTCTAGATCTCAGATAAAATATAAAGAATTAAAATTCTACCGATAATGAAAAACAGTAAAAACGGGGTGTTACAGTTGTTTTGCCAGAATACTTTTGCTTTATGATCTGCACACTTAATACACAAATTAGCAGATTTCAAAAGGTTCACTTAAAATCATTCTTTGTTTGGATTCATCAAAATCAAATATGTAAAAAACTTAGACTTAACAATCTCCCCCTTTTTGATGATGACAAACATTTCTTATGATTTTAATGAACTTTAAATAAAGTAGTCATGCTCCCCCTAAACTTATGCTTACCTTAAACAGATTTTAGGGTTTGACTTTTAAATTATAAGAGCATATGTTCATATCATTTTGGAGATACGATGCATAACAACATTCAGACGCATTTTATTTCTATACTTATGATCAGAGGATATAAAGCATTACATTCAGATGATTTCATTCATACTTATTTATTTTACTCCATACTTGTTCATTTTCTCCCCCTTTGTCATCAGCAAAAAGAGAAACACACAGATACAGAACTGAGTATTTATTTATTGATAAAGAACATCATTGACTAGTACATTGCTGAAACAAAGAAAATGACAAAAGAAAATCAAGGAATTTTTTTTCAATAAATTTCTTAAAAAGGGTCACGACCGTTTCCATCGTCTCATTAAGACTGCTGGTTTCAGATCTAGCAACACGATCCAAACCAATGATAATGGATGCCATTTCTGTGAATTCAGCTTGTGTAGATGAAGAGGAGGGACCAGGGTCAGAAGTGTCATCTGATGTCTTAGAAGGTTCATATTGAACAATTTCAAGATAGTGCCAAGGAAGGGAGAAACCAGAAGAATAAATGAAAGTAAGATCAAAGATGATAGGAAAAAGAGAAAGGGTCAAAGCAAACACTGAGTGCAACGAACCAAAAGGTTGCAAACAAGGAATCCTAAAAGAAATATGTTCAAAGTTAGATAAGTAAGAAACAAGAAGAGATAGATTGGTTAAAGACTAGGATATATTTTCAAAAGAAATAGGAAAATCAAAAGAGTACACTGAAAAAAGGGTTTTCCTAAAAACTTAAAGGTAAAATAAAGATAAAATGAGTGAAAACGAAGGTAGGTTGGCATCTCAAGCTTCTCATCCAGAGATAATCTGCAGTGATGATCAAGGTCTTGAAAGAGTCTTGGTTCAGGGTGACTCATAAAAGATGTGGACCGTCGTGGGAACTTCAGCTTCTTGTACTTACTTTCCAGCCAAACAAATGACTTTTTGGACTTAGGATTTAACTTCTGTTTCTTGCAATATGGTCCTTTGTCAGGACATATATTCAAAACTATATTTGGCCCCATACAAGCAGAGGGATTTGACTTGTATTTCCAAGAGACTTGGTTTAGCCTTCTATGACTGCTCAAAGAATGAGATTGTTGTTTGCCTTAAGATCATATGAACTTAAAAAGTCAAGGTTAATCAAGTCAATTGGCTGTGAGGTAGTGGAAATGTATCTGAAAGGAGGGGTAGTGGTTTTTGGTATGCCTCTATGAGGTGATGTTTGAGGTGAAAGGGGTTGTGATAGAGAGTTAGAGATTGGTGAGATGAGAGAGTCAAATACTTGTGCAATAGGAATAAATTTTTGATTTTCTTGTTGTGGTGAGGGAGATGGTGAGGAGTGATGATCTGATAGGTGGTATGGGATAAGATTGTGGTTCTGGTGATGGATAAGATTGTGGTTCTGGTGAGGTGTTGTTTGGAGTGAGGTTCAAATTGAAACGTTTGAGTGATAGGGCAATAAGGTTTTTAGCAATGGTGATTTATTTATGAAGTGAAGTGTTGTGTGATGATGTAGAGGAGGAGGTAGAAGGTGAGGGTATATGAACAGGTGAAGGAGGTAAGGATTCGGACAACCTTTTTGGTGAGGCAGCATGTGAATTTAGCTGTTTAGAGACCTACACATGCTCAACAATCTTCAGCCTTGTAGACATTCTGACTGGTGTAGCCTCAGCCACAACTTTCCTCTTCAATTCCTTTTGAGTGGTAGCAGCTTGCCCCTTAACTATTTCCTTCTTCAACACTTTGGAAATAGGATGGTCATCATCATCATCAGAACCCACTGTGATGACCAGCTTCCTCTTGACCTGAAGCTTGGGTCTGACCTTGGGGTCCAGAGGTACGCACTTCTCAGTGGTTTCTGAGTCATTGGACGCATCAACAGCTTCTTCTTCAAGCTCTTCTGAAGGTTTCTTTCTATTGTCTTCCTCATCAGAATCAGGAATCTTTCCTGGTTTTCTCAGCTTTATTTGAGAGAGAGTCCTCTCATCTATGGCAGTAGCCATATCAACCTTGCCAGTGAGTTGAATACCTCTGATATCCATCAGCTTGGTAATTAACATCCCATAAGTATAAGAGGTTCTATTCTGGGGCTTCACCATCCTCAGCATATACTTGAAGATTAGATCATTCGGATCTATCTTCCTCATACTCAAAAGATGAAATAGGGCAAACCTATCCATCTTGTTGACATTGTCTCGAGCACTTGTTCTTGGCATGACACAATTGATCAGCAAGACATGCATAAATCTTCCTTTTGGAATAAGCTTGGAGGCAGCCTTATTCCTAGGTTTAGGTGATCCATAAAGAACTGAGTTGACTGTATCTTCACCAAATTGATCTTCCCAACATCTGAGAAGGCAGCACCTTGTCTGGGACAACCAGTTGCCTTCCGAACAATGTTAAGAGTGAATGAGTAGGGTCTCCCGTTACATTGTGTCCTGATGGAGATCTGGTATTGAGTCATCTTCTCTTGAGCCTTGTCCCAATATTCTTGAAGTAGGAGTGGGTATACTGGTTCATGAAGATTGAATAACCATACCCATTGGGATGCTTCCAACTCGGGCATCACATTCATTCCACCCTTGATGATTTTGTTCATCTTCACAAATCTTCCAGGGACAATCATCGAAATATCATCAATGCTTATTCCAAGACGAGCAGTAGCACGGACGAGTTTCATTGAGGGTCCTTTGGGTGCCATGGATTTGGTTTGAGCGAAGAGAAGGATTTCAAAAAGATTTTTCGCACGAGAGAAAAGAATACTTTTGAAACAAGTGAAAGGTTTACGACAAAAGAGTTTTTCTTTTAAGAGAGAGGATTCAGAAAGAGCAGTTGAGAATAATAAAGACAAAAACGTTTTGAATTCAAATACTCTTTATTAAACTGCAATGTAAAGTCTCAGTCACTAGTCCACATCATCAGATGCTTTTCTCATAACAGACACATTCCAACATATATTATTTGAAATGGCACAACACAACACTAGAAGGGGGTTTGAATAGTGTTTTTGGAAATCAGAGTTTTCCAAGCACAAAACAAATTCAGAGCAGATAAGACGCTTAGATACAGACGCTCGTTTTAGTAAACTGAATAGCAGCTATTAACACTCCCCAGTTAGTTACACAGATAAATAACTTAAAGATAAAGTAAAGAATTTAGGGAAGCGAGTACTTAGAGATTTATCCCGGTTCACCCACAACCTTTGGGCTACATCCAGTCCTTGGCTGCACCAAGTTTTAACACTTTAACTGATCAAGGTTATAGACAAGTATTATTTGCACACCTAGCCTCTCCAGGCACAAACACAAGTATTGTTGGCACACATGGCCTCTTCAGGCTCAAACACAAGTATTGTTTGCACACCTAGCCTCTTCAGGCTCAACAAGTATTCTTGAAACAAGCCTCTTCAGGCTCAGGGAGTTTGAATGTTTGTTTGAAGCACAACTTCAAAGTTACAATAGCAATTCAACCAAACGACACTTCAGAGAGGGAATATAGAATTAAGATTTGGTGAGTTGCAGATGAGTTCTTCTCTAGATGATTTGTAGTTTGAGAGAAAATGATAAAAATGATGAGAGCTTTTAGCTTTGTTGTATTTCTCAGTATGAGTACTTTTCATTTGTAAAGGAATGCTTTCAGAGTATGTTGTATATTTCAGTTTTGTTAGTTGCTCAACTCTCTTTCATGTTCTCATCTCTTCCTTCAGGTCTTCGACTTCTTCAATTTATACTTGATCACAATAGATCCATTGAGGCATTATCAGGTGTCTTGTTCTTTATCCTTTGGATAATAGCCGTTCTGACTTGGCATTTAATGCTTAAGAACATTGGAAGTCCTTTGTCGACCATATAGCATAGCAGATATGCTTTTTTTGCTTCGGGCAACATTTCTTTCCTCATTTGTGCAACACTTAGAAAAGCTCAGATAATGGTGTATTTCTCTTTATCTCATAAGAGATGTTTTGAAGCATTGCCCTTTGTCTTTTCTTCTTTTTCTATTCTCAAGGAATAACTTAATAGACTCCTTTGAATTAATTAATTCTTTTCTTTAATGAAAACACTTTCATTCAGATTCCAAGCAATTTCTTCCAAAAATATTTTCTCCTTTTGAACGTTGTTTCAGTCACGAGAGAGAAAATGTAGCCTTATACTTTAATGCTTCACTTATTTAATGCTGGAGATATGAACTTGAACATCCTTCAGGTTCTACGAGTAGTTTTGACAATAATGTAGTTCTTGATTTTGTCAGAAGTTCAGACACATCTTATGAGTTGATGTGAATCTTTCTGATTGATTCAGTCTGTAAACTTGATCTATCTTCTTTCAACTTCTTCAGAATATTGTGTTTGTACTCTTTTGTTGCTTCGAGGAGTATTGGATCAGTGTATAGCTTTAGATGACTTCTTGATCTTCCTTCTTTCAAACTGAGAGGCAAAATAGAAATCTTGGGTTGATCATTCTTCAGTCTTGGCATAGTCTTCCCACGAACAACTGATTGAATAGATGATGCACATTTTTCATCCTTCAATCTTGAAGATCCTAGATTATGAATGACATTTTACCTTCTTGATTCTAGTTGCTTTCTTCGTAAACAAGGAGTCTGAGATATGATGTTGGCCTTAGAGATTTATAGCCTGAATCTTTCCTCAGATGCATTACTCTTCATCATGTATTCAACATCCAAAGATGAGACGCATATACTATGCTTTGATTCTTTAGTTGAGTTGATATGCTAAGATTATTTTATCTTTCTGCACATCTCAAGTAGATGATTAGCAATACTTAGACAACTCAATCAAAACCATTTGCTTAATGTTTGGGATCATCAAAACAAGGACGGGCTAATTGGAGTGAGAGTCAGACGCATGACAGAGTCAAACATTTCGTATGATTTTATATTGAACATAAGAAAATATACCAAAGAAAAAAGATATAATTGAATGTAATATATCAACATATTCATTTTGAATACAACAGAGGCATATAAATGATTTTCTTTGTTTATGTGTTCCTTTTAAGAGCGTTGAGAGACTCCCTCTAAACTTATGCTTTCCTTTGAATTGATTCTTCCTATGAAGACATCCAGACTTACTAATCATTCTCACATCCTGACTTACTAATCATTCTCTCATTCTTCTTATAAAATCATTATTTCTTCTTCTCCCCCTTTTCGCATTACCAAAAAGGTAAGTACTTTGGTACTTAGGGAGGTACTATGGTATATTTAAATGAAAAATATTTTTCTATTAGCGACGAGAGAGCAAACATAGAGATATTAAATATTTCTGAATATATAAAGATATCATAGCATCACATCAACATATCAAAATTAGAGCATATAACAAATAAGTTCATCATGACAGATTCATCATAAATATCATAATGAGTCCAAAAAGCTCAACCATTAATAAGTTCGGAAAACTTTACTAGAATAAGCAAAAGATATAAGTTTAAAAACTATTAAAGAACATCACAGAAAAACTTTGTTTAATCAATTCATATTCTCAAGAATCTTGTAGAGAAGATCCACAACCACATCCATCTGCTCTCGGACACCTCGGATTTCAGCTCTTGTTACTAGGTCACAGACATTTGATGGGATATGCTCAGTCCTATGTTCAGTTGCTTGCTCAGAGTTTTCAGGATGAGGGTTTTCAGATCCTTGACCAATATGATCATTTGGATGAATCGAAACCAATGGGATTGGTGCTGCTTCAACCATACCCAGATTTTCATTCATAGCTTCCTCATAGTTATCATACCATGGTAAAAGAATTACATTTCCAGAGGGTTCTGATGCATTTGCTGAGAAGGTAAGGGGTTCTGTGGCACTCATGGCCAAACCGGATTCAAAAATCTGAGATCTACTTACAACTTCTCTTTCTTCTACCTCTATTTCTTCATCCACTTCCTCAGATGAATCATCCAAAACAATAACTTCTGCTTTATCTTCCATTTCCTCATCAAAGTCAATAAAGAAATGATCTGACACTGACACTCTTGATCTATCGAAGGGTTCTAGTTCAAATCTTGGTTCAGAGGCATTTAGCAGAGATGGTACAACTACTGATAAGCTCGCAAAGGAAGTTCAACAATTTCAACAGTTTCATCAAACTCAGAAGAGGGTTCAGATAGAACATCAAATACAGATAAAGGATTTATATCCAACAGACTTAGAGAATTTCTTGACACGGTAAAGGTGTCAGAACCAAAATAGAAAAGATTGTATAAATAACTCAGATAAGAAAACAGATGCAATGGAGGTAAGGTTTCATAAAAGGTTTCATAAAAAACATGAGTTTTACACCACATGCTCAACGTATTGACAATGGAATGAGTAATGACAGTGTAAAATAGACTTTCTGTTGACCTTTTAGGAGGGAGGGGGTCAACTTTGTAGAGAACAAACATGATATGATTTTTCAACCAGGTAATCAAAATTCTTGGACCAGTACAACAACAGAAAAAGCCATTGTCCAGAAGGGAGACTCTATGACCATTGTTAATCAACAAAAGATAACTTTTAAAGAAGGGGTACATAGGTAAAGGTTTGGAGGGTCCTACATACCAATGTTTAAAAAACCGGACCGGACCGACCGGTTCAACAGGTTGAACCGGGAACTGGCTATGTCTACGGTTCGGTTAGGTCTCAAGAACCGGAAGTCATGTTGAACCGTTAAAAATCCGTTAGAACCGGAGTGAACAGGACTGAACCGGGAGAACCCGGGAACCGACAAAGTTTTTTGAAAACCTGCCGATCAGAAAACTTGACCCTCTTTTACCTTTTTTTCGTTTTTGACTTTCCAGTTTCTCACATCCTGAAAAACAAACCCTCACAAATTGAGTCTACCAGTGATGCTACCAGGCCCAGCTGTAACACCCCCCTTAGGGTATTACTATGTAACACATGCTGAATTTAAATTAAAGAGATAGTTTGTTGGTTGCTTTCGGAAAATTGTTTTCTTTTAAGTTAGAAAACCAGAGTATAAAATTTTTCTTTAAGGATAACTCTAAAATCCATCATACATACATTTAAACGTAAAGTCATGTTCGTAACAAAGTTACCAGGACATACAACATTTCTCTAAGTTTCCATTTTCGGAAGAAAAAGTTTAAACTACAGATGGATGTATATAACACTACATCTACCAACATCTTTAGATATACAACCCAACTCAGACTCCTAAGCTGGTCATTGTATCAAATATTCATTGGAGAGAGACCCCCAATCAGAATACTTTCCCAACCTCTAACACTAGGTCTTCAAGTGACATGGAAAGACTCCTCTGCAACATCGATACTAGGGTACCAAGGTGCTACAACAAAAGCCGAAGAGACCTGATATAACTGTAAGAGTGAGACACCGATAAATGGATATATCGCACAACAACCATATACATGATACATACAACACTTTGGCATATTAACATTTAAAACATTATTTATAGGTAAACAACAAGTATTATTTCAGTGGGTCTCATACCTGAATCAATCAATTTTATAAAGATAATGCATGACACTTCAATCATCAAGCTCTAAACTTAATCTCATGAGATACCATCACCGTTTTATCATTAAGAAAGAAAGAGTTGATCAGGCTTATATGCCACATTTGGCAAGTTGTCTCCGTCACCTCATGCACCCGGATCAACATCATCTCGAATCCCTTATAACGGTCATTCGGATGTATATCTCATCGAATACCACATCTTAAGCGGGTATTCGGTTAACTCAAGCACGTCTGCTAAGGGGAAATGCATATGAATAAAAGACTTTTCATTTTCGAGACTTTTCTTTGTGTCCACTCTTTTCCGTTGTCAAAGCCCAAAGCTAACGACTATTCACAATTTTCATTACTTGAAAATCAATAACACAGGACACGCAGTCCGAGTGCTCAATCACAACACCTTAGACCGATGTCGTGGTCCATGGTTGTGGTCGTAGAAACAATTATAATTTTATCCATATTTTATTTCAACATGATAAAGACTCCTAGCCCATAACAACGAAATTAGGACAAACAATCCTCAATTCCAAAATGAGGACTCCTAGCCCATAATATCACGATTAGGACCCTTGGTCCATAATTCTTGACACGGATCCCAGATCACGTGCAAAAACTGAATGCTAGAAGCGACGTCTCGCGAACTAGTATTCTCTTTCACATGTGCTTACTTTTCGCTCAGTGAAAATCAAACACCAAAACAAAACACGGTCACTTATCCAGGTAACCGGAACATTTCTAAATCATTTAGGAGAAAATATTTTCCTTTACAAAGTCTTTTATAAAACATTTGGAAATTCGTTTGCTTTTGAAATCCTTGATGGAATAAAGTCAAATATTTTCAAAGGGTTTTTCTTTCATAAAACACATAGTTCGAAAAATCGTATAAAACTTTAGATCATGAAAGGGTAGTTTCCGTTGACTTGAAATCACTTCGACATTTCTTTTAAAAATGAGAATCTTATTCTTTTTGAAGTAACCACTTTAAACACGAAACTTTTATAAATGAAACCAAAACTTTAAAAGTTCAATTCAAGGCTTATTAAGGCTTTTAATCCTTATAATCATTGAGCACAGACTCAAGTCCGCCTTCTCAAACTTCAATCAACAGTAATATATCTCAAACAGTAATATCACAGTTAATGATAGTTCATCACATATATATAATTCACAATACTGTAAAGCAAGTAATAATCAACTTCAAGTAATAATCACAATAGCTCAAGTAAACAAGTCATTCAAGTATTGGCTCCATATCATAATAATATTCAAATCACTCAAGTTAAACACATACACATATCTATATAGTCATTGAATATCCCTAGGCAATCCCCTCTTACCTTCTGTGAAGGTAAGGAGATTAGATGCTCGAAAAGGTATACCACGAACGTCCTCGTTTCCTCCGTGATGGAAGTTTAATGTTATGAACACAACATCACAAGTTAAAATCAAACAAGAACACTAAACCACAAGGTATAGATTCGGCCAAGACTAGTTCTTAGGGTTAGATATTCCCGAAAATTATACAACTCATGGATTTATGATCATTAAGTGTTAGGAGTTCATAAACAATGATCAGTTAACAAAGTTGAATTAAAATCACACTAAGTTATAAACTTAGGGTATTCGGTCAAGGCTAGTAAAATAGGTTAGCATTCACTAAACTTTCTAATCTCTTAGGTTTAGCATCCATATGTATTAAGGAGCTCAAAACCATGATCATTTTGGAAAAATTAGAACAAAGTATCCTAGGTCAATAACCTTCTAGGTTCGGCCTTCATAGGATTTATAGGCTAGAAATCTTTAAACTTTCCAATCTCTTAGACTTGGCCTCCAAATATCTTATGGAGATCAAGTCCATGATCATCTTGGAAAAATGAAAGTAATACATACTAGCTTTAATAACATAGAATAAACAAGTTAGAAATCCTTAAACTTTACAATCTCTTAGACTTAGCATCCAAATATCTTATGGAGCTCAAGTCCATGATCATTTTGGAAAAATAAAAACTCAAACATCCTAGCACCTAAACTCTAAGATTCATATGAGATCTCCCTTAGTATAAGGAAGAACTTTAATGAAGAACTCAAGTAGAAAAGATGAATAAAAACTAAAGCTTTAAGAGCTTGAACTTTTAAAAGAAGGAAAGAAGATGAAGGTTTAATGGAGTTTGAAGAAGAAAGATGATGAAGTGAAAATGAAAGGGGTATATATAGAGAGGGGAGAGATTGACACGAAATTGAGGAGAGAGGAATGAGTTTGGAGATCAAGTTTTGACCTTGTGCCTTGTTTGGTTTGAGAAGAGAGAGAAAAATAGGTTTTTAGAATATAATATGTTATATTTCAAAAAGTGTCATTGTAACACCTTGTATTTCACTGTTTTAAATAACAGTAGTACATATAAATATGTTTATAAATTTATTTGAGTTTTAGAAAATTATTTAAAATAAACGGAGTTTACTACTCAATCCTACTTGAATGTAGGAAGCTACGATTAAAATTTAGGTTGGAAAGTTAGGCGAAACCCGGCCCGCGAATTCCATTGACAGTATAATAATACTGCTCAAAAGACCTAATTTTAATTCGTGAACGAAAGAATTAAGTTTAGTATTTTATTTCCTACAATTTTGTATTTTTAGAATTATTTCAGAAAAAAATAAATTATGTTTTTCGGGCGAAACACATAATCGGGTAGACGACGAGGGGATTTTGGAGTTTCTAAGAGCCGATAGAGGGTTTATCTTAGGATTTTGAGATGATTCAAGGGGATGAATCATATTTTTAAGTCTAGAAGGTTCTACAGGGTTAAATTGAAAATTTAGGAATTTTACGCTTAAGTCCCTGAACTTTCTGTTAAATTACCCTTTTGTCCTTAAGTTAGTTTCTAAGATTTTTTCAAGTGAATTGGGCTATAATCCTTGTTCCCAATCTCTTAATGGGCGTGGCTATGAAGCCCAAATTTCCTAGTTCATGGATTGATTCCATAAAGCCTATTTGAAACTATACAAGTTTCCTAAGTTATACTTAAGCTTAAATCTTTAAGTGGACCCCACAAAAATGAATTCAAGCCCAAATTGAGTAGGCCCATGCGCAAGCCCATGAGGGATAAGGGGCTGCCCTCATAATTTTTAGATGAGTCAAGAATTTTCTAGAATGTTCAACAATCTTCTACTTTATTCTACAACATTCTCTAATGTTCTCAAATCTTCTTCAACATTCTTGATTCTTCTTAAAATATCTATGACAAAAATCAGCCCAAAGTTAGTCAAGATAAGCTCACATTAAATGTGGCAAATAGTCATCATGACAATTTATTGGCAATTTGTAAACTAGTCCTTACACTTTTGGAATCTTTGCAAAATGGTCCCTAGGAATTATTTGCATTTCAATCCTTTACACAAGACAACTCATCCTACTAGATCCTTCTAAAAGTGGCGCCACCCATCTCTATAAATACCTTCTCTCACTTTTCACTTAGTTTCTATTGCCTTTTTGTTGAAAAACCCTAAAGTTCATAAGTCCTTTGGTGTTAGATTTGTGAAGCAAGTTCTTGGATTTCCTTTGTCATTGATCTTCAAGAGGTAAATCCTAATCTTCTTCCTTAATCATGCCTATGTTCTTTAGCAAGTTTCTTGATTCAAAGTTTGTTTCATATGTGTTCATCATTTTCAAGTTTCTAAGTCTTGAACTTTGAAAAATCATAATAAATTCTAAAAAAAATCTTATGATGATGAAACTACTTTCTATCTTCTTGATATCATGCATGTTATCTAAATCTAAGAGCATGATGTAATCAAAAATTTCTTTCCTAAAAACCTAGCCTTGGCCGAATCTATCAAAGTAGGTTTGGTAGAGTTTTGTTCATGTGTTGTCATGTATGATCACGTATTCTATATGGCATGTATGTCTACACACTATAATCCATGTTAGTTTCTTAAAAGGAAAATCTTTACTCAAAAATCTCTATGTTGGCCGAACCCTAGATGGGTGAGATTTGATGAGTTTTTGTTCATAGTTTTCATTAATGATCTTGTTAATCAAGCTATTAGTACGTATGCTTAATAAATCCAAGTTGGTTTGTTAAACTAAGAACCCTAACCCTATGAACATGTTGATGCCGAATCCTTGTATAAAAGAGTTAGGAAGTTTTGAGTTTCAACTTTAGTTGTTTAGTCAATAATCCATGATTTAGGTTAATCAAGGATCATAAATCCATGACTTAATCATGATTAGGAATTGTAGTCACCCAAAACCCTAGAAGCCGTGACCTTGTAGTAGGATTCTAGATGTTTTTAGTTCTTGACTTGTTTTATTGTTGATTTGGTTGAAGGTGGTTGTGTTAACTCGTGGCGGGATAACGAGGATCGTCGTGTACGTGTTTCCGGTGATTACTCAGGTGGGAGAAAGAACCAGTCCATCGTCGGAACCGATAAGTAGTAAATAATTTATAATAATGGTGTAGGGCGACCTAAACCCTACTAGTGATCGAGTAATCGACAATACCAAAATCGTATGGAAACTTTTCCGTAATACCAATGACGATTTGGGAATTTTAGGTTTATCGCCTTAGGTTGATTATTCATATTTAAGGATGTCTGAATTATGTAATTTTGACTGTTTGTGATCCGCTGGTTGAATTATTCCATCTGCATGTGACGTATTGTTTCAGTGTTTGAATAATTATGATAGTGAGGATGTTTGCTGTCTGTCACGGCCATGATGGTTGTCATGGCCAGGTCGTGACAGGTTCTGTTTTGTAGAATTCTTGCCTTTGTTGTCTGTCACGGCCGTGATGGCTATCACGGCCAGGCCGTGACAGAGTCTGACTTTGTTAATTATTTGGTTGTGATAAATTGCCTTATATGATATTGAGATGTTGGAATATTCGGTTGATTAATGTGTTATGCATGATCTTCCTGGGTTTAATACTATGCTTAGATGATTTTAAGGAAAGATATATATATTGCTCGGAGGTATTTTGTTTGGGTGAGAGTTTTGAATATGAATTAGAGGTGCCTCGCTATTATTGTATAGAAGTGATGTGATATAGAATGTAAGTGGAGGTTATGAGGAAAAGCTTGAGGTACTAGGTTGTTATTGATAAAAGTCAGTGAGAATCATATGTTGCATTGTTGTTCATAACCGTGTATTTGAGATACACGAGGTCCGAAGTTCTCGTGGACCGTTCCAAATTAGAATTTAAGTTGTGCAACTATAGTGTCATTGCTATGCATGAGCACCCTTGACTGAGTTGAGAGAGAAAATCAGGGTGTGCACCGACGATACTGTGCAGCTATAGTGTCATTGCTTTGCATGAGCATTCTCACCATGGATGAGAATGTGCACCGGCGTTGGGAACATGTCACTTGGACTATTGACTGACATTCCTAACGAGGGATTTGTGACAGGAGTAGTAGTGGCCACGTCAGCATAAATGTTTAGTTGCATGAGTTGGAGGGTAGAGGATGATGTTATAAAATATGGATGATTGTAGATTGTGAGTGATGCATGTTTGTGGCTATTATTGTATTATATGCTATGAATCTTTTCCACTTATGATGATAGAACTGTTTCTTATCTCCCTATTTCTGTATTTTTGTGTATGTCTACTTTGTTACTTTAGAAGACCATATGGACGACTATGTTACGGAGGAGATGGATGGAACCTCATACGAGATGGAGATTGTTGAAGAGTTGAACGACATTCCGTATGAAGCTGATGCTGGAGAACAACCTATTGATTCTAATAACATAGTGCAGTAAGTTTAGGGCCAGTGAGTCATATAAGACGTTTTTTGTTTTCCGTTAGTTATAAGCAGTTTGTTTAAATAAGTACTTGTGTGGGATCCTACTGAGAGGATACCCTAAACAGTGTTGTGTAAAATAAAGGATACTTATGTGTGTATTTATGTAATATAGTTTTGGTGTGTTTTATATTTGTAGAAGTTATATGATTATTAATTAAGTTTTAATTTTTACGTATTTTCAACGATAAGCGCGCGATTAAGTAAATAAATATTAAGGTTTTAATGTAATAATACAATGGGGCACAACGGGGTGTTTCAGTCATCACAACCACTTTTTAGGAGGTAGCTTAGGTCATACCTCTAGTGAGTCACATCACTCCCTCATCTCACCTCAAGCCTTTTATGTCTCCTATTCTGCTCCATTTCGTACCCGGTTGCATTTCCGATCGTAATTCTTCTGATGTTTTCGCCTGAATAATATATTTTATTTTATTTTTGAACGAAAATTTTCAAAATAACCAAAGTTGAAGGAAACATAATAAAAATACTAACTGTCTCGTTAACGGGTCAAAATTAGGTTTTCTACACAGTAAACTTGTACCGGCAGTGAAAACACAGACCGGCTTCCGTCTGAATTTTCAATCGAAATCTTTACCGTGACTTCATATGATATAACAACACAAGAAAATGATTTTATTTTAATTAAAATCATTGAGTTTAATCTAAAATAAATACATTTAAATATGTATTTACCGCTACAGAAAACATTGGAAAAACAGGGTGTTACACTAGCCACCCATCGACGTCCCAAATTCCCATGTCGCCAACGGTCACGGCCACCGAAAGCCTCCCCATCTCGCCGCCGCTTGCCTCTGCGGTCCCCGATCTGCGTTCTTACTCTCTTCATCTTGCCTTGACGTTCCAAATTCGATTTGTTCTTACTCTGCATCTCGAAATGGTAGAGAATCTGTGATATGGGCAACAAAGGGAAGGGTGAGTTTACACAATGAGTGGAAAAGATGGAATATTTTTTGAAACACGGTGGACTGGAAAAATGGACCGTTGCGAGTGTAAATGATGGGTTTTTGTTGTACCAGTGTATTGGAGAGAAGACATTCTACAAATTTTTCGGGACTATACTTAATAAATGCTTTAACAACTACATTTCCATATGGGGAACCGTGGTAACTTGGGAACCAGGGACGTACGGGAACCATTAATTTATTGGGAAGTAGATATATTACTAAATATTAGTAATTACATTTATTTTTGTTCATTTTTTTATCAACATATATAATATATAATAATTATATATATATATATATATAACATTATATAATTTATTTATTTATTTATTATTCATCTGGTTCAACCAACGGTTCAACTGGTTAAACTAATTGAACCATGATCCGGAGGCCTCGCCGGTTGGAACTCCGGTCCGATGTTTAAAACATTGGTACATACCCAAATTCTTGTAGAGCAACAAACCCGCTCCTATCCCCACCTGTAGGAGACTTCCAGTCCTGATCCCGATGCTTCAGTATCCATCTGTCCCTTGATATCCTCTAAAAACAAATCCATATCTCTTCATATGCTTTCTCATTTCTTCATCTTTCTGATATGGTCCTTCCTTTGGTAATCTGAGAGTAGATGCCTTGGTACTGGCACATGTGAATCATTGGCTAAGAACTTCCTGTCCTTAGTTGGTTTCCTAGCTTCTTCCAATGTTTCCTGAGGGATTTCTCCAATTGTTCTGATGGATCTAGGAGTAGTGTCCTGATCCAACCTGTATCTGGTACACCATTTGTATTTGTACTTGTTCCATCTTTCTTCAAACTTTTCTAGCCTTGCAACTCTTTGTTCTTCAATTTCTTCTTTATCAACCACTTCTTCCCTTGTTCCATTATCTTGTCCTTCCCATCCATGAAATTCATTTTCAACTTCTTCTTCATTCACTATTTCCTGATCAGCTTGCCATTCCTCTTGAATCGGTACACAGATCCCTCTTCCTTGTCATCCTTCCTTCTTCCTTGTCATCTTTCATTTCCTTCATTTTTCTAGACAATCTCTTATTCTTATTAAAACTTTGAGATAGTCCAGAGACCAACTCAGATACAGAACAGACTTAACTTTCTAAATCTTCCTCTTCTTCTCAGACACATCATTCCTTACCTCAACTTTCCTCTTTAACACCACAAAAATGCAATAACCCTAACCTCGATTATTCTTTACGGCGGTCAAATAATTGTGGTAGGACTGTCGATCAATCAATCAACTCAAGCATGCCAAAAGTGATCAAGACTTAACACGAATTAAAGCAATAGAATAATCTATATGAAAGCAAACTTATAAAATTTTATTAAATTAGGAATAAGGGTTTTCAAGTAACAAGATCCACCATAACCGTAGTAATGGTATTTAGCAATCCATAGAATAAAAGAGAACCAAATCCAAATAAAGGTAGATGAAGAAACAAGGAAAAAGAAACCATTTTACGGTAGCAATCTCCACTCTGATTCTTCACGGGCCTCGCCTAGTTCTCGAATCCCTCCAAAGATGTGGAAGAACTTTTACAATAGCAAAACCCTCCAAAGCAATATTCAGCTCTCTAAACAATGCAAAAGATCCCTAAAAATATGTTTCTAAACCTATTTAAACTTAATAAAGGGTAAAAATGTCTTTTTAAGAACAAACAGAATAGACACAGATGTGTCTTGAGATGCCCCGATGTCCCATTAAAGAACAATACTAATAAACTAAGCCTTAATCCATTTTATTAGCGTCGGCACGTATATACATTCAAAAATATTATAAGTTTGCGGAAGTGATAAAATTAAAACAATTTAAACATACACAGCGGAACAAAGATAAAACAGCAGATATGTACATAATATATACATCATGTCCATCGAGTACCATCAATCCCAACAGAGGGATCGGAAGCCTACCATCTATACAAACTGATAAAAGACAGATAATAGAAACTGGTCACAGAGAAAGACAAATAAAACCTAATACAGACAGTGTCTACCCACCCACCTCTTACAAATACATCAAAAGATCAAAAGAAGCCTATGCTCATAGAGGCTCTCCATAGTTGATGTTACCGACGAACCATATCACAGACAATATGGGCGTCTGGAACAACCCTCACCCTCGACAAAAGCACGACGATAATCTCTGGCATCCCTGGTATGAATATGGGGCTCCCACATAGACTCGTCGCTGCTGATAACGATACTACGACACTGATAGTGAAGCAACATCTGCATACTCCTCCTCCTCCTGCCTCTATAGGCTCTGCCAACTCTATCCTGAACCATGGACTGCTCCCTCATGTTCCACCTGTCATCCGAGAACTAGCACTAACGTGGCAGATACCACATATGTGAAGGGAAGTCACTGAGAGATTCGGTAAGAATCGAGCATAGTGAATTCAGGTCCTCCTCCGAGATGAACATAGATGCTAACCGGGCCTACGTAACACATGAAGAAATGTGAGTGGTCGACTGCCACCCACGATCGTTATGATATACGATCTCAATGTCCTCCAGGGTTTGGACCCTCGGGGGAACTATCTACATGGTATTGGAGATCAAACTCATAATCCTTGATGAACTCCATCCATCTCCTCTGTCTCATGTTCAACTCTTTCTGATCGAACAAAAACTTTAGATTATTGTGATCACTATAAACAGTGAACTGAGCACCATATAGATAGTGTCTCCATATCTTCAACGAAAATACTATTGCGGCCAACTCTAAGTCATGGGTTGGGTAATTCCTCTCATGTACGTTTAACTGTCTAAAGGCATACACAACTACTTTTCCATTCTGCATGAGAACGTAACCCAGACCTTGATGTGACGCATCACAATACACATCAAACGGTGCTATCAGATCTGGCAAGACTAGCATTGGAGATGTTGTCAGCCTCTTTTTCAACTCCTGAAAACTAGTCTCACACTCATCAGTCCACTCAAACACCTTTCCTTTTCTCGTCAACTACGTCATCGACAACGCAATCTTCGAGAATCCCTCAATAAACCGTCTGTAGTAACCTACCAAACCAAGAAAACTCCTGACTTTGCCCACCGTCTTAGGGCTTTCCATATTCACCACTGCTTCAACTTTAGCAGGATCCACAACTATCTCGTCTTTGTTGATCACATGCCCCAAGAATTGTACTTCGTCTAACCAGAACTCACACTTCGACAACTTGGCATAGAGTGGTCTGTCCCTTAATACTTGAAGTATAACCCGAAGATGCTCTACATGTTCTTCTCTACTTGAAGAGTATATTAGAATGTTGTCGATAAACACAACGACAAACTTGTCCGAGTATGGTCTGAAGATCCAATTCATGTAGTCCATGAACACGGCTGGAGCATTAGTCACGCCAAATGGCATAACTAGATACTCATAGTGACCATACCAACTTATGAAAGCAGTCTTCGGTATATCATCTTCCTTCACTTTGATCTGATGGTATCCAGACCTCAGATCTATCTTTGAAAACATAGTTGGTCTTCGCAACTGATCCATAAGATCATCAATCCTCGGCAAACGGCATAACCAGATACTCATAGTGACCTTACCGACTTTTGAAAGTAGTCTTCGGTATATCATCTTCCTTCACTCTGATATGATGGTACCCAGACCTCAAATCTATCTTTGAAAACACAGTTGATCCCCGCAACTGATCCATAAGATCATCAATCCTCAGCTATAGGTACTTGTTCTTGATCGTTACCTTGTTCAGTTGCCGGTAGTCCACACATAACCTTGAACTTCCATCCTTCTTCCTTACGAACAACTCTGGTGCTCCCCATGGTGAAACACTTGGTTGGATGAACTCCTTCTTAAGCATATCATCAAGCTGCTTCTTAAGCCACCAACTCCATTGGGGACATTCGATAAGGTGTGATCGATATCGATCCTGTCCCTGGTATGAGATCTATCGTGAACTCTATATCCCTATTAGGTGGTAATCCTGGCACATCCTCCGGAAAAACTTCAGGAAACTCGCATATGACAGGAAGCGCTTCTGCTTTCAAAGACTCCTTGGCTTCTAGGGAAAACAATACCACGCAATCCTTCAGTCGTCCTTCATCCAATCTACTGTCATTGACTGGCAGAAATCCATATTGCTCGAAAAAATAAAGGGTTTTGTTTGAACAGTCAAGCACTACATGGTTAGACGAAAGCCAATCCATGCCCAAAATCACATCAATCTGCTGCATAGGCAGACAGACAAGGTCTAGAACAAAAGTTCTATTCTCTAGAACAACAGGGCATTTACGATAAACCAAAAGAGTTGTCAATGTTCCATGCACTCTAAGGAAATAAATGAATGCGTAGCCCCCAAATCAAACAACACATATAAGAGCTTACCGAAAACGAGACACTTACCCTATATCAGATCAGGCTCTCGAACGGATTCCGATCCTCTCATGGCAAACACTCTTCCACTGGCTTGTCGTCTGCCTCCTTGCTGGTTTCCAGTATGAGCTCTTGATCGACTATTCTAAGCTCCTCTACTTTGTTGTTGCACCGGATTTATGATTACATTGCTCTGGGGACACGATCTGGACATGTGTCCCATCTAACCACACTAGTAATATACCGCATTCTGCATCTGAGGGCAATTTATGATAATATGCGGTCCTCCGCACTTGAATCATGAAACCCGATACATTCTGGCTAGGACTTCCATCATTCGTACCAACTGGTTGCTGATTGGGGCGACTATAAGGCTTTGCCTTTTGTTGGAACCTTCCACCTCTGCCTCTCTGGTTGAAAGCTCCTCTAACAGATCCACAGCTTCGTTGCTGGGGCTGAACTGACTTAGCCCTGTCACGATTCTCTAGAGAAGTGCATTTTTCCACCAAAGCTGGAAATTGATTCAACTTCAGTGGCAGCATAGCCCTTTTTAGTTCAGGCCTTAGCCCATCCTCGAACCTTCTACATACCCACTCTTCATCTGGGTGAATTTGATAGTACGGAGAGAACTTCGACAAATCCACAAATCTGATAGCGTACTCTCCAACAGACATGTTGCCTTTCTTCAGGCTCTTGAATTCCTTTTCTTTCTGATTTCTGACACTTTTCAGGAAATACTTCTCCAGAAAGCACTCCCGAAACAACTCTCAGGTAATAACTTGTTCTTCAGCTTCAAGCAGTTTCTCCTTGTGAGCAGAACCAAGCTATGTGGCCTGTATGACTATACTGATAACATACAACATTCTGGAATAGAGGGCAATATCTCAACATGTATGGCACTCCCAACTTCAAAACAAGTCAGCATTCCTAATGATGTTTGACTGGAACCTCCACCACTGGAACTTGTAGATTGCTGGTAGGTGCAGCTGTAAGACTTGTGTATTGAACTATAGGTCTTACAAAAGCAGTAAACAATCATCCTCATACTGTAATAACTCGCATATCGGACACTATACCCTTTCTAAGCATAGTTGACATCCAATGGGGATTCAACTAACAGGGTCGGTACTCATCCTTCCCCAAGGTCCACAAACCTCATTGGATTCAATTCCCCATAGTCCGGTTTAGAACCGAACTGCTCCGATACCACCAAAATGAGATGCCCCGACGTCCTATTAAAGACCAATCCTAATTAACTAAGTCTTAATCCGTTTTATTAGCGTTGACCCGGATATACATTCAAAAATAATTTAAGTTTGTGGAAGCGACAAAATTAAAACCATTTAAACATACACAATGGAAGAAAGATAAAACAACAGATATGTACATAGTATATACATCATGTCCATCAAGTACCATCGATCCCAACAGAGGGATTGGAAGCCTACTATCTATACAAACTGATAAAAGACATATAACAGAAACTAGTCACAGAGAAAGACAAATAAAACCTAATATAGACACCATCTACTTCCATGCCTCTCACAAAATACATCAAAAGATCAAAAGAAGACTATGCTCACAGAGGCTCTCCCTAGCAGACGCTACTGACGAACCATATCATAGACGACATGGGCGTCTGGAACTACCCTCACCCTCGACAAAAGCATGATGATAATCTCTAGCATCCCTGGTATGAATCTGGGGCTCCCAAACAGACTCGTTGCTGCTGGTAACGATCCTACGACACTTATAGCGAAGCAACGTCTGCATACTCCTCCTCCTCCTCCTGCCTCTATAAACTCTGCCAACTCTATCCTGAACGACGGACTGCTCTCTCCTGTTCCACCTGTCATCTGGGAACTCGCGCTGACGTGGCAGATACCACATCTCTGTTAGGGCAGTCACTGAGAGATTCGGTAAGAACCGAGCATAGTGAATTCAGGTCCTCCTCTAAAACGGACGTAGATGCTGACCGGGCCGACGTAACACTTGAAGAACTATGAGTGGTCAACCTGCCACCCACGATCGTCATGATATACGATCTCAATGTCCCCCAAGGTCTGGACCCTCGGTGGAACCATCTACAGGTAGTGCATCTGACGCTGCGACACAGTCACACGTCCTGCCACTGTGGCAAATATGCAATGCAACACAAACCTAAGTTGACACCGGTACTGTTACTCACTTACATGCATTACGATGCACTCGGCATCCACAATCTCAACTCAGTACCCATATACCGTTTTCAAAATCCATTCTCATCATTAACTCGATAGCATACCCTCAGGAGTCAACTAGGTTTCCAACAGCACAAACAGACAATCCAGACAACCTCAACGACATCAACGCCAACATCATAATATCATCATCCTCAACGTCAATAATAACCTAACTTAATTAAATAACATCGTGGCATCAAACATCATCATGCATATATAGAAAACATCACACGTCAACCAGCATCAAAACCATCAACAGCAATAAATGTGACACCCTCTACCCGGCATGTTATATAAAGCATTTAAAGGTAAAGATATTAAAATAAAACATGCAAATTTATTTAATTGAAATGAAAAGGTCCATGTGTAGAAAGGTCCCACATGAACTAGTTCTCAACAACGCGGAAAATAAAACAGATTCAAAAAGAAATACAATGTAAACATAAAACCTAACCTAACCCCGATGTCACATACAGAGCTGGTAGAACCGTTCCGGAAAATAATCCTCGGAATACAACTGAAACTAAAACAACTAAGAAAACTAAACATCTGGAAATCCCAACTATAGAGTCGCAGCTCCTCAGAGTCACTCATCTCCTGGCTGCTCGTCGTCCTCTGCATAAAAGATACATGCCAACAACAAAAACAGAGAAAACGGGGAGTAAGAAAACATATAAACACATCAGCATGGAGATAGGAAGCAAGATGAACATACATCATATACATAGCATACAACTTCATATAACATTTAAGCATCAATATAAATGTATAACAACATACTATTTCAACCAGCATATGCTATGCGATGCAACACTACTCCGCAACTCCATTATGCATGTGGATCCAAACTATCTCAGGAAGGCAACTTTGGAGTTACATATCCATATTGGTCAAAAAGCACCAATGCCGACAGTTCACCAAACCATGGGTGAACCCCTTAGATAGCCGACGCACCATACTCTAGGATGAGCAACCACGAGGGCTTACGATTCACCAAACCTTGGGTGAAACACTCGTGGATGGCCAGATCACCGTACTCTAGGTCGACCTCCCCTATGTTGATCTCCCCCCACTAACAACTCTGATGCGTGAATGTATGAGCACAACATCAAACAAACAGGGCAACCACCTCCTTCGCTTGGGCCAATAAGCACCTAAGTCTCATTATCAACATCAACACCTTAACCCATATGAGTCAAGGCCCCATTGGCCAAAAATCACCAAGGTTCAACTTATCAACACCTCGACCAAAAAGCATTGAGGCCACTTTGGCCAAAAAGCACCAAAGCATATCAACGTGCGGCAACCCATTGGGCACTGGCTTAACCAACTTGTTATTCATAATTATCTTAATTAGTCTTTAATTAAGTTATCTAACTCTTCTTCATTCGATTGGTGTTTTATCTCATTATTGGGGACACTTGGGGTAAACACCCCCTTCTTGCCATTAATTCAGGTTCTATTCTGTAGGGGGAGCACAAGCATGCTGACCCAGCACGGGCGTGCTGCCATTTAAGTGGAGCACGGTCGTGCTCACTAACCTGCACGGCCGTGCTCAATGCGCGGCCATATTCCAGATTCAAACTGGGAGCACGGGCGTGCTCCCTATTAAGCATGATCGTGCTCCTGGGCGTGGCCAAACTATATGGGTAGATTCATGGTGTTCTTGGGGCCAAAACCTCCCTAAACACTCTTAAGTCAAATCCGAGGGTCTTGGCTAAACCATTTGGTATAAAACTCACCTCTCACTATTAAGTCCATGTTTTATGAACACATTAGGGGGACTAAGCCAATAATTCTCATATTAATAAAGAGACCTATCTTTAACCAACTAGAGTTTTATTAACTATTCAACATTAACCATCATACATTCAACCAACACTCATAACAACATTATCAACCAACAATGTTCAGGATATGAATAGCACAACTCAACCAGTTTATCATAGCATAAACATATTAACCAACATTCATAATTTGGCATACAACATCATGAACAATTTAACAAATATAGCAATTAGGCATCATAACAGGCATACCAATTAATTAACGAACATATGGTCAAACATATCATAGGCATTAACAACAGATAAGCATATTAAAAAATAGCATTTAACATTTAACAACCAATGAAGTCATGGGAACCCCTCATCTTACGCTACCCCCTTGCCTAATGTTTACACTATCCTTCTCCCCATACCTGGTATGAAGATTCCAACAGCGACAACTAAACGACAAACCAAATGTGTCCCTCAGGCGCTCAGTCAGCTGGAAAGCCTTGGTCAAACAATAATGTTAACCAATTAGTTCCCAATTCAAAATAAAAGAAAAAGGAAACATTAAGAGGGAGGAATCGTTACCTATAAGGATTAGCACAGACGAACTAAGCCTTCTCAGACGTCTCCAAAACTCCAAGAATGCAATGGGTTTAGAGAAAATAGGGAAGAAACAAGGTGTAGCCGCACTAGGGTGGCCAAGACTGCCAAAATAGGGTTTAGAACGTAACCCACGGTTACTGTGCTGATCTTATAGGCATCAGACACGAGCACGATTGTGATCCCTATTGAGCACGACCGTGCTTGTGACTCAGACAGTCACAAGGCACAAGTCTCAGCACGGG
Source organism: Sophora flavescens (assembly GCA_030762895.1). Classification (NCBI taxonomy): domain Eukaryota; kingdom Viridiplantae; phylum Streptophyta; class Magnoliopsida; order Fabales; family Fabaceae; genus Sophora; species Sophora flavescens. Next base: position 147,459,030 of record CM061068.1, on the reverse strand, counting down.
CGTGCTGGACATGAGCAAGGTTATTCTCGTGTACCAGAAAGGGATTTTAAGCCTAAAAATCCCACTTAGCCCTTCAACAACAACTCGAAGCTAAATCCTAAGGCTTAAACAAAAAAACAAGCATACATATAAGCATTTACGAAAAAGTGTGCCATAACTAAATCCCGTATACAGTTTTAAAAATCAGTTTCAATAGGGATTTAATTATCGCAAGCTACTCGACAACAAGTAGGGTCTGGGGTACAATACTATGTATGCCTCCCCGGCGTGTCAGATACTTTCTCCCCACCTAAGACAATCATAACGAGAAGCCTTGAGCCTCGAAATCCACGCCCTCACAAACCAACCAGCTGCTGCCACGTGTCCCAAATAACTCCCCGCTGCTTTGAAATTCGTCCTGAACACATGGAAAGAGTCCCGAAAATGTCATAAACCCTAATCTTGCATCAGTTTCACAGACAAATCCATAATAGAAGCAAGATTCACAAAACAAAGTAAATGACAATGTCGATGTGTTGACGAGTTAGGGGCTCGAGCATTACATCCACTGTTTGATGAATCAAAGGTAGGTACTTGACGTGCTCGTCACCTTGAACGCGTCTCAAAAGTCAATATCGAAAACGGACGAACGAATCTCCAGGAATCACGAGTTTTTCTCACTAGGATGAGCTTTGGCCTCTCTCTTCAATTTCTGGTTTGTGCTTCAAAATAAGGAAGATTGCATGCAAGATGAGTGGAGAAGAAGAATTTAGTGGGGTTTGGTGGCAGCACCGGGCGCTCAGCGCTGGCCTCTGGTCAGCCATGTTGACTTCGCTCGTTTATTCGCGTTCTAAGCTCGTTTGAAGTCTGATTGACCTCAAATTTGAAATATAAGCTCATCAACTCCTTAGGAAAAAGATCAAGCCCTTAAATATGCCTAATCCCTTCCTTAAACAAGAATCGAGAAAACAAGTTGTTACATGTCTATCAGGAGACAGTGGCGTGTCTTTGACCAGAATAGTGTGTTCGTCAACTAGACACAGTAGTGTCTATTAGGAGACACAACTTTGTCTCATGGCAGAACATGAGTTGTGAGAATTAGATATGGCTGTGTCTATCAGGAGACACAGTTGTGCCGAGCCCCAGGAGAGAGACACGTTCACTTTTTGGAGACACAGTTGTGTCTATCAGGATACACTGGTGTATCTCAGGCTCCAACTCTAATTTCACACAATTTTATGCTCCAAAAAAATGCAATTTTAATCCAGTTATGCTCCAACTTGGTTCATTTTCAATAATCTGCAAAAGTAATCATAATTTTTTAGAATAATTCCTTTAATAGCCAAAAATCAATGAATAATTGCAATAAGGACATGGTTTTAAGCTATATAAAATCATGTTATTAGTCGCAAACATCATTGTTGTTACTAAGGTTTTTGTCAATGTTGTTGGACAAGGGTTTGCGCTTGGAATTATGAGATGGATTGTGGATTCGGTTCTTCTATTGGGAACAACATGAAGGAGTGGCTTCGATCTTTCAAGCCATATGTCTATGATGATCTTCCTCGAACATTGTTTGGGAGACACCGTATTTCTTGTTTTCTTTTTCTTAGGGTGTTGTCTATCTGTGTAGAAGGCATCACCCCCTTGTCTTTCAACTGCTTTTACCAGCCTTTTTTTGGGTTTCATGAAGGAGGTGGTGATGATAGTCGCTGGAGAAAGGTGGGTGGTGGTGTCGAGGTTGAAGAAGGAGAAGATGTTCGTTGATGGTTTTGCTAAATGGTCCCTAAGTACTCATTTTCAAATATTATAATTTGAGGATTTGTTTTTTTACAAATATGTATATACTTATTATTATAGGTAAACAAAAAATTGGGTGTTTTATACACTCCATCATGTTTGGTGTACCATATAAGCCACTATAACATCCATGTTTTAGAACCTTGGTTACGTGTTTAAGATGTATGTTATGTGTTTGAAAGCTTGTCTGAAAGTTACGTGCTCGATCGGCTAAGAATCTGACAAGTACGCACGAATTAGGGTTTCTGGACAGGTAGCATGCTCAAGCGTAGCCCTGGGGATACTAGAGCGTGCCGGCTCAACCGTGACGTGTTCACACGTGTAAAATAGGGAACGATGGAGAACGACGTGTGGCATCTAAGACTTCGGCATGAAGGTGCTAGCTTCCATGCTCAAGTGTGGGAAACTCCATGCTAGAGCGTCCACACGCTCAAGCGTGGGACTGCTCGACGCTCTACGTGGACAGTACAATAGAGAAAAATAAAAAGGTAGAAGGTGAAACAAGTTCACCTTCATGCCACTAGAAATAATAGAGACAGAGAGTGAGAGTTAAGAGCTGAGAAGAGAGTTGACCTTCTGGGACTCGGTTCGATCCAACCGATCATCCTATCGCCATTATGATATCACCGTTGTGTTTGTGGTGACAACGTCTTCTTAACCCTACCTTATGTTTCTTTCTAGGGCTAAGATAAGCCTGTGCTCTTTTCATTCCAACATGCCGTCGGTGACGGTATTGAGGTTTTCTTTTCGTTCGGTTATCGGTTTTACGTTCTGGTTTCGAATTAGGGTTACCAACATTATCTGCTTTGTGTACATGTATCTAGGTGAATTTTTGGAGCACCGGAGGTGCCGGTACCGAGCATGGCAAATTCATAGTGATAGTGATTCCAAAGCTAGCTACATACACCTTAGGTGCGAGAAAGAAGCATCCTATCATCGGAAACGACTAAGTAGCGTAACATACAATAATAGTTGTAGGGCGACCTAAACCCTACTAGTGAGCGAGTAATCGACAATGCCAAAATCACATTGGTGACTAACTTGTAGTACCAATAGTGATTTGGGGATTGTAGATTTATTGCCTTTAGTTTAATTTTACTAAATTTTTATCATGGTTGAGCTGCTTGATGGGTGCTAGTTGCCTTAACATGCTTTATTTAACTAATTGCGATAATATGAATATTTTGGTTGGGAGATATGCATGCTGGGGAGAGTATGACATATGACTTAGATGTGCCTAGCCTAATGAAATATGACTTTATGAGTGAAGAGTTTATGTGATGCAATCTGAGGAATTATATGAGTTTGTGGTGAAAGGTTAAGGCACTAGGTTATGACCCAATACAAGTCGGTGAGACTCATATAGAATGCATGGTGTTGTTCACAGTCGTGTTAGTGGAACACACCAGGCCAGAGTATCCGATTACGGATACCGGATGTCATGGAAAAGTTTCCTAACGAGAATGGGGGAAACTACGATGATACTCTCGTAGTCCTTACCGAGTCATCCCGTATCCTAACAGGAATGGGGATACTTATATATTGTGCAGCTATTCCCATGTGAGAATGGGGGAATATTGTCATTCTTTGAATGAGTGCCCTAATGGGATTGGGGGCCAGAGTAGTAGATATCCACTTTAGTGATCGTGGAGGCCAGAGCGTCTGATGTATATAGGGTGTATGTGGTGAGCTATTTTGATGTATTTTGAAAGGGGATGGGTTAGGATTCGAGTGTGGCGAGGATGTTGTCTGTGTTGGTTCTTTTGATATATTTTCTTTTATTTTATCAGTTTGTATCTTGTGGGGCTCTACTGACGGGGTACCCTAGACAGTGTTATGTATAAGTTTATATATGTATAGAGTGTGATGTTTATGTCCATGTCTTTTATGTTTAAGTTTTTAATACCTTTACTTTTATGTTATATATGTTTATCGTTTAGATCATGATTAAGGTTTAGTTAATTAGGTTTTTCTTTAATGGGACATCGGGGTGTCTCACTTTGTGGTTATAGAGCAGTTTAATACTATTCAGACTGTGAGGTTAGGGTGTACTGGCCATATTAGTTGAATCCACCTCGTCTATCGACTATGCATAGTAGTTGGCTAGTGAGTCCGGACGTGATAGTTAACATTTGTTTGGCATATAGTATTTAGATACATGTTTTATGTAATATTATATGTCATATAAATGTGAGATGATGATTTCTTTTATAGGATCATGGCTCGAGGTAGAGGGGCACGTGGTGGACGAGGTGGCGATAAAGTCACTGATTGGGTTACCGGAGATGGCAACGGCGATACCTTGCATACAGGAGGTGGAGGAGTGTCATTTGAGACCCTCCAGACCATCCATGAGTTGCCACAATGATGCTCTAGCAGACGCAACAAAACGCTCAGATGTTGCAAATGATTAGAGAGCAGCAGTAGTAGCAGAACCAGAGACGAGCAGCAGAGGCAGAGGATGCAGGCATGGCTACCTTCCTTAAAGGGAAGCCTCCACAGTTCTAAGGATTTTGTGACCTAGAGAGGGCATAGTGGTGGATTCATGAGCTAGAGAAGATCTTCGAGACGATGCACTGTAGAGAGGATCAGATATTGACATATGTTTCTTTTGTGTTGACTGGAGGAGATGAGGCATGGTGGAGAGGCAAGAGGAGGTTGCTAGAGGTTGAGGGTAGGATTTTGACTTGGGAGCTGTTTAGAGAGTGCTTCCTTGAGAAGTACTTCCCACGTTTGGTTAAATGCGAGAAGGAGAGGGAGATCATGAGTTTGAGGTAGGGTAATATGTCAGTTGGGGACTACTTTTCATGAATCACAGTTTGAGGCTCTGTTGCAGTTTTTCGAGTTTTGTTAGAGATTCCCATATGAGAATTGGATATGTAGACTGTTCGAGGAGGGCCTACGACATGAGCTTCAGAGAGCAGTGGTACCATTGGATATCCACAGCTTGCTAGAGCTTGTGGAAAGATGCAGTGCCACATAGTGCATTGATCAGAGGAGAGAGGTTGATTAAAGACAACAGTGGAGCGGAGGCCAGATCGAATCCAGACCTCGGAGGAGAGGTGGCAGTGGTTCCCAGTGGAGGCGGGGACCTTTTACTAGATTTGTGCAGACGGTTCAGACATCCGAACCGGTACTAGTGGGTGGAGCGGACCAGTAGCAGCGTGGCCTAGTTTGTTTCAGATACGAAGGATCGCATTATATGAGAGATTGCAGGGAGAGACCTGGTTGCTTTATTTGTGGTAAACCAGGTCAAATGGCTCGTGATTGCAGACAGAAGGCTATGCAGAAGCCGGTAGCTACTAGTAGAGGAGCCGGTGCAGGAAGAGGTGGAGTTGGGAAAGGAGCCCAAGTATCGGGACAATAGGTGGCTATACCTCAGACCACTGGGAGAGTGTTTACCGTGAGGGGAGTTGAGTCCCCTCAATCTTCAAATCTTATACAAGGTATGTGTTTGATATCTAGTAGACTATCATCAGTGTTATTTGACTCAAGTGCTACACATTCATTTTTCTCGCATAAGTGTGTAGATCATTTACAGTTACCTGTATGTCTGTTACATTATACTCTTACTATGTCTACCCCTACCAATGATTTTTTGACCACTATGTCTGTCTGTTTACGAAGTCCTATAGTCGTTGAGAATAAGACTTTTCTTATGGACCTTGTTTGTTTACCTATGCAGCAGATATAAGTTATTCTTAGCATAGATTGTCTTTCGAGCTAACCATGTAGTGTTAGGCCATGCCATAAAGACTTTATCTTTTCTTGAGCCTTCTAGCTTTGTATCTGCCAATGAAGGGACATCTATGAAGAGTGTTGAGTCTCAATAGTACGTGATGCTTTTCTTGGTGGAAACTAAGGAGGCTCCTGGTATGGATTCTTTACCTATAGTGAGAGAGTTTCCTGAGGTTTTCCCTCTCGATGTTCCAGGTTTGCCACCAGAGAGAGGGAGAGATGGAGTTCACCCTCGATCTCATACCGGGGAGATAGGAGTGCTAGATTGTGTACGGATTACAGGCAGTTGAATAAGGTGACGATCAAGAAGAAGTATCTGTTGCCTAGGATAGATGATTTGCTGGATCAGTTGAAGGGAGCTTCTGTGTTTTCTATGATTGATATGAGGTCTGGGTACCATCAGATTTGAGTGAAGAAGGAGGATATACCTAAGACCGCTTTCGAGATGAGGTACGGGCACTACGAGTATTTAGTTATGCTTTTCGGGTGTGACTAATGCTATAGCAGTGTTTATGGATTATATGAACATGATCTTTAGACCGTTCCTCGATAAGTTTATGGTTGTGTTTATCGATGATATCCTTATCTATTACCATACGCGAGAAGAGTATGAGGAGCATCTGAGAGTGGTGTTGCAAGTATTAAAGGGCCGACAATTGTATGCTAAGATTTCCAAGTGCGAGTTCTGGATGGAAGAGGTGCAGTTTCTTGGGCATGTGATTAATAAAGAAGGAATATCAGTAGATCCAGCTAAAGTGGAGGCAATGCTTAAGTGGGAGAGACCTAAGTCAGTGAGTGAGGTGGGGAGTTTTCTTGGACTAGCTAGATATTATCGAAAATTTATAGAGGGTTTCTCGAAGATTGCGTTGCCTATGACTCAGTTGACGAGAAAGGGTGCAACTTTTGTTTGAACGGATGAGTGTGAGAAGAGTTTTCAGGAGTTGAAGTAGAAGTTAACTACATCACCAGTGCTGACTTTACCAGATCCTTTAGGACGGTTTGACGTATATTGTGATGCGTCATACTAAGGTTTGGGTTGTGTGCAAGATGGAAGAGTTGTGACTTATGCTTCCAGACAGTTAAGAGTCCATAAGAGGAACTATCCGACCCATGATCTAGAGTTAGCAACCATAGTATTCGCACTGAAGATATCGCGACACTATCTTTATGGAGCTAAGTTCAATGTATATAGTGACTATAAGAGCTTGAAGTACCTGTTCGATCAGAAGGAGATGAACATGAGACAGCAAAGATGGATGGAGTTCATCAAGGATTATGAGTGTGATCTACTGTGTAACACCCCGAAAAATGCGTTATCTGTTTATTAATTAATTCTATGATTAAATTGTTTGAGAAATACAATTTAACAATTATAAATAATGTTTACTGCTTATATATGAGAATTCGAATTAAAAACTCAGATAAGAACTGGACTAAGTTTTGACATCTGTATGAATTTACACTGTAAATTGTGAATTCCTTAAGTCGGTATATGTCTAAGGAAAATGAATAATAAAATAATTGCTTGAGCCTTTCTGTTTTATTTTTAGGCGGAGCTGGTGAAAATATTATTATTTTAATCGGGTCTGTTAATTTTTAATTTCGAGACCGAAAATCTTGAAATACGTGTCAATCTTGGGTATTTGGATAAAACCGAAACCGAGGGCAGAGAATTAGAGGAAGTAGAATAGTGGGAAGTGCAAGACATAGAGTCAATGATGTGACCCCGATGTGACAAGTTGTCACACTTTATACAAAAGTCTAGAGTACTTTTTCTCCCTCATTAATAACCTGCCATTGAACCATGATTACTCCCTAAGGTTAATAGCTAAAATAACAAAATTACCCTCCCCTTTTTCTTCCAAACAGCCATGGCCCCCTTTCTAACCACACACTCTCGCCTCACTTTTTCTACACTACACGGCTCCCTCACACACACACACTCTCTCACTTTCATTTTCTCTTTCAAACATCATCTTCTCCAAAGACACAAAGTCTTCTTCTTCCTCCTCCATAGCCAAATTCGGCCAGCACCTAACCATCATCATCCAAGTTTGTTTTTGAAGTTCTAACATCATTTCCTTGTTAGTCTTGATCATCTAAGCCTCTTCTATTTCATATACTTTCTCCATTTGAGCTTCTTCTTCCTTCATGGCCATAAATTTCGGCCCACACTATAGCTACACCCTCCACTCACTATTTTGAAAAACTAACACCATATTCACACTCCCCTCAATCATCTAAGCCTATGTTCTTCTAACCATTTTTCATTTTAAGCAAGTTTGAAAAATGGGTATTCTCCACCCAACACCATAACTCATCATTCCACTTGCTCTCTTGAGAAACCAAGAGCATATCCATACTCCTCTTGACCTTCTAAGCCTTTGTTATCTCACACAAAATCCATTTTGGAGGCTTCTAACAAAATGGGTATTTTGGGTCAAGAACTTGATTTCTTGGCTCATCCATTCTCTTCACTTCAAGTAAGCTTACTATCTTGATTAATCCTTCTTGTTTATAGTTAGAATTCATGTAGATAACTCTTTGTTTATGGCTTTGTTCTTTGCTATATTTTTAGGATCAAAACCGTGGCCCCCCTTTGAGTGAGCTACCTTCACCAACTTGCATCTTTAGTGAGTTACAAGAGGTATGGGGGAGACTAACCACCATCATACCATATTGTGGGTGTGTATGTGGTTTAATTGTTTGTTGGTTTGTTTTGAAACCCTAAGTCAAAGGGGTTATGTATATGTATGTATATGTGATTCTCTTGGAGGATTTGGTGTGATGTTTGTAGTTGTAATTTGTGGATGAGTAGTGGGGTAATATATTATTATGATATATGTTTGTGCGAGAAAAAAATTCAGTTTTGGTGACTTGAACCACAAATAGAAAAGTATGCATAAAATTCTAAAATTTATGTCATGCTTTATATTATTAACAAATTGATAGGTGTATGAATGATTATGGGTTATTATATGCTTACTTGATTAAATAATGTTTGGTTGAGAATAAAATGGTTGTTTGAGGAAAAATCATATGCTTGGTTTGCTTAATCATTGGTAGGAAAGCATGCTTAAAAATGTAAAGTTCTATGTCATGGATCTATGTATTGATACATGGATATGTGTATGAGATTGTGAGCTTGATTTGTGAAATGAGAACCTTCACTTTGTTGATGCTTGGTTTCGGTCAAGGCTAAAAGAAATGGCATAACAACTTTAATCTCATCAAACTATGAAATTCTATGCATTGTTAAGTGTCTTTAAAGAGTAATAAGACCAAGAAGTAAACAAGATCTTTCAAAACAGTTTTAGACGCATTAAGGACTGTTTTGTATGGTTTTATTGGTTCTAAAATGGGCTTAATCCAAGTTTAGGACCTAAGGGAACAAAAATCATGTTATATGTGACATAGAAATGGAATGATTTGAAGTTAGTTGACTTTTAAATGCACTCAAGGGTAAATTCGGCCAACCCTGTTTTGGGGGTTAGAAAAATGTTTTTCATGTCTAACTAAGTATCCTAAGACCTGAAAATGGGTTATAGGCCTTAGGGTTAAAGAATCATGGAAAAAGGATTTACCTGATTTTCGAACTTAGGGACTTTCGATCAAGTTTTTGGAAAGGTATACAAATGTAATGAGAAGTTTGATTTTTGTGTTTTAAAACCTTATAGTGATTATTAGAATCTGAGAAAGTGGTAGATTTGATGAAAAGAATCACGTCTATCAAAATATTGGTCTTTAGGCCAAAATTGGGTAAAAAGGGGAAAAACCGTTTTTGTAAGCTTTGAAGTATTTCTCTAAGGATTATTTTTGAATGATTTGGCACCAATGTACTATTTTAAAACCTATAGTAAATTGTTTTAGTTTTGGTAAAAATGTTTTGACTTTAGACAAAAAGGAATTTAGTCTCTGAGACTTATGTTTCAAGACAAAAACTGTAAAACCTAAGTCAAAATGACTTAGAGAAAAGACAGGGACTTAAAATAATTATGGTGCATGGTGAATCAAGACGATATATAGAGTATGGGTGATTTACTCATCCTTACATCCATAATACATAATAACCAAGAGTATTTGAAGGATGCTTGCTCGACAAGTAATCTCGATCGGGAAGAAGCTGAAGAAGTATAATGGATTGGTGAATAATCAATCTCCATAATATACTTAAGTCGTTGAAGACTCGGATGGTCCAATGAATGGATCCTGATATTGTGCAGGTATGGGACCGTACAAAGATTCCCAATTGGTACTATCATGCCTATAGAATGGCATATGATTTCCGTAAGGAATCCCGAAGATTGTCCGATGGATAAACATGAATACACACACTGTTATCGACTTGATCAGCATAATTGTCAGCACGACCGTTGTGCCTGGGAATCTGAGCTGACCAGTTAGGTATAGTGTTTCACAAATAGTCGAGTAAGGGTTGATCACCCTTATGATTATAAATGTTGTGCGGTTCTGGATTGATTATCCACGGTGAACCCTGTGCACACATTATGGTCTTCGGGCATTGATATGATGCCTTTAAATGTTTTACGGTTCTGGATTGATTATCTATGGTGAACCCGATGCACGCATTAAATGTTGTGCGGTTCTTGATTGATTATTAACGGTGAACCCGGTGCACATTATAGCCTTTGGGCATTGTTATGACCTTTTGGTCCATGTGTCTACTATGCTAGCCACACTTTATGCCTACGACGGGCACATGTGAAACCTGTACTATTGACCATTCCTTCCAAAATGTCCTTTAGCTCCGGAGTTAGGATCATATATTCCTTGAGGCTGTGTAGGAATGGGACTATCCAGTTTCAATCAGTTATATCCACTCTTGTGTTGTCGTTGTAAAACTAATAGTGTCTATTATGCCTTGTGTAACACCCTTCTCGGGCGCTACATTTTCCGTGACATTTTAAGGCCGAAAATTAGTTTAATTAAATTTTTCTATAATAAAATAGGGTAATTTTTTTCTTTTTCACAAGGTATAACTATAAATACTTGGAATCAAGTGAATGTGCAGTAAAATATTTCATAATCATAATTAAGGTCATAAGTTCGAAAATTATTTACATAAAACCCAACCCAACTTATAATCTGAAAACATAAGATACACATACCAACATAAAGCTATGGAGATGCAGCTCCTAAAAGATAAGATACTTGGAGTCGCAGCTCCATAAACGGTAACATTAACTCCAGACATCCCAAGCTGGCCAAACCAAAATATAAAAGACCATCCTCTCTCGTACATCATGAGAAGGACAAACCCAATTGACGAGATCTAGTGGAAACTCTATTTGAGTCCACTACCGATGTCGTCACAAAAGACATCACTAAAGACCTTACATAAGTAGCTCTCTGACTAAGCCTTTCCCTTACCAAGGAGAAATTCATAGCCTACAGACCAATGACAATCATGCCTGTCTCAAGAGAAGAAAGGTCAGGCATGACAGAAAACACAAAGATCATCATCTTGGACCATCTGAAAGCTGGAAGATGTCCACTAGAACTCCAACATATCATCTGCAAGCTCGAACCTCAACCTCTATGGTGATTCAGCCAAGCGACATCTTGACATATCAATCTTCTCAAATGAACACAGAAGGCACATAGCCAACCGATATAGGCAATATAAAATAAAGAGGTGAGATTCCCAAACATCACAACATATGGCAGATATGAAAATAGCACGACACAACATAGTATACATTCATGTCCATGTAAACATGTATCTCAGTCAAACAGTCCAGTATATACAAGTAACAGATAACATGTGCACGTATAGCCAACAATACATAATATCAATGTAACCATAATCTCATCAAGCATGACTGGACACTGTTAGTTCATAGAGACACGAGAACAGAGGTAATTGAAACTGTATAGTCCCATACCTACACAGCCTCAAGGAAGATTTGACCCTAACTCAGGAGCTAAGAGAACATTTGGAAGGAGTGATTAGAGCACATGTTTCATAACTGCCAATAGTAGGCATCTTATGCATTCAATAGTAACAGCCACTTAGTGGTACTATAATTGATTGTGAAACACTCTCGATAACCTTGACCGGCTAGCATCTTGTCGTTGATGTCAGCGTATTGCATGGAACGCCACAACCAAGAAGAATCACCAATTGGCCATTCGTGACCCTCCTACCTTGACCATCCCCAAGACCATTTAAGATCAACACTAGCACGTCCTCATGCGCACGTGCATGTCGGCTCAACTTCTTAGGCACAAAGGCCCTACGGAACATAGTATCAACTATGTGTTTAGGAAATAATGTCGTTAATGACGTCTGCATTCATATTTATCCACCGGATAAATTTCGGGGTTCCTTACGGAAACCAAAGGCCATTCTAGAGGCAAAGTAGACAGTACCAACCTGTTGGGAATCACCCCTCGTTGGACTATCCATGTTTCAACGCTTTAGTACATTATGAAGGTTGGTCATTCGTCACCAACTCAATTATGCCTCTTTAAGTCCATTCCCGAACAGGATTACTTGTCAAGCAAGTAACCTTAAAATACTCTTTGTCATTAAGTATTATGGAGGTAAGGATAAGTGAATCGTCCTTAGTTTATGACATAGGGTCTTGCTCCACCATGAGTCATAATCATTAAGTCTTTGTTTTCACTAAGCCACCCTCGACTTAGGTTTTCCATTTAACTTGAAATACTAGTCGTAACGACTAAAATCCTTTTGGTTCAAAATCAACACTCATTGGTTAAAACCAAACCATTAGTAAATAAAATTTACAAATAGGTATGTTGATACCAAATCTTTCAAAACAGTATTTCAAATCCCGTAAAATTATTGAAAGATGATTTTCCCCTTTTTACTTGATTTAGGGCCGAAACCCCTAAATTTAAAAATAAGATTACTTTACTCAAAATCATCAATTATCTAGGTTCTAATACTCATTTTAAGGTATTAAAATACCAAAGTAAAGTTTTGAATAACATTTCACTCAAAAGTCCTAAAACTTGACTGAAAGCTTTGAAGTTTGAAAATTGGGAACTTCCTTTCCATAAACTCTTTGATTCTAAAGGAAAATAATTCATTTTGGAATCTTAGGACACTTAGTTAAGTGTCAAAAACAGTTTCCAACTCCCAAAAATAGTGTTGGTCGAATTATTTACTTTTGGTCCAATTTACCATTTTGAACTCTTTAAAAACTCAATTTCATTGTCTCTTGAAATATGATTTTATTCCTTTAGGACCTAAACAATTATCAAAGTCATTTTTGAAATCAATTGAACACTTTATGATGGTTTTAAACATTGTAAAAACTGTTTTGGAAAAATAACACTTTCTTCTTGTTATCATTTATCCTTAAAACACTTATTTCTTCGGTTTATAAAGTATCACTTGGGTAACTCAAAACATAACGTACGATCAAAATGTTTCTCAAACTGTTTCTAAAACCTTAACCAAAAATCAAAGTTCCAAAATAATTGTTCAAAACTTATCCTTTTTCCTTTATGGATTTAACATTCATTTTCTCACTTAAAGATATTAAAGTCCCTTAAGTTTCAAGGATTGGAGTTAAACTCCCATTTCCATTCATATTTGGCCAAAGCCAATCACAACCAAAGTGAAGGTTACGCTTCACCAAACAATCTAACAATTATACATACGCATCAACATATCATGTTATATCAAATAACCACAATAATTGGTTTATTGGTAACAACCAACTATTAAATCCTCACTTTGATCCAATGATCAAAGTGATGATTTTCAACATGCTAGAAATCATTTTTCTAACCAAACAACATGTCAATGATCATAAATTCAAGCCACAAACCAATTCCTTAGCACACAACCATATCTAACACATAAACCCAAGCCATAAACATATATTACAACCACATTCATACAAGGAGATAAATAGACAGTGGATAACCCTTGGTATAGGATTTCCAACACAACAATTAAAGCCATCTTCACACCCACCAATATGGTGTGATGTGGTTCACTCCCCCTTACGTCTTATAGACAAGGGAAGATCATTTCATTGGTGCTTCAACAGACAGCTTCCTTCTGAGCGAAGCTATACCAGGCTAAAATTCAACTAATCACCCGACTGGATGTTCCAGTTTCCTCTAACACCTTGCGACAGGTGCAGACAACTCCTGTCAACTCCCGAAAAATGTAAAACCCAAGTTGAAAAGGAAAGCATGTGACGACCAGTCATGGGTACGGCGGCGGCATGACGGCTTCGACGAGGAGGCAGTGGCGACGAACAACGGCGGTACAATGGCCACACGAACATTGATGGAACCAAAGCGTACAGATCCACGATCTTGGTGGTATGGTCGATGCCTCCCCTTCAAACGGTGGTTGACTGACGCTTCACGACGACGGCCATGAGGCGTTACCGCGACGGTGTATGGTGGCGCAAGAGGAATCAGATGAACCAGGTGCGGTGGTCGTCTCCTCCGTGTCGAGCTGCGATCGAAGGTCCTCCCCAAGGTGGCGCGCGCGTGCTGCTGCACTAGGGAGAAGGAGGAGAAGAATTTCCAAGTTTGAGAGAGAGAGGAGATAAGAGCTAAGTTGTTGTGAAGAAGGAAGGAAAAAGAAGGAACATGGAGGAAGGGGTCGCGTACGGGAAAATAGAAGGAGACAGAACCCATTTTTTCTTTTTCTTTTAGTTAGTAGTAGGTAAAATGTGTGGTTGAGATAGAATTTAGAGAAAGAATAATAATATTGACCCTTGGATCTAAAAATAATGAGTGACAAATATATATTTTCAAAATTCAAATTAGAGTAAAGATTGATAGTTGAACTGGTCAACCAATAAAATCAGTGATCCAAAATAAATCTCCAGTTAACACTAAAATAATTTATTTTCAAATCTAAAATTAAATAGAGTAACATCTGAAAATAAATTCCTTTGAATCATATTATTTAAAATATTTTTCTAAACAGAGAATAATAGTGACAATAGCATAATATTATTGTCTTGTAAGCATGTATACACTACATTGACGCAGTGTTAACGCACCCAATAAAATAATTTTAAATGAGTAAATAAAATTACTCAAACTAAACCACATAAAAATAAACAAAAATAAACATTCAGATAATTAATTATTTCAATAAAATAATTAAACATATACGTGAAAAACTGGGATGTTACACCTTGATAAGATTACACATTATCTGGATAATGTACACCTTTGGGTATGTGTGGATATGTCATAGGTTACCAATATATGTTTTGAATTGTTGATTTGTTGAATGAGAATGGATAATAATATGGTTATGTATATCGTCATATGTTTTGTGTGTCGTGCCATTGCATACCTGCTTTATGTGTACGATGAATGGAGATCTCACCTCATTTTGTGTTTTCTGGTCTTCTGCTTTATTTTATGTTCTGCAATAAAGATGGTAGCACTGCTTCACCGATAAAAACAGCATTGGATAATGAGACGGACCGGTCAGGAGGATGTATTTTCAGGGATCAGTATATGGTAGATGTGAGAACTCAACCCCAGGGTGACGATGTATCATCCTCAGTTGTTATCGTGGTTCAATGATGACACTTTGTTGTTGTTTTTGTACAGGCCAGCATGATAAGTCTTTGTGTATATGTTTTAGACCTGTTAGTGGTTGGAAGATGTTAGCCAATGTTAAGTACTACCTACTTACTTATTTGCGAAAAGGAACAAGGAAAAATAAACCTGTATCTTATGAAAATTTATTTTTATGCGTTGATTAATATTGCGAAAATGTCACAGACAATGTAGCACCCGAGGAGGGTGTTACAGACTGTACCATCTGGGGGGGTAAATGTGGTAGCAGATGTATTAAGTAGGAAGTCATTGCATGAGTCCGCGATGATGGTGAAAGAGATGGAGTTGATCGAGAAGTTCAGAGATTTAAACCTAGGTATGGAGTTGGTTGAGGATAGGATAGGATAGGCTTGGGTATGGTCATCATCAGCAGCGAGTGCAACATCCTTGGTTGCTTTATGGATTGACGACTGTCCTCACCAGCCAACACGGGTCTTTTCAGTGTGCTTTGTCCTCACTCCACGATTCCTGGGGAAACTTCCCTGGAGGTCATTCATCCCAAAATTGCTCCAATTCAAGCAAGCTTAATTATGGAGTTTTTAAGTGATGGGCTCCTGAAAAGAAGATGCATCTTGCTGGTATAGGTAGTACCAATCAATGCATATAAGCCATCCTTAACTGCATAGTCCCATACCTACACACTCTCAGGATCCCTCTCATTCTGATGCGTGGTCGGTTCATTCATCTGTCCCTCGGCCTTCTGCATGCCGGGAGCCGCTCCATGTCCGTGCCTTCTTGCACCGGCAACCACTCCCCGCCCTCGTCATCCCCGGGTGTCACAACTTGTTTCTAAGAGAGCTTATGGGTTCAGGATCAGTATCTGCAGGAGGTGAGTAGAGGTATAGATGAGGGTAAGGTTTCTGAGTTTAGCAAAGGGTCAGATGGTGTGTTGAGGTTTAGAGGTCGAATATGTGTGCCAGAGGACGTAGAGCTTAGGAAGATGTTCTAGGAGGAGGCACATAAGAGTAAGTTGAGTTTTCACCCTTGAGCCACAAAGATGTATAGGGATTTTAAGATGTTTTGGTGGCCGAGGATGAAGAAGGAAGTAGCAGAGTATGTTTTATCTTGCCTGGTGTGTCAAAAGACTAAGATTGAGTATCAGAAGCCTGCTGATTTGTTTCAGTCGTTGGATATCCCAGAGTGTAAATGGGATAGTATAGCTATGGATTTTGTGGTTGGACAACCACGAACTCCTAAGAGGCATTATGCAATTTGGGTCATCATCGATAGGTTGACGAAGTGTGCTAGCTTCTTACCTATTGGTGAGAGTTATAGCTTGGAGAGATTGACCCAGATCTATATCAAGGAGGTTATCAGGTGGTACGGTGTGCCATCGAGCATTGTCTCCGACCGAGACCATAGATTTACATCTAGATTTTGGATACAGTTGTATAGTGCTTTGGGGACGAAGTCGAGGATGAGTTTTGCTTATCATCCCCAGACAGAGAGGACGATTCAATCATTGGAGGATTTCTTGAAAGCTTGTATGTTGGAGCACACTGACAGTTTGGATGAGTTCTTACCTTTGATTGAGTTTACCGATAATAACAAATTCCACGGCAGTATCCGGATGGCACCGTATGAGGCTCTGTATGGAAGGAAGTTCAAGACCTTATTATGTTGGTATAAGACTGGTGAGAGCCAAGTGTTGGGTCCAGATGTGGTGCAGCAAATGACGGAACAAGTTAGGAAAATAAGGGAAAATATGAAGGAAGTGAATGATAGGCAAAAGAGCTACAGTAACAAGAGCAGGAGACCCTTAGAGTTTTAGGAGGGTGATCACGTGTTCTTGAGAGTCAATCCGAAGATTGGAATTGGCAAAGCTATCAAGTCTAGAAAGCTTACTCCCATATTTATTGGACGTTTCCATATTCTTCGACGGGGTTGGTCCGGTAGCCTGCCATATTGCCTTACCACCTAATCTTTCTAACCTTCATGACGTCTTTCATGTCTCTCAGTTGAGAAAGTATTACCCTGATCCTTCACACGTACTTTAGCCTGAGTCAATACAACTGCTAGAGAATCTAGAGTGTGAGGCTTTACCTATTAGGATCGCTAATAGGAGGATTAAGGAGCTTTGTGTTAGTCAGATCCCTTTGGTTAAGGTCATTTGGGACGAGACCACAGGAGATGCTACATGGGAGCGTGAGGCATATATGCAGCAACGATATCAACATCTTTTCTGAGGTACGTAAATTCTGAGGACGAAATTTCTTTTAAAGGGGGTAATAATGTAACATCAATGTTTTATAACCTTGGTTACTTGTTTAAGATCTATGTTTAAGTGTTTGAAAGCTTGTTTGAAAGATACGTGATCAATCGGCTCTGAATCGGACAAGTACGTGCGGATTAGTATTTTTGGACCAGGCATCACGCTCAAGCGTAAAGTGACTCCACGCTCAAGCGTGGCAAACGCTCAAGCATGGCCCTGGGCGACGCTGGAGCGTGCCAAGTCAACCATGACGTGTTCACACGTGTCAAACGGGAAATCATGGATAACGACGTGTGGCATCGAAGACTTCACAGTGTGAAGGTATTGACCAGCTTTCACGCTCAAGCTTGGGAAGCTCCAAGCTAGACGTCCACACACTCAAGCGAGGGACTGCTTCACGCTCCAGTGAGGACAATAGAATTTAGAAAAATAAAAAGGCAGAAGGTGAAACAAGTTCACCTTCATGCCACACAAAATAACAGATACAGTGAGTGAGAGTTGAGAGCTGAGAAGAGAGTTGAACTTCTGAGACTCGGTTCGATCCAACCGATCATCCTATCGCAATTCCGATATCATCGTTGTGTTTGTGGTGACAACGTCTTCTTAACCCTACCTTCTGTTTCTTTGTAGGGCTAAGGTAAGCCTTTGCTCTTTTCATTCTGACATTCTGCCGGTGTCAGTATTGAGGTTTTCTTTTCGTTTGGTTATCGATTTTACGTTTTGCTTTCGAATTAAGTTTACCAACATTGTCTGCTTCGTGTGCATGTATCCAGGTGAATTTTCGGAGCATCGGAGGTGCTGGTACCAAGCATGGCATATTCGTAGTGATAGTGGTTCCAAAGCTAGCTATATACACCTTAGGTGCGATAAAGTAGCATCCTATTGTCGGAAACAACAAAGTAGCGTAACGTACAATAATAGTTGTAGGGTGACCTAAACCCTACTAGTGAGCGAGTAATCGACAATGCCAAATTCACATTGGCGACTAACTTGTAGTACCAATAGTGATTTGGGTATTGTAGATTTATTGCCATTAGGTTAATTTTACGAAATTCGAGGATGTCTGATTTTATCATGGTTGAGCTGCTTGATGTGTGCTAGTTGCCTTAACATGCTTTATTTGACTAATTGCGATAATATGAATACTTATTTTTATTTAATATATGTGTAACATGCTTTGTCTGATAACATGCTATATCTGTTGTTATATGCTTAGTTGGCATCTAGGCGATGATATATGTTGGTTGGGAGATATGCATGCTAGGGAATGTATGACATATGACTTAGATGGGCCTAGCCTAATGAAATAAAACTTTATGATTGATGAGTTTATGTGATGCGATCCGAGAAATTATATGAGTTTGTGGTGGAAGGTTGAGACACTAGGTTATGACCTGTATGAGTTGATAAGACTCATATAGAATGCATGATGTTGTTCACAACCGTGTGGGTGGAACACACGAGGTCAGAGTATCCGGTTATGGATACCATATGTCACGGGTCGGTTCCCTAACGGGAATGGGGGAAACTACCATGATACTCTCGTAGTTCTTGCCTAGTCGTCCCGTATCCTAACGGGAATGTGGATACTTGTATACTGTGCAGCTATTCCCTAACTTGAATGGGAGAATAGTGTCATTCTTTGAATTGGTGACCTAACGGGAATGGGGGTGTGCACCGACGTTTATGGACGAGCCTTTTGGAAGACCGATTGACATCCCTAACGGGAATGGGGGATGGTGACATGATTGTAGGTGGCCACGTCAGCATACAGGCTTAGTTGCATGAGAGTAAGGGTAGAGGGTGATTCATTAACTTGAGGATGATTGATATATATATATATATATATATATATATATATATATATATATTTGTGTGTATGTGTGTGTGCTGCTTGTCGTTGATCTATTATTGTATTTTATGCTATGTATTCCTATTCCGTATAAGATGATAGCATAGTTTCTTCTCTCCCTATCCCTTCAGTGTATGTTTCCTCATAGCCCGTGGAGCATATCTGGTTTCTCAGGATTTCAGTAAGCAACCATCAGTGTATTACGGGACTGAGACAACCCTATGTCCCATTAAAGAAAAACTAATTAACTAAAGCTTAACCGCGATATGAATGTTAAACATATATACAGAAAACCATTAATATTAAAAACTTGAAAACATAAAGATATAGAACATAAACATAACATCACACTCCATATATATATACACACACACACACACATAAACAGTCAAGGGTACCCCATTAGTAGGGTCCCATAGATACAAACTGACCCACGGGTAACTGAAAGAAAATACATAAAAAGGTCTGACACAACAACATCCTCGCCACACTCAACATCTAGCCCACCCCCCTCTCAAAATACATTAAAATAACTCACCACACACATCATATACACATCAGACACTCTGGCCTCCACGATCACTAACGTGGATACCTACTGCTACCCTGACTCTCTCCACGTATGCGTCTGTAGACTCGCCATGGACGTCACTGTGGTGGTGGTGTTGAAGGCTTCGCCTCACTGCTGCTGGATATAGATACTCAACGACAGTGCTGGAACAACCGTCGGTAGTGCGAACAATGGCTGGCATAGTCTCTGGGGATCGCTGCAACGACACCTATCACCTCTGAACTCTTGGCTAAGGCCGAAAGGTGTGGATGTTGTCTCGTTGGAGGATGCCAAAACTCATGAAACGAAAGCCTCATCCCAAACCGGAAGACTCCCAAAAAGAAGGTTGTCGGGGTGTCACCAAAACATATATACGCACTGATTGGCCCGATTGGCTCGATGTGCTGGACGTAGCTCTTGGTCGGAAGAGAGTGAACCAGGATAAAACATCTTGTGTGAATCTTCTACCCTAAACTCTTACAGCTTTATTTGTTTATACTGATTATGGGGATTTGATATTGCTTTTGTTAAGTTTCAAAAGTTGTTTTTCAGTGTGTACATCTATTTTAAATATCCTTGTGTGAGAAAATCAGTTTTGAAAAAGGTTGTTCGCGAAAATTATTAACAAACACAATTCACCCCCCCCCCCCCTCTTGTGTTTGCCTGTGTCAACTTCAGTTGGTATCAGAGCTCAGCCTCGAAAGGGTTGAGCATCTAACAAGTGTTGAGGGAGTAAGATCCAACAACCATAGATGCGGAATGACAAGCTATCAACAGACCTCCTCTCTTTGATGGTTCTGACTATGACTACTGGAAGAAGAGGATGATCACCTTTTTGGATGCACAAAGTCTAGGCATCTGGGAGCTCATAGAAACGGGTTATACTGAACACATAAATGAAAATGGAGTTATTGTTGCTAGAGCAGATTGGACAATAGATCAAAAGGCAAAGCATCAACTCAATCTTAAAGCTAAGCATTATTTGATGTGTGCCATCACCAGATCTAAACATGACAAAGTTCACAGCTGCAACACTGCTAAATAAATCTAGGATACACTTGCCCTAGCTCATGAAGGTTCCTCACAAGTGAAGGAATCAAAGATCAGCATGCCGGTTCATCAGTATGAGCTGTTCAAGATGGGTGAACATGAAATAATATACCAAATGTTTGAAAGATTCCAAACCATCACCAACAGTCTCAGATCTCTTGGAAAAGTCTATGAAAATAGAGATCATGTTAGAAAAATCCTGAGAAGTCTATCCAAGCAGTGGAGACCTAAAGTTACTGCTATTCAGGAAGCTAAAAACTTGAATACTCTTTCTCTGGAAGAGCTTCTTGGATCTCTCAAGGTTCATGAAATTGAACTGAATGAAGAAGAAAGCTCCAGAAAAGGAAAGACTATTGCCCTAAAGGCAAGGAAAGCAAGTTCATCAAAAGTCATCAATCCTCAGATGAAGCTGGAATCTCAGATAGTGATGAAGGATCAAATGAGGATGAACTATCTTTCATCTTCAGAAAGATTCAGCATATGTGGAGAAAGAAAGGTGGTTTCAGAAGAAAGCAATTCAACAAAAAGTTTTCCAAGGAGAAGTCAGACTCCAAGGAAAAAGGTCCACCCTTGTGCTTCGAGTGCAAGAAACTCGGACACTTCAAAGCTGATTGCCCTGAGCTGAAGGATAAAAAGAAATTCTTCAAAAAGAAGAAAGGTTTTATGGCTACATGGGAGGATCTTGATCTGTCTTCATCAGATGAAGATGATGAAGCTGAGGAAGAGGCAAACATTTGTCTTATGGCTGACACATCATCAGAAAGTGAATACACTAATGCTGAGGTAATGGACTCTGACCCGTCCACCCTTCAAAATGCTTTTGATGAATTGTTGCATGAGTCGTCCATACTGTCTAAAGAGTATAGGAGTCTCAAAAAGAAACTTTCTAAACTGTCTAGAGAATATGATAGGGTTTGCACTGAGAAACAAAACCTTGAAGATGAAAATGACATACTAAAATCAGTGAATGTCAATCTAGCTGACAAAATGGAGTGTGAGCCTGATGTTTCTTGTGAAGTTGCAAAACTGAAACAAGATGTAACATATCTGACAGACTCTCTGTCAAAGCTTGTAGGTGGCTCAGATAAGCTTAGTCTCATTTTAAGGTACTCTAGGTCGCCACATGATAAATCTAGCATTGGTTATGACAAAGAGAAGCAAGAAGCATCTCAACAAAAGTCAACACCACATACTCAGCATAGAGCTTCAAAAGTTCAAGCTAAACATGCTAAAACAAAGTCTGGCCCGTCGAACACCTTTTGCAAAATGTGTGGAAATAATGGGCATACTACATCTAGTTGCATACATAATAAGCATGCCAAGCATACTCGTCCAGTGACTACTAACAAGAAAGGTCCTAAGTCAGTTTGGGTACCTAAAGATAAGATCATACATGTTGCAGACTTGCTTAACAATAGGAAAGAAATAAGAATTTTGGTACTTGGACAGTGGGTGCTCACGACACATGACAGGAGAAAAGTGTATGTTCCAAGAACTTAGAGCCAAAGATGGTGGCTGAGTTACATTTGGAGGAAACCAGAAAGGAAAGATCAGTGATATAGGTAAAATTGGTAAATACCCTTTTCCCTCCACTGACAATGTTCTATTGGTTAAAGGCTTAAAACACAATCTGTTAAGTATAAGTCAACTATGTGATAGTGGATATGTTGTTTCATTTGATAGGAACATGTGTAATGTCAAGAAAAATGATGGATCACTCTTGTTCGCTGCCAAGAGGCAAAACAATCCGTATAAGATTGACTTGGATGACCTTACAAATCAAAGTGTCTCATGTATGGCGTCCATTGAGGATGACCGCTGGATTTGACACAAGAGACTAGGTCATGCAAGCTTGAGGTTAATCTCAAAGCTAAATAAGCATAACTTCGTGAGAGGGCTACCAAACCTTAAGCTCAAATCTGATACTCTCTATGATGCATGTCAAAAGGGAAAACAAGTCAAATGTTCTTTTGAATCTAAAAATGTTGTTAGTACCAATAGACCACTAGAAATGCTACATATTGATATCTTTGGTCCAACAAGGATTGCTTCTGTCAGTGATAAGAGATATGGTCTTATCATAGTAGACGACTACACTAGATGGACATGGGTTATGTTCCTAGCTCACAAGGATGAGTCTTTCAAGGTCTTTTCTATATTCTGCAAACTTGTATAGAATGAAAAAGGCATGTGTATATCTTCAATCATAAGTGACCATGGGGGAGAGTTTGGAAATGAGCAATTTCATGAGTTCTGTGAAGAAAGTGGCATTCTTCACAACTTCTCAATACCTAGAACACCACAAAAAAAAATGGTGTGGTAGAGAGAAAGAACAAATCTCTTCAAGAGATGGCTAGGACTATGCTCAATGATAATTCTGTCCCTAGACACTTCTGGGCTGAAGCTGTTAACACTGCCTGCTACATTCAGAACAAAATATACATTAGACCTATCCTGAACAAGACTCCTTATGAATTGTGGAAAGGACGAAAACCCAACATTTCATATTTTCATCCTTTTGGTAGTAAATGCTATATACTAAATACTAAAGATCAACTTGGTAAATTTGATGCAAAAGCAGATAATGGAATACTATTAGGATATTCTAAAACTTCAAAAGTCTGTAGAGTTTATAATTCTAGAACTTTAGTGGTAGAAGAATGTATTCATGTCAAGTTTGGTGACAAGCAGCCTAATAAGAAATTATCAGAGCCAGATGAAGCTTTTGAAGATCTTGATCTAAATATTTCTGGAGATAAAACTGAAATTAAGGCTGATGATCAAGAATAAGATTTCACTCAACAAGAACCAAAAACCTCTGCTTCTCAACAAGATAATGTTCAAAGATCTTGGTACTTCGAGAATTATCATCCACAAGATCAGATCATTGGAAATCCAAATGACAAGCTAAGAACCAGATCAACTTTCAGAGAATAAGATAATTTTGCACTAGTCTCTGATTTGGAACCAAAGACAGTAGACGAGGCTCTGCTTGACGATGACTGGATTATGGCTACGCAAGAAGAACTTAATCAGTTTGAAAGAAGTGAAGTTGGACTCTGGTTCCCCTGCCTAAGGACAAATCAGTTATAGGAACAAAGTGGGTTTACAAAAACAAACTTGATGAAAATGATAAGGTGGTGAGAAACAAGGCAAGACTTGTTGCTCAAGGTTACTCTCAAGAAGAAGGTATTAACTATACTTAAACCTTTGCACCCGTTGCTAGACTAGAAGCAATTAGGATTTTACTTTCATTTGTTGCACATCATAGCATTATGCTTTTTCAAATGGATGTTAAAAGTGCTTTTCTAAATGGCTTTATTAATGAAGAAGTATATGTAATGCAACCTCCGGGTTTTGAGAGTGAAACCCATCCAGAACATGTTTACAAGCTTAAGAAAGCTTTATATGGACTTAAGCAAGCACCTAGAGCATGGTATGATAGGCTCAGTTAATTTCTAATGGAAAATGGATTTAATAGAGGAAAGGTTGATACAACCCTGTTTAAAAAGTCCATTAAGTCTAATTTCATAGTTGTGCAAATACAAGTTGATGATATTATTTCTGGTGCTACTAATGAATCTATGTGCAAAGAATTCTCTAAGTTAATGCAGAAAGAATTTGAAATGAGCATGATGGGAGAACTCAAATTCTTCCTTGGACTTCAAGTTAAGCAATCCGTGAACGAAGTGTACATTCATCAAACGAATTATACAAAGGAATTATTAAAGAAGTTTAAGATGGATGACTGCAAGTCAATGAATACCCCTATGCACCCCACTTTCATACTGAACAAAGATGATAAAGAGAAAAAGGTAGACCAAAAGGTATATAGAGGTATGATAGGATCTCTCTTATATCTTACTGCGTCTAGTCCTGATATTATAATCAGTGTATGTTTGTGCGCTCGATGTCAATCTGATCCTAGAGAATCGCACTTATCATCAGTTAAGAGAATTTTTAGATATTTAAAAGGTACTACTAATATGGGTTTGTGCTTTAAGAAAAATGAAGATTATAGATTAGTTGGTTTTTGTGATGCTGACTATGCTGGAGATAGAATTGAAATAAAAAGTACTAGTGGAGGATGTCACTTCAATGGAGCTAACCTTGTCTCGTGGTCAAGTAAAAGACAAAGTACCATTGCATTATCAACTGCTGAAGCTTAGTATATTTCAGCTGCAAGTTGCTGCTCACAACTTCTATGGATCAAACATCAGTTGGAGGACTACAATGTGTTTGTAGGTAGTATTCCACTTATGTGTGATAATACTGCTGCAATAAATCTATCTAAGAATCCAATTTTACATTCTAGATCTAAGCACATAGAGATTAAACATCATTTTACTAGGGATTATGTGCAAAAAGGTGTGTTTGATATACTATTTGTAGATACTGACCATCAATGGGCAGATATCTTTACTAAATCTCTTGCGGACGACAGATTTATCTTTATTAGGAAGCATCTGAATATGTTATGTATAGATTGATATAAGCGTCCAGACCTGAGAATGTTGTTCTAATTAATATACGTCTATAGATTTTTTCTGTCCAATGCATGTTAAAAATTTTACGTCCAGAGCATGATAAAACTTATTTGCGTCTATCGGATATTCAACTGCACGTCTACTACATAGCGCGTCTACTACTTTTACTTGCCGCGTCCATTGCATGTTAATATGAGCGTCCATACTTGCTTATGCTTGAACCCGTCTATGCATATATTTGTTAAGTGTATTTATTTTGTCTTATAGACATATTTATCTAGTATATTCTCTTTGCTGAGTCAGTAACTTCCATCAACACCATCAAGACCTTTTTATAGTTTCAAAATACCAACGCCGTTTTATTCTTTATGACATGTCTTGTCAATTTCTTTTAATTAATTTCCAAAGTAAAAACCTTTGAAATTCAAAACCTTTTTTAAGTAAGTTTCTTTCCCTTTAAAAAACCTTTCCCTACCGATCTTCCCTGACATCTATCTCTCTTAAACTCTCGAGCTCTCTGTTTCCCTTGTCTCTGAACTCTAACCTTCAATCCTCAAAAATGACTTCAACTTGAATCCATGTCCATTACTATGTCACTGATACTCTGAACACGGCGGTTGAACACCAATTCAATTTCAGAATTCTGGAAGAGTATAACTTGGATGTTAGCAAGTACATAAATGTTGCTGGATGGGGTGGTATGTTCTTAGAGAAAGTCTCTATCTACCCCAATCTCATTAGAAACTTCTGGAGGAAACCTACAATCACTAAAACTGAGATTATTGGTTTCGTGTTGGGAAAGAAGGTGATTGTCTCTGAGAAGACCATTTCTGATGCTATTACATGTGCCCAAGAGGGCTTGGTGATTTCTGACACTATGGAGGAAGACCTAGGTGGTTCTGAGACCATTGTTGTTACCCTAATAAAGGAAAACACTGTAAGAACTCACTCCTGGAAGTCTGTTGAAATGAAGGATAAAATTAGAATTCTCCATCAGATTCTGAACAAGACTGTCCTACATAAGACTGGCTCCAAGGACAACCTCTCTGCTCTTCACAAATTCTGCCTGTGCAATCTCTTATGGGAAACCAAAATGAACCTTCCTTGGATTCTGTTTGAATGATTCAAACATGCGATGCAAAATAGAAGGAATATCTCTGCTATTCCCTACACTCATCTTCTGTCAAAAATCTTCAGGCATCAAGGTGTTTATGATGTCCTTGCTGCTATGTCTGAGGAAGAGCAGAACAAGATTCTAACTGAGAAAGGGATGTCAGTTGCTAATTTTGGGAGAAGCAATCTCTCAGGCATGCAACTGAGTACTTACAAGCAAATTGCACTGGCCAAGGCAGAAGAAGCAATGAAGATCAAGGAAGAAATGATTGAGGCCAACAATGTTGAAGTCCTAGGTATGAAAAGAGGAACTAGGTAGAAGACCACTGCAGCAAGGAAATCTAACCCCAAGTGGCTAGCTGGTGGCATTGTAATTAGGGAACCTACTACTGCTCCTACTCAGAAGAGGCAAAGAAGAATCATCCTCTCACACAATGAGGATGAGGAAGCTGATGAGGATAGAGTTCCTATTAGTACCATGCTGAAGAAGCAGAAGACTTCTATTGATACTGCTACTGTCACTGCTGCTGAGGCCTTTGTGCCTGTTTCAACTCAGACCAGAAGGCAACCAGTCAAGAAAGCTAAGGCCACTGAGGTAACTCTGCCTGCTAATGACCCTGTTCAATTAGCAATAGATGCCCTAGTGTCTAGTCTTGAGTCTTTGCCCGTTAGTTCTGAAAATAGGAATATTGTTGATGATGTTTATATTCCATCCCTACCTTCACCACAAACAAATTCCTCACCAGTCCAATCACAAACAGCCTCACCCACAAGACCAACATTCCAACCTATCATCCCTGCCAATGACCCCTGGTTCAACCAACTAGATAATGGAATCATACTAGGAGCCCCCTTTCCCAAAAATAGAAAAACCAGATTCCCCTACATTCCACCCTCTGTTTACTATGATGGCCAAGCTGAAAACTGGGCCAAAGTAAAAAGAGATTGGAAGATCTTGTATCACAAACATGAACCTGAACTTGTCTCTACCAGACCTTTCTATCCCCTGCCTGAGTATGACTATGAACCTGAAACTGTCATGTGCCCCTGGCATTCACCTCACCCTGACCTTACAATCACCTTGGACCACTCATTACTCACCTACCCCTAAAGAAATATCCTCCCAGAAAATATCCAAACCTATTAAAATTTCCACCCTTCAAGCCCTTCACTGAAGGAATTGAGAGACACAACATCTCTGATTGGCACACAGACCCTGCCAAGAAGGATCTCACCAATGTGATCTACAAAAGATCCAGATCATTCAGGCACATTCCATTCATCATGGACAAAAACACCAAGTGGACTACCTTCAAACATCCTAGCACCTATGGCAGAGCTGTTGACTTTGTTGATACATTGATGTATGAGATGCTGAAGTGGGAGTTTAGCCACTTTAGAATTGACAGAGCTGCAAACTTTGTCCCTCCAACCTAGCGAAGACATAATGAGGAAACCAAGTGATAAGCCTCTGGCTCATCTAGTTTTATGGCTAGTATGACCAGGGTTTTGTGCTAATTATATTTCGTTTTCGCCCAAATTAGACTCGATTGTCCTTAAGCAACATTTTGAGTCCTTTAAGTAGTTTTAGGTTAATTTAGCCAGTTTTGAGTCAAATAATGCACTTATGGCTATTTCTTTGTTTTCAGGTTAACTTAGAGTTAAAGGAATAAAGAAACAGGGGAAATTTCAATCCAGGAGGTATTCGCCCCGCGAGAGTATATTCGCCACGCGAACCTGAGACCAGCTGAACAGCAAAATGTAATCCTCTCTGTCTCGCCCCGCGACCCCTATTCTCGCCTCGCGAGCCTGAAGGCTGACTGTTCCAGAAAATGCAAACCTTTCTGTGTCACCTCGCGAATCCATGCTTCGCCTCACGATCCTGGAAGTCAGAAAGCATCACGGTTAGTCCCTGATGCTCATCACGGGAGTAATAAGAGACTCTTCATTTCTTCGCCTCGCGAGAAGTGCAAATGTTTCAGATTTCTTCATGAGATTCGCCACGCGAGTGGGTGTTCGCCTCACGAGAGGGCGCAGTTCCTGAATGTTATAAATTGCTGTTCTGGGCAGATTAGGAGACACTTTTCATTATCCACTGTTTTTTATAGAATTTCTGGTTGTGTTTCGTTTTCATGGAGAACTAATTTTCTTGGATTAGTCTACTGTAATCGATTTCCACCGCACTTGAGGTTCTGTAATTCCTGTTTTGTTTGCTTTTCCCTTTTCAATACTATGCTATATATTTCTGTTTGCCTAATTCAGGAGTGTATAGTGTTTGTGTAGATTTATTTCGGTGATGTTATGTTCCTATATTGAATCGCGTTTGCTTAATTCGCGTGTGTTCATTCATGTTCGCTTAGTTCATGAGTACTTCACCCCGTTTGCTTAATTCGGGAATTAGGAACATATATCTTGTAGTAGCGATTTCGCTTGTTAATTGTTGCTACAACCGAAAGGGGATTAGAATCTTCTTAGGGATTGGAATTTACATGAACTGATGATAGTTGGGAAATCGAGAACAGTAGATTAATCGTCTTTAGCTTATTTGATAATCCTTTAAATTGCTCTATTTTTATTGCTCTATTTTTGCTTTGTTTTCCAATTGAATTTCAATCCAAACCCGCCCCAAAAAAAAATAATTTTGTGGTAAATAACAATTCAAGAGTCCTTGTGAGACGATATCCGATTTGTCGCGTTCTACTACAATTTTATAAAACCGCTCGCTTTTTGACCCGTGTGCGACAGCGCGTCAAAAATTGGCGCCGTTGCCGGGGACTCTTGTTTGTTATTTTCGCATTTTTTTTCTCTTTTCGTTTTTGTTTTGAATTAGTCTGGCTACTAGGTCTACTTGCCCTGACTTGTGTGATTTTGATCCTGAAATTGAAAGAACACTACACACAAGCCGTAGAGCAATTCGGGCTAGCACTAGTGGTGATTCTAATTCTGAAACTGTTTTTGATAACATGGGTGACCAAAGGACATTAAGACAGCTTGCTTCCCCTGATGTTAATTATAATGGCTTGTGTATTGAATATGCTGATGCTGTTACTCCCTTTGAACTAAAATCTGGTTTAATACATTTGTTGCCAACGTTTAGTGGTCTTGCAGGTGAGGATCCACATAAGCATCTGAAGGAATTCCAAGTTGTCTGCTCCACACCCTTGAGACCAGAGGGAATAACTGAGGATCACATCAAGCTGAGAGCCTTCCCGTTCTCACTACAGGGCGCTGCAAAGGATTGGCTATACTATCTTGAGCCAAACTCTGTTACCACCTGGAACGATTTGAAGAAGGTTTTCTTAGAGAGATATTTTCCTGCCTCCAGAGTTGCATCAATTAGGAAGGAAATATGTGGCATCAGACAAGGCAATGAGTCATTGGCTGAGTATTGGGAGAGATTCAAGCAGTTGGTATCCAGTTACCCTCAGCATCAGATTTTCGAGCAGCTCCTTATTCAGTATTTTTATGAGGGGTTACTACCGATGGATAGAAATATTTTGGATGCTGCTAGTGGGGGAGCACTTGTTGATAAGACTCCAGCTGCTGCCAAGCAATTGATTGAAAATATGTCACTGAACTCCCAGCAGTTTACAACCAGGAGAAATTCTGTTGAGACAAGGGGTGTGAATGAGGTCCATAGCTCTTCTTCCAACCAGGCCCTTGAGAATAGAATTGATGAGCTCACTTCTTTGGTGAAGCAATTGGCAATGGATATGGTTCAGCCGGCAAGGTTGTGTGGCATGTGCAGCTCTCCTAAGCACCTGTATGATGCATGCCCCATTCTGAAAGAAGGGTCAGTTACTGATTTGCCTCAAGATTATGCAGTCCATCCTTACAATCAAGGAAACAATCAGAACCGGTACAACACTCCTGAAATCTCCAAAAATAAGTATCACCCCAACTGGAGGAATCATCCTAACCTTCGGTATGGGAACTCATCCCAACAACAACCGATGGCACCACCACAGAATCCTCCTCAAGTGACCACTTCTGCACCTTCTGGACCTTCACTAGAGGACATGTTCAAGCAAATGACTTCACAAATAACTGGACAAATAAATGCACAAAATCTCCAGTTTCAGCAGCAATTTGGACGATTCTGGCAAAGATGAACGGATGCTAGCATTAATACTTTGCAAACACAGGTTGGACAGATTGGTCAGTTTCAGCAGCAAACAGATGCTAGCATTAATGCCTTGCAGACACAGATTGGACAGCTTGCCTTTTCCATAAATAACATACAGCAAGCTCAAGGATCAAACCAAATACCTGCACAGACAGTGGTGAATCCCAATGCCCCCAATCCTAATGTGAGTGCCATTTCTCCGAGATCCGGGAAAGTTGTAGAGGCAGCCCTTGGAAAAAATGAAGAAACTGTTGAGGTAACTCCTGAGCCTTCAGTTGATGTTGAAGCTGAGAGAGTATATGTGCCACCAATCCCCTTCCCACAAAGAGTGCAGAAAAATAAGAAGAGTGGTGGGGAAGATAAGGAGAGGGAGATTCTAGATGTGTTCAGAAAGGTGGCGATAAATATTCCCCTTTTGGATGTGATTAAGCAGGTGCCCAAGTATGCAAAATTTCTGAAAGATTTATGCACCCACAAGAGGAGGTTTAAGGGTAATGAGAGAGTTAATCTAGGGAGAAATGTTTCAGCCCTCATTCAGCCTAAGCCTGCACTTGAAAGGGTTACTGTTTCAGCCCTCACTCAGAACCTCGCCACGAAGTGCAAGGATCCGGGCACTTTTGCTATTCCATGCACCATTGGGGACAGCAAATTCGAAAATTGCATGTTGGATTTGGGAGCCTCCATAAATGTCATGCCCACCTCTGTTTTCAATAACCTTTATCTTGGTCCCTTGCAGCATACAGGTCTCACTATCCAATTGGCCAACAGGACCAGTGCTCGCCCCATGGGAATGGTAGAAGATGTGCTGGTACAAGTTGATGAGTTGATTTTCCCTGCTGACTTTTACATCCTGGACATGGCAGGGGAAACAAATTCAAGTAGATCACCAATCATCCTGGGCAGACCGTTCATGAAGACGGCAAAGACAAAGATTGATGTTGATGATGGGACAATGTCCATGGAGTTTGGTGACATTGTTGCGAAGTTTAACATCTTCGATGCTATGAAGCATCCATTGGAAGAGCACTCTGTTTTCCAAATAGAGTTGCTCTCTGAAATTATTGATGACACCTGTGATGACTTGGTTTCTGATTTTCCATTTGTTTCTGGCTTTGATGATATTTATTCATGTACTGACTGTACTAACACTAACCCTTGTGCTGTTTGTGCTGAGTTCCTTGATTCTACTTTGTAGGGTGATAGTGTGAGTGAAGCTGTCTGTTCAGCTGAAGTTCTTGACCTCATGGCTGCTCCAAATATACCATCCATTGAGCAGCCACCCTCCTTAGAGATCAAGCCACTTCCTGAGAATCTGAAGTATGCTTACTTGGAGACGAATGAAAAACTTCCAGTTATTATTTCCTCCAACCTTGACTCTGACCAGGAAGCTAAGCTTTTAGAGGTTCTGAAGAAGCACAAGAAGGCGATTGGGTGGACCTTGGCTGACATCTCAGGAATTAGCCCCTCCAGATGTATGCATAGAATTCTGTTGGAGGAGGGGGCTAAACCAGTTAGGCAGCCCCAAAGGCGGCTCAATCCATTGATTCTGGATGTTGTAAAGAAGGAGGTGACTAAAATTCTGCATGTGGGTATCATATACCCCATCTCTGATAGTACTTGGGTAAGTCCAGTGCAAGTTGTACCCAAGAAGTCCGACCTCACAGTGGTAAGAAATGATAATAATGAGCTTGTCCCCACTAGAGTCCAGAATAGCTGGCGAGTCTGTATTGATTATAGGAAGTTGAACCAGGCCACCAGAAAGGATCACTTTCCTTTGTCGTTCATCGATCAGATGCTTGAACGGGTGGCTGGTAAATCCCACTACTATTTTCTTGATGGCTTTTCCGGTTACTTCCAGATCCATATTGCACCAGAGGATCAGGAAAAGACCACTTTCACGTGCCCCTTCGGCACGTTTGCTTACAGGAGGATGCCATTTGGCCTTTACAATGCTCCTGGCACTTTCCAGAGATGCATGATTAGTATTTTTACTGAATTTATTGAAAATTGCATGGAAGTGTTCATGGATGATTTCACTGTATATGGTTCCTCATTTGATGCATGCTTGCATAGTCTGAATTTGGTTCTATAAAGATGCATTGAAACTGACCTGGTTTTGAACTATGAAAAGTGTCACTTTATGGTTGAACAGGGGATTGTTTTGGGTCATGTTATTTCTTAAGAGGGTATTTCAGTAGATCCTGCTAAAATTGATGTGATTTCTACATTGCCTTATCCATCTTGCGTTTGCGAGATTCGTTCTTTTCTTGGTCATGCAGGTTTCTACAGGTGCTTCATTAAGGACTTCAGCAAGATAGCTCTTCCTTTGTCAAACTTGCTGAAGAATGATGCCATGTTCCACTTTGATGACAACTGCAAGAAGGCATTTTACTACCTGAAAAGGGCATTGACCTCTACCCCCATCATCCAGCCCCCTGACTGGACCCTCCCTTTTGAGCTCATGTGTGATGCTTCTAACTATGCTGTGGGAGCGGTCCTGGCACAAAGGGTGGGCAAGGCTGCCCATGTCATTCATTATGCTTCTAGGACTTTAGATGCTGCACAATCTAATTACACCACCACTGAAAAGGAACTTCTAGCTGTTGTTTTTGCTCTTAATAAATTTAGGTCATATTTGCTAGGTTCCAAGGTTATTGTTTTCACTCACCATGCAGCTTTGAAGTACCTGTTGAAGAAACTAGAAGCGAAGCCAAGATTGATTCGGTGGATGCTGTTGCTCCAAGAGTTTAATGTGGAGATAAAAGAGAAGAGTGGAGCTGAAAATTTAGTAGCTGATCATTTAAGCAGAATAGCAAGGGATGAGGATCCTTCTCCCATCCAGGATGACTTTCCTGATGAGCAGCTTCTACATCTGCATGGGGTAACTCCTTGGTTTGCTGACATTGTTAACCATCTTGTTGCTGGTGTTTTTCTTGCAGGTGCACCTAGATCACAGATCCACAAACTCAAGAGTGATTCCAAGTACTATGTTTGGGATGATCCGTACCTTTAGAAGTTTTGCAATGATCAGGTAATTCGGAGGTGTGTCCCCGATTATGAGATCGAGTCCATTTTGCACTTTTCTCATGCCTCTCAAGTAGGGGGACACTTTGGGCCACAGAGGACGGCAAGAAAAGTCCTAGATTCTGGGTTCTACTGGCCCACCATTTTTAGAGATGCCCATGAGGTCTACCGGACTTGTAAGGAGTGTCAAACAGCAGGCACTGCCATCACTCGTAGGAGTGAAATGCCTCAGCAGCCCATGCTTTTTTGTGAGGTGTTTGATGTGTGGGGAATCGACTTTATGGGTCCTTTCTATACATTCTTTTGGCTGTTGACTATGTATCAAAGTGGGTGGAAGCTATCCGCACTAGGACTAACGATTCTAAAGTTGTTTCAAAATTTGTTAGGTCCAATATTTTTTGCAGGTTCGGCATACCTCGGGCTATCATCAGTGACCAGGGCACTCAC
Source organism: Sophora flavescens (assembly GCA_030762895.1). NCBI lineage: Eukaryota > Viridiplantae > Streptophyta > Magnoliopsida > Fabales > Fabaceae > Sophora > Sophora flavescens. The sequence continues at coordinate 147,425,055 of CM061068.1, read as the reverse complement.
TTCTGCAACCGCACCATGGAATCTATACTCCGGAAGTATGGAGTTGTGCATAGAGTCTCCACTGCTTACCACCCCCAGACCAATGGCCAGGCTGAGATATCAAACAGGGAGATCAAGCAGATCTTAGAGAAAGTGGTGCAACCGAATAGGAAGGACTGGAGCCGCCGTCTAGAAGACGCACTGTGGGCTCAGAGGACCGCTTTCAAGACGCCAATAGGGATGTCCCCCTTTAGGCTTGTATTTGGTAAGGCATGTCATCTCCCTGTGGAAGTTGTGCACCGTGCATATTAGGCAGTCAAGTGCTGTAATTTGGAAATGAAAAAAGCTGGTATTGAAAGGAAACTCGAAATATAGCATCTTGAGGAGCTTAGGCTAGAAGCCTATGAAAGCTTCCGGATTTATAAAGAGAAAACTAAGTATTTTCATGATAGGATGATTGCTAGGAAAGAATTTTCTGGGGGCCAACAGGTCTTACTGTTTAACTCCCGCCTGAAAGTGATGGCTGGGAAACTTAGGTCCAAGTGGATTGGCCCATTTGTTGTTACTAATGTTTTTCCTTATGGTGCAGTAGAGATTAAAAGTGCAGGTAGCAACAAGGCCTTCAAGGTTAACGGGCAGAGGCTGAAGCTATTCCATGAGAGCTCGGTGCCTGAGGATGCTACTGTTGAGGAGCTCTCCTTGGAAGCTCCCACCTACATTGCCACTTGATCAGGGAACACCCTTTCCTTTCCCTCACTCTGATTTTATAGTTATGTTGTTTCATTGGGGACAATATATGTTTTAAGTGTGGGGGAGGGAACCAATTGTCGTTCTGTTTTGTGTTTGATCTTGTTTTTCTTTTAGCTCTTGAATGTATTGTGTGAGTCTTTGGTCGGTGAGCTTGATTGATTTTGATTGATTTGGCACAGATTTATTGCATGATTTATGTGATGATTCCCCCTAGGTTGAAAAAATTTCTGTTTTTGAAAAGTGATCTCCATGAAAAAAAATTTGAAAACTGGACCATGAGATATTTTGTTGTGATGGCATGATTTATGATAAGTTTGGGGTGATGGGAAGCACACACTAGGGATAGAATCTCGATCAAACAAGTTTGCAAAAATGTCCAGGTGAGGATTTGAGCCTCCAGCATGTTTTTAATTGTGAGAATCACTTTCAAGTTGCACTTTCACGAATTTAATTGAATCTCTTTATGGTTTGCATGCTTATGTGATTGCATCAGATGATTTAGGCATTTACTTTGTAAATAACCACTTGGCCTAAATTGAACCATCCCTAGTGCATGTTCCTTTGTTAGCCCCTTTGAGCCTAATTAGCCTGTTAATTCTTGATGACCTTATGTTATGAGCCTAAAATCTGAAAAACCATGTTAACCCTATCTTAGGATTAGGAGAGCATGGAAGCTTAGCAAGAGAATGGTTGCAAGAAACTAAGTTTGGGGTGGCTACAAGGGTATGATGTGTTGTTTGGGATTGAGAAAAAAGAAAAAAAATATAATAAAAAGGTTGGAGCCAAGGGCAAGGAAAATAAAGAAAAAATAAAGAATAAAAAATAAAAAATAAAAAAATAAAAAAATAAAAAGTGCAAAAATGTCAAAAAGGCTATTTGAAGGAAAAGGCTGTAGTCACCCAAGGCAAAAAGGAAAAAAATGGAAAAAGGAATCTGAGTGGAAATTCAAAGTGTAAAAATGTTCATGCTCTCTTAGTTCCTAGGGACTTCAGCCCAGTACCTTTGTATATCCTGCCCTTAGCCAGGCCCCATTACAACCTTAAAAGACCTTTTGATGTTGCATGCATGTTTTCGTGGGAACCTTGATTGAGATGAAAATCAAATTCATGGGAAGTGTTCTTGAAAGGTGAATTGAGGGAAATGTTGATAACTGATCAGCCTCTGGCTCATCTAGTTTTATGGCTAGTATGACCAGGGTTTTGTGCAAATTATATCCTATTTTCACCCAAATTAGATTAGATTGTCCTCAAGCAAGGTTTTGAGTCTCTAAAGTAGTTTTAGGTTAATTTAGCCAGTTTTGAGTCAAATAATGCACTTATAGTTGTGTCTTTGTTTTCAGGTTAAGTTGGAAGTCAAGAGAATAAAGAAACAGGGGATTCGTCTCGCGAGAGTTTCTTCGCCTCGCAACCCCGAAGGCAGACTGTTCACAAGATTCACATCGCGAGAGAGGCTTCGCCTCGCGAGAGGGCAAAAATTCCTGAATGTTATAAATAGCTGTCTGGGCAGATTATGAACAACTTTTGCTTCTCCATAGTTTTACATATTTTTCTGTGTGTTTCGTTTTTGTCATGGAGAACTAATTTCTTAGATTAATCTACTGTATGAGAATTCCATGTACTTGAGGTTTTGTAATTCCTATTTTACTTGCTTTTCCCTTTTCAATACCATAGTATACATTTCTGTTTGTTATTTCAGGAGTGTATAGTGTTGTATTGATTCGTTTCAGTGATGTTATGTTCCTATACTTAATCGCGTTTGTTATTTCGCGTGTGTTCATTCATGTTCGTTAGTTCATGAGGGCTTAACCCCGTTTGTTATTTCGGGAATAGGAACATATATCTGTAGTAGCGATTGCATTGTTAATTGTTGCTACAACTGAAAGGGGATTAGAATCTGCTTATGGCTTGGGATTACATGAACCAATGATAGTTGGGAATTCGAGAACAATAGATTAATTGTTGTGTTGCCATTTGATAATCTCTTTGAACTGCCCTGTTTTAATTGCTTTGTTTAGCTTGTTACTTATTTGCATCCCAATCCAACCCCCCCCAAAACTTATTTTTGTGAAAAATAACACTTTAAGAGTCCTTGTGAGATGACATCCGAGTTGTCGCCCTAACTACAGTTTTAAAACCCGCTCGTTCTTTTTGGCGCTTGTGCGACAGCGCGACCAAAAAAATTGGCGCCGTTGCCGGGGACTCTTATTTGTTATTTTTCCATTTTTTTTCCTTTCTTTTCTTTTTCTTTTATTTTCGTTTTTGTTTTGAATTGGTCTGGCTACTAGGTCTAATTGCCCTGAATTGTGTGATTTTGATCCGAAAATTGAAAGAACACTGCACACACTCCGTAGATAATTTCGGGCTAGCACTAGTAGTGATTCTAATTCCAAAACTGTTTTTGAAAACATGGGAGACCAAAGGACATTAAGACAGCTTGCTGCCCCTGATGTAAATTACAATGGATTGTGTATTTCATATCCTGGTGCTGATACTCCTTTTGAACTAAAATCTGGTTTCATTCACTTGTTGCCAAAGTTTAATGGTCTTGCAGGTGAGGATCCACACAAGCACTTGAAGGAATTCCAAGTTGGCTGCTCCACAACCTCGAGATCAGAGGGAGTCACTGAAGATAGCATCAAGTTGAAAGCTTTTCCGTTCTCACTCCAGGTAGCTGCAAAGGATTGGCTGTTGTATCTTGAACCCAACTCTATCACCACCTGGAATGATTTGAAGAGGGTTTTCCTAGAAAGATATTTTCCTGCTTCCAGAGCTGCGTCAATAAGGAAGGAAATATGTGGCATCAGGCAAGGGAATGAATCGCTAGCTGAATATTGGGAAAGATTCAAGCATTTGGTATCCAGTTGCCCCCAAAGATCGGATTTCACGAACAGCTCCTTATCCAAGACTTTTATGAAGGATTACTGCCGATGGATAAGAATCTTTTGGATGCTTGCTAGTGGGGAGCGCTTGTTGATAAGACCCCAGTTCTGCCGCTAGCAACTCATTGAGAATATGTCACTGAATTCCCAACAGTTTACTACTAGAAGAGATTCTGTTGAGACAAGAGGTGTGCATGAGGTCCATAGTTCTTCTTCTTACCAGGCCTTTGAAAATAGATTGGATGAGCTCACTTCTTTTGTAAGGCAATTGGCAATAGACAGGATTCAGCCTGCAAGGTTGTGTAGCATGTGCAACTCTCCTGAGCACCCTTATGATGCATGCCCCATTCTGAAGGAAGGGTCATTTTCTGATTTGTCTCAAGCCTATGCAGTCCATCCCTATAATCCAGGCAACAGTCAGAACCAACACAGCACTCCAGACCTCTCCACCAATAGGTACCATCCCAACTGGAGGAATCATCCTAATCTGCGGTATGGGAACTCTTCCCAACAACAACCGATGGCAGCACCTCAGAATCCTCCTCAAGCGACCACTTCTGCACCTTCTGGACCTTCACTGGAGGACATGTTCAAGCAAATGACTTCACAAATGAATGCACAAATGACTACACTTTTCCAGCAGCAAGTCGGACAGCTCCAGGCCTCACAGGCACAGTTTCAGCAGCAAACAAATGCCAGCATTCAAGATTTGAGGACACAAGTTGGACAGCTGGCCACATCCATTAATAACTTACAGCAAGCTCAAGGGACAACCCAGCTGCCGGCACAACCAGTGATAAATCCCAATGCCTCCAGCCCTAATGTGAGTGCCATTTATCTGAGATCTGGGAAAGTTGTTGAGGCCACCTCTGGAAAGGATGAAGAACATATTGAGGTAACTCCTGAGCCTACTGTTGAATTTGAAGTTGAGAAAATGTACAGACCACCAATCCCATTCCCACACAGATTGCAGAATAATAAGAAGATTGGTGGTGAAGATAAGGAGAAGGAAATTCTTGATGTGTTCGAAAAGGTGGTCGTAAATATTCCTCTTCTAGATGTGATCAAGCGGTGCCTAAGTATGCCAAATTTCTCAAGGATCTATGCATCAACAAGAGGAAGTTGAAGAATAATGAGAAAGTTGATTTGGGAAGAAATGTCTCGGCTCTTATCCGGTCTAGGCCCGCACTGAGAAAGAGTTGCTTTGCTTTAACCCCTACTCGAGCACTACCACGAAGTGCAAGGATCCGGGCACATTTACGATTCCATGCACTATTGGGGATAGAAGATTTGAAAATTGCATGTTGGATTTGGGAGCCTCCATAAATGTCATGCCTACCTCCATCTTTAATAACCTTGATCTTGGGCCCTTGCGGTATACGGTATTACCATCCAGTTGGCTAACAGGACCGATTGCCCACCCCATGGGAATGGTAGAAGATGTCTTGGTGCAAGTTGATGATTTGATCTTCCGCTGATTTCTACATCCTGGACATGGCGGAGAGAAAAATTCCGATGAGATCACCAATAATCCTCAGGCGAGACCATTCATGAAGACAGCCAAGACTAAAATTGATGTTGATGATGGGACCATGTCTATGGAGTTTGGTGATATAGTGGCAAGGTTTAAAATCTTTGATACTATGAAGCAGCCCCTGGAAGAGCACTCTGTTTTCCAAATGGAGTTGCTCTCTGAGCTTATTGATGATACCTGTGATGATTTGGTTTCTGAATTTCCACTTAATTCTGGCTTTGATGATATTTTTTCTTGCCCTGATTGTACTAACACTAACCATTGTGTGGTGTGTGCTGAGATTGCTGCATGTTTAGCAGGTGATGGATTAGTCAATGAAGTGCATGAGGAACGTGCGAAAGATGAAGCAAGACGGAGGCCCTCCCTACCTATCTGCCACCTCCCCCTACGAAGCCACCAGAGGAAATGGATTTTGCACCATGGATAGTTCAAGGGATTGAAGCCAAATTTTATTGGGAGGACTTTGTTGATGAAGCGGTCGTCTTTGACCCAAGAGGAGGTGATGAGTCCGCCGAATTGAGCAAGGTCACCATCATTGTCAAGTGTTTACTCATATATCAAGGATGCAAGTTATGGGACCATGGAATGAACTCTACCTCTTTGGCCTTATGCTACAAGCAATGGGATCCAGGTGGCAGCTCCCGCATACACTGACACTTGATCAGGGAGTACCCTTTCCGTTCCCTCACTATGATTTTATAGTTTTGTTGTTCATTGGGGACAATGCATGTTTTAAGTGTGGGGGAAGGAACTAGTTGTAGTAGTTTTGTTATGTCTTGTTTTTTATCCTTTTCTTTTAATAAAGCTCCTGAATAATTTGAGAAGCTCAGGAGTTGTGTTGAGTCTTTTGTTTGCAAGTTTGATGGATTTTGATTGATCTTGCACAGATTGATTGCATGATTTATGTGATGATTCCCCCTAGGCTGAAAAATTTTTGTTTTTGAAAAGTGATTCCCATGTGAAATTGAAAACTGAACTTTGAGATTTTGTTATGATGACATGATATATGATAAGTTTGGGGTGATAGGAAGCACACACTAGGGATAGAATCTCTGTCAAACAATTTGCATGAATGTCCAGGTGAGGTTTTGAGCCTCCAACATGTTTTAAACTGTGTGAGAATCACTTTCAAGTTGCACTTTCCTGAATTTGCTTGAGTCTCTTTTTGGTTTGCATGATTATGTGTTTGCTTCAGATGATTTAGGCATTTTCTTTGTAAATAACTACTTAGCCTAAAAGAACCAATTCCTAATGCATGTTCCCTAGTTAGCCCCTTTGAGCCTGATTAGCCTGTTAATTCTTGATAACCTAATGTTATAAGCTAAAATCTGGAAAAACCCATGTTAACCCGATCTTAGGATTAGGAGAGCATGGAATCTTAGAAAGAGATTGGTTGCAAGAAACTAAGTTTGGGGTGGCTACCCGGTGCAATGTGTTGTTTGGGATTGGGAAAAAGAAAAAAATAATAATAAAAAGGTTGGAGCCAAAGGCAAGAAGAAAAAAAAAGAGAATGAAAAAAAAGGAAAAAAAAGGAGAAATAAAAAAAATGTCAAAAAGAAAAAAATATATATATCAAGAAGGAAAAAAGAGAGGTTGTAGTCACCCAAGGCATAAAGAAGAATGAGAAAAGGAACTTGAGTGGAATTTCAATGTTTTGAAGTGTTTCATGCTCTCTTAGTTCCTAGGGTCTTCAGCCTAGTACCTTTGTATATCCTACCCTTAGCCAGGCCCCATTACAACCCATAAAAGACCTTTTGATGTTGCTTGCATGTTTTCTGTGGGAATCACTGGGAGATGGAAATCAATTTTATGGGAAGTGTTCTTGAAAAGTGAAATTGAGTGCAATGTTGATAGCCTGACACAAACTGAGCGATTGAGTGAACACTAAATGCTCTTGTGAGGAAGGCAGTTGTTTGGAATTGGTGATCTCCCTTTTGTGTGTAACTTAGATCCCTTGGTTAGATTTCTGATTGCTTGAATGATGATATTCTTAATTGTTTAAAACGAATGATTGTGGGGATTGCTTTGCTTGAAAAGGGGGGGACATTGAAGAAAACTGTTTTGATATTGCTTGAATTTGTGCAAGGTTGATTGAACCTTTTAAAGCTTGCCAGGTCTTGAGTCTTTTTGATTTTTGAGTTGTAGTTTGCTTGGGGACAAGCAAAGTTTAAGTTTGGGGTATTTTGATCAGCCTCTGGCTCATCTAGTTTTATGGCTAGTATGACCAGGGTTTTGTGCAAATTATATCCTATTTTCACCCAAAATAGATTAGATTGTCCTCAAGCAAGGTTTTGAGTCTCTAAAGTAGTTTTAGGTTAATTTAGCCAGTTTTGAGTCAAATAATGCACTTATAGTTGTGTCTTTGTTTTCAGGTTAAGTTGGAAGTCAAGAGAATAAAGAAACAGGGGATTCGCCTCGCGAGAGTTTCTTCGCCTCGCGACCCCGAAGGCAGACTGTTCACAAGATTCGCATCGCGAGAGAGGCTTCGCCTCGCGAGAGGGCAAAAATTCCTGAATGTTATAAATAGCTGTCTGGGCAGATTATGAACAACTTTTGCTTCTCCATAGTTTTACATATTTTTCTGTGTGTTTCGTTTTTGTCATGGAGAACTAATTTCTTAGATTAATCTACTGTATGAGAATTCCATGTACTTGAGGTTTTGTAATTCCTATTTTACTTGCTTTTCCCTTTTCAATACCATATTATACATTTCTGTTTGTTATTTCAGGAGTGTATAGTGTTGTATTGATTCGTTTCAGTGATGTTATGTTCCTATACTTAATCGCGTTTGTTATTTCGCGTGTGTTCATTCATGTTCGTTAGTTCATGAGGGCTTAACCCCGTTTGTTATTTCGGGAATATGAACATATATCCGTAGTAGCGATTGCGTTGTTAATTGTTGCTACAACTGAAAGGGGATTAGAATCTGCTTAGGGCTTGGGATTACATGAACCAATGATAGTTGGGAATTCGAGAACAGTAGATTAATCGTTGTGTTGCCATTTGATAATCTCTTTGAACTGCCCTGTTTTAATTGCTTTGTTTTGATTGTTACTTATTTGCATCCCAATCCAAACCCCCCCCCCCCCCCAAAAAAACTTATTTTTGTGAAAAATAACACTTTAAGAGTCCTTGTGAGACGACATCCGAGTTGTCGCCCTAACTACAGTTTTAAAACCCGCTCGTTCTTTTTGGCGCGTGTGCGACAGCGCGACCAATAACCTAGACAAACTGAGCGATTGAGTGAAACACTAAATGCCTTTGTGAGGAAGGCAATTGTTTGAATTTGATGATCTCCCTGTTTGTGTGTAACTTGGATCCCTTGCTTAAATTAATGATTGCTTGAATGATGAAATTCTCAAATGTTAGAGTGAATGCATGTGGGGATTGCTTTGTTTGAAAGGGGGGAACATTGAAGGAAAAATTATTTTGGTGAATTGCTTGAAATTTGTGCAAAGTTGATTAAATCTTTTAAGCTTGCCATGTCTTGAGTCTTTTTGAGTTTTTGAGTTTTAGTTTGCTTGGGGACAAGCAAAGTTTAAGTTTGGGGTATTTTGATAAGCCTATGGCTCATCTAGTTTTATGGCTAGTATGACCAGGGTTTTGTGCTAATTATATTTCGTTTTCGCCCAAATTAGACTCGATTGTCCTCAAGCAACATTTTGAGTCCTTTAAGTAGTTTTAGGTTAATTTAGCCAGTTTTGAGACAAATAATGCACTTATGGCTATTTCTTTGTTTTCAGGTTAACTTAGAGTTAAGGGAATAAAGAAACGGGGGAAATTTCAATCCAGGAGGTATTCGCCCCGCGAGAGTATATTCGCCACGCGAACCTGAGACCAGCTGAATAGCAAAATGTCATCCTCTCTGTCTTGCCCCGCGACCCCTATTCTCGCCTCGCGAGCCTGAAGGCTGACTGTTCCAAAAAATGCAAACCTTTCTGTGTCGGCTCGCGAATCCATGCTTCGCCTCGCGATCCTGGAAGTCAGAAAGCATCACGGTTAGCCCCTGATGCTCATCACGGGCGTAATAAGAGACTCTTCATTTCTTCGCCTCGCGAGAAGTGCAAATGTTTTAGATTTCTTCATGAGATTCGCCTCGCGAGTGGGTGTTCGCCTCGCGAGAGGGCGCAGTTCCTGAATGTTATAAATTGTTGTTCTGGGCAGATTAGGAGACACTTTTCATTATCCACTATTTTTTATAGAATTTCTGGTTGTGTTTCGTTTTCATGGAGAACTAATTTTCTTGGATTAGTCTACTGTAATCGATTTCCACCGCACTTGAGGTTCTGTAATTCCTGTTTTGTTTACTTTTCCCTTTTCAATACTATGCTATATATTTCTGTTTGCTTAATTCAGGAGTGTATAGTGTTTGTGTTGATTTATTTCGGTGATGTTATGTTCCTATATTGAATTGTGTTTGCTTAATTCGTGTGTGTTCGTTCATGTTCGCTTAGTTCATGAGTACTTCACCCCGTTTGCTTAATTCGGGAATTAGGAACATATATCTTGTAGTAGCGATTTCGCTTGTTAATTGTTGCTACAACTGAAAGGGGATTAGAATCTGCTTAGGGCTTGGAATTTACATGAACCGATGATAGTTGGGAAATCGAGAACAGTAGATTAATCGTCTTTAGCTTATTTGATAATCCTTTAAACTGCTCTGTTTTTGCTTTGTTTTCCAATTGAATTTCAATCCAACCCCCCCTCCCCAAAAAAAAAAACTGATTTTTGTGGTAAATAACAATTCAAGAGTCCTTGTGAAACGATATCCGAGTTGTCGCGCTCTACTACAATTTTATAAAACCGCTCGCTTTTTGACCCATGTGCGACAACGCGTCACCAAGATTGGGATCAGGTCATACATGATCTATCCTAGGCTACCCATGATTGATCTCAATAAAGACAACGACAAAAAGAAGCAAAGAAACACTGGCAAAACGCCTTCTCCTGACAGCTGCATAATCAATCCAGCAACAATCAATCTCACTGACCAAAATGTGATTGATTACTGGTTGACTCAACCAACTGAAGATATTCAAGAGGATGTTGTTGTGGACATCTGGAGGACTCACATGGTGGCATGTGCACAGGAAGCTTCCTCCTCTGGACTGATTGTTGAAGAAAAGAAATTTATTCCTAAAGTCAGAGGGAAGTGTGGCCTTGCTTATTACAGATTCCTTATCTATAAGGACATCATTGGCATTCCTATCATAACTCCTGTTTTTGAAAAGGACCTTATCCATTGGGGAAAGGATTTGCCTCCACCAATGCTGCAATATGCTGCTTCACCTCCATCCTCTCCACCATCAGAGCACACAGAAGAAGAAATCATCATTGAGGATATGGCAGTTGAAGAAGTGAAGTATGATCCTCAAGTGGAAGTGGTTCAACCTGTAGCTGAGGTTGAAGAAGTTGCTGAGTCCATTCCTAGACAAAGCACTTCTGAGAAGCACTCTTCTCAACCAGCGGCACTAATTGTCGTTCATCCAACAGAGCAACCTCAGACTTCAAGAGCTTTAGATACTGTTCCAAGTCAAGCCTATGCTTAGGATAGTGCTAAAAGCTCAAGACCTTCACTCTCACTACCTCCAAACTTTGAAGAAATTATTGGCAGAATTATAGATGAAAAAGTAGAGAGTAAGGTCAAAGAACAAGTGAAAGAGCAGGTAGTTGAAGCCCTAGTTCCAACAAACATCATGATGAACCAAATGATGAACATCATGCTTCAATTCCAACAGAGTCAAAATCTACCAACTCAGATTGCTCCTCCTCCACCAAATCCAAATCCTCCTCCTCCACCTCCACCCTCTTCTTAGGCTTTTCCTTTATTGTTTCCCATACTGACAATGATAGTTCACTCCTTTTACCTTTTTATATGATGACAAAAAATGGGGAGAAATGAAAGAGAATTAAATTTAATATAAAAAGTCAGTTTTTGAAAAGTATATACTTGTCTGCATATGCATGTCTCCTTCAATTTATACTTTGACATGATTTGCTATGCTAATATAAATATTGTTCTGATATATCTGTCTAGATTGCTCTGATACTATATAGCTCTAATACTATTTGATATGATATACTTTCAATTGCTCTGAAATTAGTTTAAAGTTGATAAAGAATTTAAAAGGTCTGATACTATACTTAACTGATAAGTAGTTACACTGATCTGATAAGTTATTACATATGCTGCTGAATTTGTCTTATGCTTTTCCTGATTAAAAGTTTGATTGCTTTGTCTTAGGGGGAGCTTTGTAAGCTCTCTTAGACTTTGCTACTCAAATTTAATTAGTTTTTGTCATTATCAAAAAGGGGGAGATTGTTGGAACCAAACTGGTTTTGGATCAAATAATCTCTATGTTTTGATGTTAACAAAAGGATTAAATTTGCTTGGCAAAGTGTTAGTTGAAATCTAATGTGTGCTATTTAGTTATGTATTAACACTTAAAATTATAAGCCATGGAAACTTAGAATAAGTTTTCATATGTAACTGCTTGGACTCATAAAGAGAAATGCACGTCCACCCATGTAGACGGGCTACTCAATGTTTTGGTAAAGTTATTTATTTATTTAATTGAGTAGACTGGTTTCTTTAAGTAGACGAGTCACTAAATGTTTACTAGACGGATTTTAAGTTTAAAATCAAATAGACTAATTTTAACTTGCCACGTCACTAGACGGAGATCAAATAACTCACTGAGATATAGCAAGTCCAAAGACTTGATAGTAGACGGGAGAATATGCCACGTCGGTGGACGAGTGAATAGACTTTGTTCTTACACATAATTGTGTGGACGGAGATTTTTGAATAGACGAGCTTCTATCTCTTATGTATCTGTTGTTCTAAAAATGAATAAATGCAATCTGACCCACAATGAATTTATTTCAAATGATTGATATTAAATTCAATAGAATATTTGTTCTTTCCATTTGTTTTATCCGGTTAATGCTTTTTTCCCTTGCGAGAAAGTCATAGTACCATCGAGGAAATACAAAAAGTAAAATAGTACAATGAGGAAATGAAAAGTGACTTGTACGAATTCTTCTTTACTGCTGGAAAAAGCTGGATTGTACACAAAGGAGGAAAGAAAGATTTCAAGGTACAAATTGCTCAGAAACAATGACCCTCTATTATGTGCAAATGTGATAACCAAGAGTACATTTCGCAAAGGCCACAATCAAGCTATCAGTCACAACGGATATCATGCATTCAATGCTATCTCTAAACGGGACTATTCAAAATAACCGTTCAAGAAATACAAGTGAAGAAAAATGTCACTATAAATAGAAGACCTCAAGTTCTAAAGAACAACTTTTTGCCAATCGATAATCACTCATTCTAATATTCTTTCAAGAGCAAGAGTCTGTATTCTTTAGTATGAATATTGTTGTAATATTCAACTGATCTTAAACTTTTATATCCTCACACATAGTGAGTTAAGAAGATCATAAGTTAAATCTCTTTGTTAGAGTTACAGCTTGAAGAGGCTTGGTAAGAAAGAAATACTTGTAGCCTGGAGAGGTGTTTAATACTTGGTTGTAATCTATTTGGAAAATAGTGTAAAAAAAACCTTCAAGTAGAAGGGACTGGACGTAGCTCTTGGTCGGAAGAGAGTGAACCAGGATAAAACATCTTGTGTGAATCTTCTAACCCTAAACTCTTACAGCTTTATTTGTTTATACTGACTGTGGGGATTTGATATTGCTTTTGTTAAGTTTCAAAAGTTATTTTTCAGTGTGTACACTGTTTTAAATATCCTTGTATGAGAAAATCAGTTTTGAAAAAGGTTGTTTACGAAAATTATTAACAAAAACAATTCAACCCTCCTTCTTGTGTTTTCCTGTGTCAACTTCAATGCTAGTATGAAACTGATTTCAAATTGAAAAAGGATAACCTTGTGAGAGGCTTGTCTGATAATAGTTTCAAGAAAGATGTTTTTTGTGATGCATGTCAGAGAGGTAAACAAGTAAAATCAAGTTTCAAATATAAAAACCAAGTATCAACCTCTAGACCTCTTCAGTTGTTACACATGGATTTGTTTGGACTAGTTAGCGTTGCTAGCTTGGCTGGAAGGAAATATGGATTTGTCATAGTTCATGACTATTCTATATTTACATGGGTACTCTTCTTAACCCACAAGGATGAGTCTTTTAAGAAAGCACCAAATGATCAAGGTTACTTTATTCCTACCCTTAGAAGTGATCATGGGGAAGAATTTAAAAATGAGCATTTCAGATTGTTCTGTGAGGAGAATGGGATCTCTCACAATTTCTCTGCACCCAGAACTCCACAACAAAATGGAGTAATTATGAGAAAAAATAGATCTCTGCAAGAGATGACTAGATCAATGCTCAATTAGAATAATCTTCCTAAGTACTTGTGGGAAGAAGCAGTAAACACAACATGTTATGTACAAAATAGAATTCTTATAAGACCTTTTCTAAATAAGACTCCTTATGAATTGTGGAAAGGAAAAAGACCCGGCATATCTTACTTCCATGCATTTGGATGTGAGTGCTTCATTCTTAACACTAAGGATCAACTTGGAAAATTTGATTCCAAAGTGGACAAAGGTATCTTCATTGGTTATTCTGAAATGTCTAAGGCACTTAGAGTTTACAACTCTAGAACCTTGTTGTTGAGAAATCTATTCATGTGAAGTTCAATGATGGCTTAAAGACTGATAGGGAACTATCAGATTTGGAAGATGATGTTGCAAGATTTGACTTGAACATACAAGACAGTCAACAACCTGACGTGTCTAAAGAAGAACTTGTTGAAGAATCTGACAGACAAGTGGAGCAGACAAGTCACCACACCCGTCAACAGACAAGTCAAGATTAACATGATGATCTCAGAAGAGACTGGAAGTTCAAAGCTCATCATCCTAAGGATATTATCATTGGAAATCCCTCAGAAGGAGTAAGAACCAAATCAACATTGAAAGAATAAGCAGTATGGCTTTTCTGTCATTAATTGAGCCAAAGCACATTGAAGAAGCTCTTGATGATGAAAGCTGGATTATGGCTATACAAGAACTCAATCGGTTCACAATGAATGATGTCTGGACACTTGTCTCCAAGCCAACAGACAAGTCTATCATTTGAACAAGATGCGTTTTCATAAAAAAAGTTAGATGAAGATGGTAAGGTTGTCAGAAACAACTCTAGGTTAGTCGCTCAAGGCTATAACCAACAAGACGGTATTGATTATACTGAACCCTTTACACCTTGATAACTCATTTTTGAGTTACCTTTTAGTGTGTATACTTGGTCTATTAATTGTTATATGTGCTTAATATTGGTGATTTGACTGAGTTTTACGTTATTGGGCTTAATTGCGAAACATTGTTAATTTTTGGATTTTTCACTCATCCTGACCTTGTTGCCTTACGCAGAGCATAACTAGAGCTACAAATATCGGATTTTGGTGATCTTACTGTCCCTAGAAAGATAAGGAAGAGACCTACAATTTCAGATGTCATACGAATTGTAAAATTAGGCCAAAATCAAGGCTAAATTGGGTCTCGAGTTCTCTAGCGCGGATCAGTGCGCAGTCCATGATGTTCCCTCACTTAAATGGGCATAACTTACTCATCTTAAGCCCAATTAAGGCATATGATACCTTGTTGGAAAGCTTATTCAGAGGGCCTTAATTTGGGCTAGGGTTATATTAGGATTAATGAGTACAATTAGCAGTTTAGTGCCTCACAAGTCAGAGACGAAAATTAGACACTTTCTCTTCTCCTCTCTTCTCCTCTCTTATCTTCTTCTTAGTTTTCTGCACTTTGTTGGATGTTTATTGTTAAAGCTTATCCAATTGTGATGACTATGGAAGGCTAAAACTTTTATCAATCATAGACATTCAAGTAATTTGGTTTGAATTCCGAGTTCCTTACTTTTAATTGTTTTTCAATTGCTTCTTCTCCTTTTCTCTTCTTTCAATTATGATTTGTGTTGTGAGTGTGATTACGCTTGATCTATGTCTGATTAGATGTAGATTCAGTTTTCATAATTGAATTGAAATTAGAGACTAGTGTTGATTAACCTAAAAATCTAATAGAGATTAGGGAACCGATTGGTAACCTAAGTTAATCGAATTTGTGCACGAATCAATATTATTAATGATTGCGATTATGATTTCAATTTTGTTGATTAAACCCTACATGATTATGCAGTAGATTCGAATTAACAGAGAGGGAAAGCAAACGAGTTTATATCCTTTGGAACAATGACGAATTCTACCAAAGAACATGATGTCTTGGATTGATGTTTCTAATTAATTGAATTTCTTTGTTTATTGCAAACTGTTTTCTCCTTGAAAAATTTGAAAACCCCCCTTTCTCTAATATTCTTGATTGGTTGATAAATTTTAAAGATCCTCGAGAGACGACCAAGGTTGTTTTGCCTTTGTACTACAGTTTTTAATTACTATATTAATTTGACCCGTGTACGGCCTCGGATCAAATTTGGCGCCGTTGCCGGGGATCTTTGATTTTTATAAGCCATATTAGGAATTCTTTTTTTTTTTTGGACTAGTTTTTTTTAGTCCTATAATATTCATCTTTGTTTTTTCCTTTTTTTTTATTTTGCTGTTTGGAGCTTATATGTGAGTGTCTTGAGGTCATATGTTTATATCATATTGATGACATTGCAGATTGTGATTGTCGTGGTTGTGAATCTTAGTACTTCCCATGGATATTTGTATGCAAAATTATATGCCTAATGTTGATTATGAACCATCATGCATATATTATCCTCAAACAAATTTTTCTCATTTTGCAAGAGGTTATATAGATTCAAGTATGTCTGCGTTAATGGATAATTATTTGTCTCATAGCACTTTGAGGGATTTTGCCACATTTTATGAACCACCATGCATACATTATGTAGAGAAAGAGGTTGAGCCACCATGCATATATTATCCTGACATTACTGGTGATTATGAGTTTAGTAGTGATTTTGGCATGATTGGAGTGAATGAGGTGCAATTTTCTTATTCTGACCAACATGGGGGAGAACATGGCAGCTTAGACGATTTAGCTTCTTTGGTGCATCAATTGACAATAAGTCAATAGCAATATCAGCCTGACCCCACACCTGTCCAACCTAGTCTGGAAGAATTGGTGCAACAAATGGCAGAACACACTCTTGAATTCCAATAGAGGACAGAAGCAAGTCTTCAGAATTTGGCCAATCAAATTAGTCATATTGCCTCCACCTTGACTGCACTGCAATCACAACATCCCCTTGAAGAGCATTCAGATTCACAAATAGATATTCTTGACAATACTTCTTCTAAGCATAATTTTGATAATGATGTCGAGAATACTATTATTGATGAACTTTGTGTTGAATTTCCAGATATTCAAGATTTTCCTGATTCTATTTTATGTACTTCATGTGTTGACTTTAACGGTGCTATTTTGTGTGCAGCATGTGTTGAAATTTCATCCTTTTTAGGGTATAAGGAGCAAAAAGTGCATATGGAAGATGAGACACATGAGGTTGAGGACCCTGGTCATCCCAGAAATGTAGAAAATAGGGATCATATGGACATGCTACTCACAAAAAGAATCCCCATAAAAGATGGTGATCATGTCATGATGGATGATGCAAGACTACTTATGTTAGAGACAACCACTAAGGCTTTCATGGTTGATAAAGACTGGCTCAAGCAATTTGGTGAGAAATTCTCAGAGCATGCATTGGAGAAGCGCTTGAGCTACAATGAGACTTGCTGCACTACATTCTATAAGGCTTTTTCTCCCCCTTTCTATTTTATTTCACGCGTCCTCTATGTGAATGAATTTGTTCTTGTTCTTGATTTTAATATGTTCTGCATTGAGGACAATGTAGATTTCAAGTGTGGGGGAGATATACTATGTTATGATGTTTTTAAATTGTGTGTTGTACTTTGTTAGCATCTGTTTCTTTTGTTGTTTATGTTACTTTTCTCTATTTTTAAAATAAAACATAAAAAATGTATTTTTTTTATTGGCGTTTTAGTATCTTAGGATTTTTTTTTTTTTGTTTTCTTTGTTGTTTTTAGGGTCCCAAAGATTTTTTTAAACAAAATATTTGTGTTTGAGTCGTGTTGCATGCTTTTCAGTGAATTCTTAAGTTTGTATGAGTTGTGAGTGATTTGCATCATTCTTGGTTAAGAGGTTTCATGACTTGATATGGAGAAATTCTTGTATTTCTAGTGTAATAAGTGGGCATTGAAAATTAATTTGTGAATCTTTTGTGGTGGAATTAACACTTGTGAGTTTTTGAGCCGTATACATGGATGAACTGCAATTGTTCCATGCTTTTCTTTTTTGTGTGATTTCACTCATGATTGTTAATTACTCTAGAACTTGACTTGACTCTTTGAAACCTCTTTTTCACATGCATGTATTGAGATGATTTAGGCCTCACTAGTGCAATAAGTGCTTTTTACGTCAGTTAAAATTGATTTTTTACGTCAGAATACTGACTGACGTAAATACAGCTGACGTTAAAAGTTAAACTTTTAACGTCAGTTGAGAACTGACGTTAAATATAACACTATTAACGTCGGTTCTTTAACACAACGGACGTTAATTTTGTCAAAATTAACGTCAGTTCTTTAACATAACCGACGTTAATTTTGTTAAAACTAACGTCAATTGTTATAAAGAACTGACGTTTAATAAACAACTGACGTTAATAGTGTACTGTATATTTTTATAAAATACTTTTAACGTCAGTTGTATGATACAACTGACGTTAATAGTTTTTTTTTTTTTAAATTCAGTTTTAAAATATCACTCCCCTAAGCCATCCCTGCATTCAGTAAATATCCCAGTAACACAGAATATCACACACATTACAGAATTGCAAAGGAAAAATGGAACAATAATCCATATGTATGCCTGTTCAAAACAATATATATTTATTAACATAGGTTATAAATGTATACTAAGTTTAAACTACCTATATCAATATCCCTTCGTGATGATCATCACGAGTGGCATGTACATCGTCCACCTGTGTCTCCTCGATTATAGTAGGCATGTTTGTTGAAAAAGAAGGAGTCTCAAGAATATCAAGATTTGAATCTTCATTTTCATCACTACCATTATACATGCTTTTTCCTTGGAGAACCACGGACAACCTTTTGTTAGAAGGATCAGTGATGTAAAACACTTGTTTTGCTTGGGAGGCCATTATGAAAGGCTCATTTATATGACCTAACTTGTTGAGGTCTACCAATGTGAACCCCAATTCGTCGGTTTGTACACCACCATTACTATCAACCCACTTACATTTAAATACCTACAGCTTAAGCTTAGTGTAATCGAGCACCCAAATATCTTCAATATATCCAAAGTAAGGTCTCGGTGCTGTAACGGGTTTTGTGTCCTTTGCACTAGAGAAGTGCATTGCTTCGGCCACGATCATAACCCCACTATTTTGCATGGTACTCTTGTTATCTTGTTCCTTTATATAAAAGGAAAAATTATTTATGTCGTATCCGCTCCAACATATGACGTTGAAGTTAGGCCCACGTGCTAGCCATTTTATGTCATCGGAAAGCGATTACTACCATCCTTAAGCATTTCTTCCTTGAACCATGGTAAGAAAGTCTTGTTATGCTTGTTCAACAACCACCTTTCGCTCATTCGAGGGTTTTCTTGATTGACTTTTCTTTTATGTTCAAATAAGAAAGGCTGAACACATTCGATGTTTTTCAATACATACAAATGTGCTTGAAGCACTTCCTCCCGATCCTTCCTATTAATTCTTAAGTCATGTGTACCCTTACCTTGACATCTGATCTCATCATGCCGAGGCTTAGGAACCCCTATAGGATCCGTGTTATGAAGGTAGTCCGAACAAAACTCAATAGCTTCTTCTGCAACATACCTTTGAACAATAGATGCTTCCGGACGATGAGGATTCGTCACGTACCCTTTCAAGATCTTCATGTAGCGCTCAACTGGGTACATCCATCTCAGAAAAACCGGCCCACATAATCTAATCTCCCTCACCAAATGAACAATTAAGTGAACCATTATGTCGAAAAATGAAGGAGGAAAATACATCTCCAATTGGCACAAGATTGTAGCAGCCTCAACTTCCAAGTCATCCAACATACGGGGGTCAACGACTTTGCTACATATAGAATTGAAGAATGAGCACAACCGAGTAATGGCATGTCTCACATTTTTGTAGCAATACCACGAATAGCAACGGGCAGAAGTTGTTGCATCAAGATGTGACAATCATGAGACTTCAAGCCAACCAATTTAAGATCACTAGAGACAAGCCTCTTCATATTTGAAGAGTAACCATGTGGAACTTTGATGCCCTGAAGACACCCGCAGAAACTTTGTCTCTCTTTTTTTGACAAAGTATGACATGCTGGCGGTAAATAAGTCCGCTTACCATCCTCAACAACTGGAGCTAACTGCTCTCGTATACCCATAGCAACGAGGTCGAGACGAGCATTCACACCATCCTTTGTCTTGCCCTGAATGTTTAGAAGCGTCCCGATCACACTATCACACACATTTTTCTCCACATGCATCACATCAATGCAATGTCTGACATCAAGCTTGCGCCAGTATGGAAGATCAAACAATATCGACCTCTTCTTCCATATGTTTTTCTCAACAGCTTTACCTTTCTTTTTGGACTTGCCGAATATAACATCGATGTCCTTTACCCTATGATAAACCTGCTCTCCAATTAAGGCCGCCGGCGCTTCTTCTGTCTCTTGGCATCCATTAAAAGCTTTTTTCATCTTACGATATGGGTGATCACGTCTAAGAAATCTCCGATGCCCAAGGTAAACCGTCTTCTTTCCATGATGCAACGGAGTGTAGCATGTGCCTTCTTCACATATAGGGCATGCTTTATGCCCCTTAACACTGCATCTGACAAGTTACCGTATCTTTGGAAAGTCATTGATGGTGCAAAATAACATGGCACGAAGCTTGAAAGTCTCATGAGAATACCCATCAACTACATCAACACCTTCCACCCACAACGTTTTCAAGTCTTCAATCAAGGGACCTAGATAAACATCTAAGTCATTTCCCGGTTGCTTTGGGCCCGAAATCATCATAGACAACATCATGTATTTGCGCTTCATGCACAACCAAGGGGGTATGTTGTAAATTACCAACAGAACAGGCCATGAACTATGAATACTACTCATGTTACCATAAGGATTCATTCCATCCGTAGCAAGTCCAAGCCTTAGGTTTCTTGGCTCATCGGTGAAATCCGGAAACATAGTATCGATATTCTTCCATTGAATAGAATCAGCAAGATGATGAACCTTTCCATCACGTTTCCTCTCATCATTATGCCATCTAAGTTTCTTCGCATCTTTCGCATTGGCAAACAATCGCTTGAACCTTGGAATTATTGGAAGATACCACAACACCTTCGCAGGAGGACCCTTTTTTCTCACACCATCAAGATCATCATCATCATCACCACCCTTCACTTTGTATCGTGATAACCCACAGTTGGGGCAATCGTGATTGTCTTCATGAACACCGGTGTACAATATGCAATCATTGGGGCATGCGTGTATCTTCTTATACTCCATACCCATAGGACACAATACCTTTTTGGCCTCATAGTTACGGTCAGGAAATGTGTTGTCATCCGGAAGCAAGTCTTTCAACACTTCAAGAAATTCCGTGAAGCTTTTATCGGTCCAACCATTTCTCGCCTTCACACAAACCAATTTTAGCACCGCCGACAACCGTGTATGAGTAGTACACCCTGGATATAAAGGCTTATCCGCATCACCGCACAACCTATCATACACATGCGCTCGATGAAAAGATTCTTGTCCAATATCACGGATCATGTCCTCTACTCGATCATCCTCCATATCTACGTCAACGTCCTCACTTTGGGAGACACTTGCCGTATTACTACTCAACAACATATCACCATGCCATATCCATCTTGTATAACTCAAGAAAATCCCTTCAAAAATCAAATGAGTACGTATATCCTTCACCGTACATTTCCTCGTATTCAAACACTTGACACAAGGACAACAGAACATTCCATTACTATTAGGAACATTCATTTGAGCAAATTCTATAAATTCTCCCACCCCCTTCAAATACTCAGCACTAGTACGCTTACAAACCATCCAACTACGATCCATAACTAGATAGGTCCTGTAGATATACAAAACATATATATATATCCAATATAAGGACAATACGGGAGATTGAAAACTATAGTTTTTAAAGATTAATTGCCAAGCACTGGTCACGGCCTGGCAGTGATGTCCATTACGACCGTAACGTGCCAACTGAACAGACCATGCCATCACAGGCAGAACTGATCACGGCCTAGCCGTGATTAGCATCACGGCCGTGACAGATCAACCAGCAGAGCAACATGCACTCAAAACCAAAAACAGAGACGTACATTCCAAACAACTCAAACTCACGGTTTCAAGTTTCAACTACTGAGACTACAGTTTCAACATACACTCAAAACCAAAAATACAAAAATGTGCCCTAAATACTCACCAGAAATAGGTGCTCGCGTGGTGGTGGGGAGGGGAGCTCGAGTGGTGGCCAACGTTCGATGTGGTTACTGAGAGCAGAGGGACAAGGAGAGTTAGTGCGCGGGAAGGGGAAAGAGAGATGTACGTCAAGTTATTGCAAAGAATGAATGGAAAGACAGAGTTAGGGTTAATAGTGTACCTCACGGTGGTGGCGAAGAAGCCCTCGCGGTGGTTGCGGTGGAGATGAGCTCGCGATTAGGGTTCTGTGCTGGGTGAGAGTGAGGGTTGAGAGTGATTTAGGGTTGAGCGTGATGAAAAGAGAAAAGAGACGTACGTACAGAGCGAAGTGCAGAAGGCGCGCGGGTGTAAACGTTATATAAAACAACATTTAACGTCAGTTGTATTAAACAACTGACATTACAATTAATTTTTTAACGTCAGTTTTATTAACAAACTGACGTTAAATATTAATATTTTAAAAAAAAACACTTTTAACGTCTGTTGTGGAATACAACTGACGTTAAAAGTGTTGTGTCTCTGTATAAAGTAACATTCTTCTGTATCAGTCTGTAATACTGCCTCTTCTTTTCCTCTATATTTCTATTCCTTCACAAAATGGCTCTGAGACCTGTGTTAATTGAGTGACAACAGGGCATTTCAGATAGGGATATAGGATTATTTACGTCAGCTATTTATTTAACTGAAGTAAAAATCACACTTTTAACGTCAATTGTATAAACAATAGACGTTAAAAATAAATATTTTTTTATTTTAAAAACACTTTTAACTTCATTTTTATTCAACAACTGACGTTAACAGACCTGTGTTAAGAGTGACAACAGGGCATTTCAGATAGGGATATAGGATTATTCACGTCAGTTGTTTATTTAACTGAAGTAAAAATCACACTTTTAACGTCAGTTGTATAAACAACTGATGTTAAAAATAAATATTTTTTATTTTAAAAACACTTTTAACGTCAGTTTTATTCAACAACTGACGTTAAAAGTGTATGAGTTTCTGCAAAAGCATTCATTCCTTTGACTACTCTGCTACTAAATTACCCATTACTGCTGTGCTACTTACCCATGCACATTGTAACCTATAATCCTCTTTATGAGCACTAAGTTTATACCTAGACTTAAAGGTCTATTTCTTCCTAATCCTTCGGGCGTTTTCTTTTCTGCACGTTTATAATATATGACTGCCAACTCCCAATGCGCCTTGGAACCTAATGCTCTTAATGATCAATTTAATTTTTTAGCAACTTACGACGCCTAGTAACTTCATCCCCTACTCCTATAAATAGCTTCCTTCCTTTAATTTTTCTGCTTCACAATATGGCTCTGCCATGGAGATTAACTTCATCACTCTTTCTTCTTATACCTAGACTTAAAGGTCTCTGTCTTAATGGTCAAACAACTTCTGAGGTTGTGTAAATCGCATTACATGGGTGATAAGGGTGTGTAAATCGCATTATGTGAATTGCACACACCATCATCCTTCCGGAGAATCAGCAGCTACAGTTCCAAAACCTCAGCTTTGGAACCAAGTGACTGTTCCAAGAATATTGCTGAAACAGATCGAGTGCACCATTCACTCTGCCACGGCTCCAAAGTGACTGTGGATTCAGATGGAGCATCAAGGACTTCAAATGAGGGAGGGGATGCATTCAATGTTGGAGTTTCTGAGGACAAGACTGAGAAGAAAATGATGTTGAAGCAGAACCTTTTTTATATTTTAGTGCTATCTTGCGGAAATTTTTTATCTTTTAATCATGTAATTGTAACTTATGAATCGCTTCAATGAGATACGATTTGATTATACATATATAACTTGTTTTATGTTAAGTGTTTATTTATTTTAATTTGCACAAGAATTTGTTAATTTACTAATTCAAGCTAATTAATTAAGATTAAAAATAAACTTTTTTAAAAAAAAGATTAGAAATAAACTGCACTATATGGAGTGATGATCTGCGTTAAGAGTGACAACAGGGAGATGACAACGAAAGAAAGATAGGAATGAGTTGATTATTTACGTCGGTTATTTATTTAATCAGTAAAAATCACACTTATAACGTCAGTTTTATGAACAACTGACGTTAAAAGTGTTAATAATTTCTTGCAAAACACTTTTAACGTCAGTTCATTAAACAACTGACGCAAATAGTGATTTCATATTTACAAAACTGTCACCGCCTCACTTTTAACGTCAGTCCTTAAAACAACTGACGTTAACAGTGAATTAATGAAGTCTGATATTTACAAAACTGCCACCGCCCCCTTTTTAACGTCTAGTTTTTGGTTAACTGACGTAAACCTTTACCGTCTAATGTATATTTTCCACTGGTGCCTTCTTTGTTTTTAAGCTACTATCCAAATAATCCTACCTTAAAATTATCCCCTTGATAGCCCTTTGAGCCTATTTATTCCATTCTTTGTTTTATAGCTCATTACAAGCCTAAAAGTGAAAAACAATGATATGACCCAAACCTTAGGGAGTAAAGGAGTTTTGGAATTGTTTTGGGAATGGATGCTTAAATAAGTGTGGGGTCTATGCAATAGTTTGTGGCTTACTTGATTGGAGTGGCAAAAAAAAAGGAAAAAAAAGAAGTAAATTGTAATGCAATGTGAAAGTGCAATTGAGT
This sequence comes from Sophora flavescens, assembly GCA_030762895.1. Taxonomy (NCBI): domain Eukaryota; kingdom Viridiplantae; phylum Streptophyta; class Magnoliopsida; order Fabales; family Fabaceae; genus Sophora; species Sophora flavescens. Next base: position 147,400,751 of record CM061068.1, on the reverse strand, counting down.
GAAAGTACAAAAGGAAGAAAAAGTTCAACAGAGACAAAGTGTTGTTCATTGGCATTGAATTGTGTTTCTTGGGATAAATTTGCATGCTTATTTAAACTCATTCCTCATTGCTCCTCTAGTCTCTTTGTTTTATAGCTAACATCCTTTCTTGTATCCACCCATACCTTAGCCCCATTACAACCTTGAAAAAGTCCTTTTGATCTTTATGTGCATGTGTTTCAACTGGTGGATGTTACAGGCTTGTCAAGCTTATGGTAGTGTTAGCATTCATGATGTGCCTTGAGCGTAAACACAAACATTAAACACTTGAGAGTTGGAGTGTATGCCCAGTGAGGACTCTACCACTTTGGGTTCATCTTTGATTTGAATTACCTCCTTATTTGCTTGAGATGTTAAGGACGTATTCATGATTTTTTTGATTCCTCGATGCTTTGAACGTTTGTATCTTGCTCACTCTTGTCCATTCTTGGGATTCATTGATAAGTGTGTTTGTTGTGTTCGTAAAGTTTTTAGGAATTCAATTTTTGAGTTTTGCTCAGGAGTGCAAAAGAGTAAGTGTGGGGGAATTTGATAACTCATTTTTGAGTTACCTTTTAGAGTGTATACTTGGCCTAATTAATTTTTATATATGTTTAATATTGGTGATTTGGCTGAGTTTTACATTATTGGGATTAATTGCTAAACATTTTTAATTTTCGGATTTTTCACTCATCCAGACCTTGTTGCCTTGCGCAGAGCATAACTAGAGGTACAGATATCGGATTTTGGTGATCTTGCTGTCCCTAGAAAGATAAGGAAGATAACTACAATTTCAGTTGTCACACAAATTGTCAAATTAGGTCAAAATCAAGGCTAAATTGGGTCCCGATTTCTTTGACGCGGATCAGTGCGCAGTCCATGATGTTCCCTCACTTAAATGGGCATACTTACTCATCTTAAGCCCAATTAAGGCATATGATACCTTGTTGGAAAGCTTATTCAGAGGGCCTTAATTTGGGCTAGGGTTAGATTATGATTAATGAGTATAATTAGTAGTTTAGTGCCGCACAATTCAGAGACGAAAATTAGACACTTTATTTTCTCCTCTCTTCTCTTCTCCTCTCTTCTCTTCTTCTTAGTTTTCTGCACTTTGTTGGATGGTTATTGTTAAAGCTTCTCCAATGGTGATGACTATGGAAGGCTAAACCTTTTATCAATCCTAGACATTCAAGTAATTTGGTTTGAATTCTGAGTTCCTTACTTTTAATTGTTTTTCAATTGCTTCTTCTCCTTTTCTCTTCTTTCAATTATGATTTCTGTGTTGTGAGTGTGATTATGCTTGATCTATGTCTGATTAGATGTAGATTCAGTTTTCATAATTGAATTGAAATTAGAGACTAGTGTTGATTAACCTAAAAATCTAATAGAGATTAGGGAACCGATTGGTAACCTAAGTTAATCGAATTTGTGCACGAATCAATATTATTAGTAATTGAGATTGTGATTTCAATTTTGTTGATTAAACCCTACATGATTATGTAGTAGATTCGAATTAACAGAGAGGGAGAGAAAATGAGTTTATATCCTTTGGAACAATGCCGAATTCTACCAAAGAACATGATGTCTTGGATTGATGTTTTTAATTAATTGAATTTCTTTGTTTATTGCAAACCGTTTTGTCCTTTAAAAATTTGAAAACCCCCCTTTCTCTAATATTCTTGATTGGTTGATAAATTTTAAAGATCCTCGAGAGACGACCAAGGTTGTTTTGCCTTTGTACTACAGTTTTTAATTACTATATTAATTTGACCCGTGTACGGCCACGGATCACACCTGTAGCTAGAAAAGAAGCCATATGCATTATAATGTCTTATATTGAACAACACCAAATCACTCTTTTCCAATGGATGTAAAAAATGCTTTTCTTGTTGGCATAATTGAAGAAGAAGTATATGTTAAAAAAACCCTGGTTTTGAAGATATGATAAACCAGATCATGTTTTCAAACTTAAAAAGGCTTTATATGGTTTGAAACAAGCACCTAGAGCATGGTATGTTAGACTTAGTTCTTTTCTCATGCATAATGGATTTACTAGATGACAAGTAGACACAACTCTTTTCAAGAAATTCTCAAAAGATAATTTTATAATAGTTCAGATATATGTTTATGATATTATCTTTGGAGCTACTAATGAAAAGTTGTGCAAGGAATTTTCTAAGTTGGTGCAAGCAGAATTTGATATGAGCATGATAGGGAGTTAAAGTTATTCCTTGGAATGCACAAATCAAGCACACAAGTGATGGAATCTACATCCATCAACAAAAATACACCAACGAGATACTTAAGAAGTACAAAATGGAAAATTCTCAACCTATGAGGATTCCTATGCAACCCAAAGAAAAATTAAACAAAGATGGAGAAGGTAAAAAGGTAGACCAAACTGTCTACAGAGGTATGATTGGTTCTCTTCTATACCTAACTTCGAGCAGATCTGATATTCAATTTAGTGTCTGTATGTGTGCAAGATTCCAATCTGACCATAGGGAATCCCATCTTAAGGCTGTTAAAAAAATATTAAGATATTTGCTTGGGACAACTAATCTTGGTTTGCTGTATTTGAGAACAAATGAATACATGTTAGTTGGATATTGTGATGCTGACTTTGCTGGAGATAAAATTGAAAGAAAAAGCACCAGTGGAGGATGCCATTTCATTGGAGCTAGTTTATTATCTTGGACAAGCAAAAGGCAGACAACAATTGCATTTTCAAATGCTGAAGCAGAATACATCTCAGCTGCCAGTTGTTGCTCACAACTCTTATGGGTAAAACACCAACTTGAGGATTACTCTATATTTGAGCATAACATATATGGGTGTGATAATTCCAGTGCAATTAGCTTATCCAAAAATCCCATACAACATTATAAGGCCAAGCATATAGAAATCAAAGATCATTTTGTAAAGGATTATGTTCAAAAAGGCATATTTGATATTAAGTTTGTTAAAACTAAAAATCAATGGGCTAATATTTTCACAAGAACTTTAGCTGAAGATAGTTTAAGTATATTAGAGACAATATGAACATGCATTGCATTGTTGAATAACATGTCTAATTTTGCATGCTTTACTTGTCTTATGCATTTTATATGACCATTCTGACCATGTTGAGTCATACTTGCATGAACTCAACAATTTTTGAAAAAATGGTTATTAATTATTTAATACCATTTAATAATCTGAAGCTAATCATGTACTTTATAGTTTTATCTCTTGAAACCATGTTTTTCATAATGTCTTAGTAGGCGTTGTGGTTTCCCATATATTTTGTACCGTTTTAGCATTTAAAATGCTTTTTTCTCTCTCCTGACTTTATGTCTATAAAAAGAAAAGAAGTCTGAAAGCTTTTCTCTTTACGCTTTCAAACCCTTTCAAACATACTCAAACCTTTCGTCTTTCTCTCTTTTTGAACCCCCCCCCCCCCCCCCAAAAAAAAAAAAAAACTTTCTAAACCCTAACTTTTCTTCTGCAATGGCACCCAAGAAGAATCTCTCCGTTGAAGAAATTGCTAAGCCATACCAAATGAAGGTTGATGATGTTGAGAAGATCCTTTGCTAGAAAGGTGGTAGATCTTCAACTTATGAAGAAATGGGGCATGGATGTCACTGAGGAGTTGGGATACTCCAAGTGGACTCCCTTCTTTGAAATGAAGGAGCCTGTTCATCCCAAACTAGTCAGGGATTTTTGGAATAGTGCTACCCTCTTCACCAACCCTGTTGAAGGCGCCAATGATAAAGGGGACTCATGCTGAAAACGACCTTCATCTTCAACATAAGCTCTGTGGAGAAGGTCATTAATTGTCCCAAGTTGGGAGGTGAGTTCAGAACTAGGTGAGAGGATGAAGTTGGATCTGTCAACATCAACATAACCCTTTATGGGATTCCAAATCCTCCTAATCTCAAATCTATCAGCATGGTACCCAAATGCAGATTTATGCTAAAGTTGCTACAAGAATTCGTGATGCCTAGGAAAGGATCCGGAGACAATGTGTCTAAGATGGAAAAGTTTGCTCTTTATCATTTTATTCATACGATAAATATTGATCTGAATGACCTCATGTTCCTTCATATTGAATCCATGATCAAGAGGTAATCAATGCAAACCTTTCCTTATGGGATGCTGGTGACAAGACTCTTTAGGAACAGACTCTTCGTTCCTGGAGATGGTGAATATGCGGATATGGCTCTGCCCATAGACAAGAAGACCTTGTCTATGATGAAGATTCCAGGAATTCCAATGGCTGGGCCCCTCAAGGATTAGGAAGAAAAGAAAGATAAAGCTGCTGAGAAGAAGTAGACTTGCTGAATCAGCTGATGAGTCTGAGGTTCCCATCTCATAAGGCATTAGGAAGTCTACTGGGAAGTGGCCAGATAAGATCAAAGGCAAGAGCTGGAGAAGCCCTCTGCATATGCAGAGTCTGCTGAAAGTGAGAGACCTCTTGTCTTCAGAAGGAGGAAAATATCTCCTAAGAGAAAGGCAAGAGAAGTTGAAGCTTCTGAAGCTGAGTCTATTAAATCAGACAAGAGAAGAAGGCTTATGAAGGTTTCTGCTAAGGACAGACAAGTCATATCTGCACCCAGTAGAGAGGAAGGACCAGCTTAGGGGGAGCAGATGACCAAACCCTTGGAGGAGCCCAAGGAGAAGAATGTTCCTTTTCTGGGTTAATACCCAAGAAAAGAGGGTCAGGCTACCCTGCACCTGCTACTGTGGCCCCTACTGTTGAAGTGGAAGTTGTTGCGGTAACAGCATAAGACCTGTTTGTTGGAGCACAAACAGTTGTATATCCTTTAGTGGATCCTCTAAATGTACCCAAGCTAAAAAAGAAGCTGAGGATGTCCGAAATCAAGTGATTCTTCCCTCATCATCACCACCCTCACCATCCTCACCTGTTCATCAAGGTATGATTACCCCACCTGTCTCCTCTCCTCCTGCCCTTTCTGTCAACCCCTTAGTACATGTCTCTCCACCCCCTTCCCCCGTCTTTTCCCACACTACCCAAACTTCTACCTATACTGTAGTCTCTCATGTATGTCAGTACAATATTTGAGACAACCCGATGTCCCATTAAAGAAAAACCTAATTCAACAAACCTTAATCGCGATATAAGCGTTAAACATATATATAACGGAAAAGCGAAGGTATTAAAAACTTTAAACATAAAACATGTAAGCATGAACATCACATTACATATATATATATATATATATATATATATATATATACATACATACATATGAATAGATACATCATAACTGTCTAGTGTACCCCGTTAGTAGGGTCCCACGCATATACAGGCCGACAACATCAAAGGAAATACATAAAAGGATCTGAAAATAGATATACCTCACTAATCACTCCACATCACCCAGCCCCACTCAAAATACATCAAAAATGGGCTCACCACACACATGGACTATGTACAAAAAACGCTTTAGCCTCCACAATCCCTGGCATGGATATCTTGTGCTACCCTGACTTTCCCCATAAGTGCGTCTGTAGACCTGCCATCGTGGTCTCTGTGGTGGTGGTCCTGATGTCGTCGCCTAGCTACTATCTGATATAGTGACACGACGGTGCTGGCTCTCGGAACCACTCCTACTGTAGACTCCGACGGGCACAGCCTCTCGGAACCACTCCTACTGGCCCGATAACCACTTAACTCTGAGCTGCCCACGGATGCGGCTGTGGTCTGGGCGGTGGATTCAAAACACATGAAGAGGAAGGCTCTATCCAAGACGAAACACTCCAATGAAGCAGGAGTAAGGTGCCTCCCCAAACCTCATGTAGACCATCATTAGGCCCGTATACACAGAAGAAGGTGGCTGGGTCCACTCTCCACCCTTTCTCGCCGTGGAACTCCAGCTCAATGGTCCCCAATATTGGGAACCCCTTAGGCTCCGTCATCCATGGATGATGCAGGTGCGACATCTCTAGCAACTGGCTCTACTTCACTACCGATAACCAAACATACATAGAAAGGGGATAAGGAGATAAGAAACTATTCTATCGTCATATTCGAAAAAGGAATACATAGCATATATACAATAACAGAACAAAATCATGCATCACAGATAGAACAGATATAGGTAGCAATCATCCTCGAGTTACTGAATCATCATCTACCCTTACTCTCATGCAGCTAAGCCTGTATGCTAACGTGGCCACCACAATCCTGTCACACATCCTCCATCATAACAAGCATATTAGTCAGTCGTCCAAGCGAGCACTCCCCTCTATAATATATATATATATATATAAATATAAAAGTATATATAAGTGGTTTGAAACCACACAGTAGTCCGAAGCTACACATAGTAACATAAGTAGCACGAAGCTACACATAATAAAATAAGTAGCCCGAAGCTACTCGGCAAGGACTACAAGAGTATCATGGTAGCATCACTAATCAATTGTCCCGTGATATCCGGTATCTGTACTCAGATACTCTGACCTCGTGTGTGTCACACACGGTTGTGCACAACACCATGCAATCTATATGAGTCCCACCGACTCGTATTGGGTCATAGCCTAGTGCCTTAACCTTTTACCATAAACTCAGATAATTCCTCAGATCACATCTCCTAAGCTCATCACCATATAAAATAATATTTTATTAGGCTAGGAACATATAAGTCATATGTCATACTCTCCCCAACATGCATCTCTCCGAAACAATGTACCATCTCCTAGAGGCCAACTAAGCACATATTAGCAAATATCGCATGTTATCAGACAAAGCATGTTAACATAAACAGCACACAGCAGGCAGCTCAACGGGTAAAATCACACAACCTCGATATTCACAAAATCAACCTAATGGCGATAAACCTACAATCCCTATATCATCATTGGTAGTACAGGGTAGTCGTCAATGTGATATTGACATTGTCGATTACTCGCTCACTAGTAGGGTTTAGGCCGCCCTACACTATTATTGTATAAAAGGACATAGGCTTACCTTAGCCTTAGTAAGAAAAGAAAGATAGGGTTAAGAAGACGTCTTTGCCACGAACACAACAGTGTAGTCGGAATTGATAGCATTCGAGCATGGATACGTCCAGCATTTAAGTGTTCGGGCCCTCGAGAGTTGATCAAAGTCAACGGTTTCAACCTGAAGGAATTTGCCATGTGTCCTATCCGTTCTTCATCGCACACGCGTGTTGCCATTTGTTTTGGCAGTCTGGGCGCTCAAGCGCTGGCCCCTGGGCGCTCAAGTGTTCCAGCCTGTCCCAAAAACTCTTATTCGCGCGTTCGTCTGATTCTGAGCCGATCAATCCCGTACTTTCCAAACAAGCTTCCGAACACTTAAACATACATCTTAAGCACTTAAATAAGGTTCTAAAACAAGGATGTTACATTACTGCCCCCTTTAAAAGAAATTATGTCCTCGAAATTTACGTACCATAGAAAAGATGTGGACACTGCTACTCCATATTTGCCTCACGGTCCCAAGTAGCATCTCCTGTGATCCCATCCCAAATGACCTTAACCAAAGGAATTTTCCTACCGCGAAGCTGTTTAGTCCTTCTATATGCGATCCAAACAGGTAAAGCCTCATACTCTAGATTTTCTCGCAGTTGTATAAACTCAGGCTCAAGTACATGTGAAGGATCAGGATAATATTTCCTCAAATGAGAGACCTGAAAGACGTCGTGAAGGTAGAAAGGTTAGGTGGTAAGGCTATATGGTAGTGTTGGGTTTTCATGAGATAATCCTCTTTTAAAATCATATCTCCAGGCAGAAGAAAACCACTCTCATGGATCGCACATTACAAATTTGAATCACATAAGGGATATTGTGTTTACCTCTTGTAGCATGCTTTTTCACTTGGATCACTAGTGCCACGAAGGGGTGGCACCTCTACTTAGTCCACGCGAACAAATGGGCGTTAGAGCAATGCGTCTTGTGCTAGCCGACGACTACAGGGAGGCACGATTAGCAAGACTAGGTTAGAGGGGAGAGAACTAACCTATTTATTATCCGGCAGCTCTCTTTGACCTAACTGCTTATCCTATTGGAATTTGTATACTAGAAGCCCAATTGTCCTTTAAATTAATTAAATCATATTTAATTAATTTAACCGCTCCTCATTTGCTCTATGCGTGTGACTCTATAAGCTCCCACTAAGTTGGCAATATTATTAAATATTATAATAATATCAAATATTATAAATAATGAGCGACATCTAGCAATTCATCATTACTACCCAATTAGCAAGAGTAACGTTGATCCGATTTTAGCCTTACTGCGACCAAAATTTATCGTACAATAAATGTCCCTTCATCCATATGTCACAAGGCATAACAATGTCATCATTGTTATGCTCAATTATTTATTCCTCGATCCTTGAGTAGACGTGTAATCAAAAATGGGCCCAATATCATATATTTACCCACTTCCGCATTGCCATGTATATTTCACATCTCACTCTATCGAGGGGCCCAAGACATTACACCTGTTATGTAGGAGGGACGAATCCTGTCTACAACACTCACACTCCTCAACATGATTTATTGCAATCCCAATAACTACCTTTATGATCACTCTGTTACGCGTGACGTTTGATAGCATTAAAGCCTACAACTCCTCATGTAGGAACCGTAGTGACTTCAAATCAAAGGACTACTTCACTATGGTCGACATGAGAATACTTATAACACTTACATAACTATTATGAAGTATTCTCATAGTGGACCATCCGATATAAATATTACTCCCAATATTTATACCTATGTGCCGACTTGATATCACATATCCATAACACGTGAGATTTGGTTATCAGTCTACTCATACAATAGTCTCTATGTATTATTGTTGTCCTAATTAACAATAATATTCGACTACGATTATTTAAGAATAGCATTCTATTATTCAATGAGGTCTCACGATTAAGTCACGTACTTAATATCTCATTTAATAAATTGCCAATTCTAAGGACTTTATTATGCTATAAACTAATAACATAATAGATGAATGTATTATTCATATATCAAAAATATGATTAAATTCATGATACAAAAGATGATCTATTTAAAATAGATTGGCCTCTAGGGCTTACACCAACAATCTCCCACTAGCACTGTAACACCCTCCTTGGGCACTATATTGTCTATGACATTTTATAAGACCGAGTAAAACGGAAAATAAATATTATCTGAAAGTACGTGTTTAAATTTTTTTTCTTCTCAAGAAAGACAGAAAGTAAATTAAACTTCTAGCATCATCAAATAGATACATAATACAGTTCAGAGTTTCTCAGAAGTTAACAGTCATAAACATAGTCATAATAGAAAGTGGCAGAAATACCAACGCCAATTGTGACACCCTCTACCCGCACGTAATTATAAAGTGATAACATAGAAGGAAATAATTTAATTTTTCAAAATAAGATAAACACATGCATATCATTTATTAGAAATAAAAACCAACGGGTAAAGGATACCACATTGTAACAAGGTCTCAACACGGAAAATAAAACATAACAAAGGTTTTTAAAAATAAAGACATAACATAAGCATAACGAAAGATATAAACGAAACCCAACCTCAATGTCACATTACAAAGCTGGTATAACCAATCCGATAAACAACTCGGATAAACAAACTGAAACTAAACATAACTAAACTACGAGTAGCGGCTCCTTGGAGTCACTCCTCAGCAAGCTGCTCACCGTCCTCTGCATAACCAAAAGGATACATGAATAGCAAACAACAAAAGACGGGGAGTAAGAACCATAAATATAAACATAACAGCAACATGATAGTTAGCAAGATGAACATGCAACAAAGCAGCATCATACACATCATATCAACAATAATAAGTATATCACATATCACATTCATCAATCATATAATACAATGAACTCACTACTCCGAATGCATGTGGATCCATCTACACCGGGCGTACGACTCCGGAGTTACATTTCCACATTGGTCAATAAGCACCAACGCTGGGGTAATTCACCTTACCATGGGTGGACCCCTTGGAAAACCGACGCACCATACTCTAGGATGCGCCACCACGGGGGGCCATGATTCACCTAACCCTCGGATGAATCACCGCGGACGGTCAGATCGCCTTACTCTTGGACGACCTCCCCTATGTCGTACCTCCCCCTAATAACTTCATGCATGATGCATGCACACAAATAACCAACCGTTTATCCACCACCTCCATCAACACCATTTATTATGGCTTAACATCTTTGGTCAACAAGCACCAAAGATAATATCTTCTTTAATATTTTAACTTTAAACGTTAAACAACACTCTAGCCAAAAGCCACCAAAGCTCAACACCTTGACCATTAATCATCAAGGCCCCCTTGGCCACTCGGCTACCAAGGTACAACATCATCTTATCACTTGTCTTTGGTCTTCATGTTCGTTTGGTATCTTATTAAATCTTTTAAGGTGTTTGAGGTGAACCCCTGTTTCAGCATTCTGGTCTGCACAGGTGAGCACGGGCGTGCTCACCCTTCCGCACGGACGTGCTGATCTCACAGTCAAGCATGGGCGTGCTTAAGCAGCGCGCCCTTTTCTGGGATTCAACTGGAGCACGGGTGTGTGGGTGTGCTCCTTGTTAAGCAGGACCGTGCTCAATGGAGTATTGCCATACTGATCTAGGCAAAAGGGTCACAGACCCTTTTGCCAAATTCTTGGGACAGTTCATAGATTCAATCCTATTGGCTTTTACTAATCCATTGAACATCATCTTCATTATTCTTAACTGTTCTTCATGTCTTATCATTATGAGGAATTAATACTTTAATCACAGCTTCGTTATTAATGTCCCTAGAACACTCGCTAATCCATCCTAGGGTCTTTAACTAAGCCCCATGAACATAATCTTGCCTCTCATACTATATTCTTGTCTTATGAACAAAACATCCCTTAAATCTCATTTATCGTTGTTAACGTATTTTAACGTCTTACATCATTAACAATACCTATTAATTAATTAGAGACATATTAACATCATTGTTGGCATTAACATCCTCAACAATCAACACTCTTTAATAACACAACAACATCATCATTATCATGGCAGCATTCTCATCAAAACAACATCATCATCATAGCATTCATCATCATGAACATTCAGTCATGGCATTCATCATACATATCAACATAACCATCATAGTAACAAGTCTAAACACGCCAAACATAAACACTTAAACATACAGATATCAAATAGGCAAATATTAACATGTTATCAAGCAAACAGTCATATAGCCATTTAATCAAACACCAGGGTCATGGGTTAACCCTTCATCTTACGCTGCCCCATAGCCTACATGTTCATACTAGCCCTTCTCCCCATACCTGGTATGAAGATTCCCATTACGATAGCGCAAACTAACTATCCTCGTTCCCTCGAGCGGCTCGATGAGTTCCACAAGCCTTGGACAAACACAAGAGGGTTAACCAATTAATCCCCAATTTAAGAAAAGGAAAAGGAGATTAAAAAGAGGGATGACCAGTTTACCTTTAGAGACACTAACACGCATGACTTCTTTCCCAAACAGACTTAAGAACACCAAGAACTTCAAGTGGTTCAATGGAAGGGAAAGGGAAGAGGTTTATGTCGCACTAGGATTGCCCGAAGTGCCAAAAAGAAGGTTTAGCTCGTAACCCTCATGGAACTATTCTATTTATAGACTCTGTGACCTGAGCACGACCGTGCTCCCTTTAAGCATGGCCGTGCTCAATTCCTGAGCATGGGGCTCTCAACGATTGCACTGAAAGACCATCTAAATGATCGAATTGTCCAAAATACATAAAATAACTTGTATATAATTCTCTTAGCTTTCCAACGCAACAAATATCACCTCAATCGGACATCTAGAACTCAAGTTATGGCCAAAACGGTGAAACAGATTACTAGGACTCTAAAAGAATTGAACCTTTCTAAAGCTAAACTTCCCCAAACATAAACTTAGACATAAAAAACAAACATAACAAGTATATACAAACATATATATAACATATATAAAGGCATTAAGCTTATTTACGAAAAATGGGGTGTTACACCAATAACATAGCAAAACTGAAAGAAATACATATAATAATATTGGAGACGCAGCTCCACAAAACTAGCTATAAAAGGACTCATCATACTAGTTTACTCAAAACTATGACGAGGTGTCATCCTCTTACAAAAGAAACAGCTAAAGAAGACACATCATCACGTTGTGGGTACTACTCTCGTCTTCTACATATAATGACCATTGTAGATGCATCCAAGTAACCAGTCTATCCTCATCTCAGGCTGGATGTGATGATGGGATGGTGTTGCCATCATCTTCACGGATCATAAAGGTAACATAGAAGCCAGACAACATAGGAAAAGAGGTGAGATCCCTATTCATCATATAACATAAAGCAGATATGCAGTGATGCGACTCACAATCATATAGACAGTATCAGCATGCAGTTATATCATTAACAGGTCAGTATAACAATAATAATTCACAAGTGCAATCACAGAGCAAAGATTCACCTAGACATGAGACATCTAAGACTAAAGGAATAACTCTAACCCCTACACCATGGTGATTAAGAACATTTGGAAGGAGTGATTAGAGCATATGTTTCATAACTGCAGATATTAGGCATCTTATGCGTTCAATAGTAACAGCCACATTGTGGTACTGCAACTGATTGTGAAACACTCTCAATAACCTGGACAGGCTAGCGTCTAGTCGTTGATGTCAGTGGATTGCATGGAACGCCACAACCAAGAAGAATCACCAACTGGCCATCCGTGACCCTCCTACCCTTACCATCCCCAAGACCGTTTAAGATCGCCACTAGCACGTCCTCATGCACACATGCATGTCGGCTCAACTTCCTAGGCACAAAGGCCCTACAGAACATAGTATCAACTATGTGTTTAGGCAATAAGGTCGATGCGTTTAACTTTGACTATCCATCGAATAAACCTCGTGATTTCGCAAGAATCCATTTGTTGTGCTTTTCAGATGCTTGATGTACTCGAGTCTGAATCATCGGCTCCCTTTGCATCGAGCTAAAGTTCTCACACAATTGTTTCATCTTTGTGTACAAGTGTATTAAGGTTTTCATTTCCAAACCTAATATATTATGGCAATCAAACCAAAAGTCCATCAATCATTCTCTTAACACTTTTCTACATTGAGCTCTTTTTGCTTAGCTTATAAGTAACAAAACACAATATTTATTCCATTAAGTCTTATGGAGGTATGGATGATTAAATCATCCATAATTTACGGTGTATGGTCTTGATTTACCATGATTCATAATTAATTAAGTCCTTGTCTTCTCTCTAAGTCACTTTGACTTAGGTTTTTACTATTTTGTTTTGAAACATAAGCCTCGAAGGCTAAATTCCTTTTTGACAAAGTCAAAACATTTTTACCAAAGATAAAATAGTTTACTAAAGGTTTTTAAGTAGTACATGGGTACCAAATCGTTAAAAAATAACCCTTAGAGAAATACTTCAAAACTTACAAAACAGTTTTCCCCCCCTTTTTGCCCGATTTTGGCCTAAAGTCCAACATTTCAAAGGTGTGATTCCTTTCATCAAATATACCACTTTCCCACATTCTAAAAATCATTATAATGTATTAAAACACAGACATTAAACTTCCCATTACATTTGTATACATTTCAAAAAATTAAACTTGACCAAAAGTCCCTAAGTTCGAAAATCGGGTAATTCATTTTTCCATAATTATTTAACCCTAAGGGCCATAACTCATTTTAGAGTCTTAGGATACTCATTTAGGCATCAAAAACATTTTATAACCCATAAAAACAGGGTTGACCGAAACTTACACATAATTCCATTTAAAAGCATACTAACTCTGGACAATTTCATTTTTATGTCCCTTAAAACATGATTTTTGTTCCCATAGGTCCTAAACTCGGATTAAGCCTATTTTAGAACCGATAGAAACATACAAAACAGCCCTTAATACCTTCAAAACAGTTTTGAAAGATCTTGTTTCCTTCATGGTTTTATTACTCTTTAAAATACTTAATAAAGCATAGAATCCATGTGTTGTTAACATTAATTTGATCATTCTCTTCTTTTCTAAGCTTGGCTGAAATGTGGCCAGTATAAAGTGAAGGTTTACACTGCCAATCCTCATCTGGAGTTCTCTGATGAAACTCTGAAAACTGCAATAGAACCTCAAAACTCACTGCGTAATCTCCGACAGACATGTTACCATGTCGTAAGCTCATGAACTCCCTCTCCTTCTCGCATCTGACCAACCGCGGGAAGTATTTCTCAAGGAAGCACTCTCTGAACAACTCCCAACTGATGATCCTGCCCTCAGCCTCTAACAATCTCCTCTTACCTCTCCACCAGGCCTCAGCTCCTCCGGTCAACATAAATGCAGCATAAGTCACCTTCTAATCCTCTCTACAATGCATAGTATAAAAGATTCTCCAGCTCCTGGATCCACCACTCTGCCCTCTCCGGGTCATAGTCACCTCTGAACTGTGGTGGCTTCCTTTTCAAGAAGGTAGTCATCCCTACATCCTCAGACTCTGTTGCTCTCCTCTGGTTCTGCTGCTCCTGCTTCTCTCTAGTCATCTGCAGCATCTGAGCATTCTGCTACGTCTGCTGTAGCATAGATGTAGGAAGATCTCTAATGGTCTGGAGGGTCTCAGATGACTCTATCTCCTCCACCACATGCTCCTCCTCCGGTATGAGAAGCCTCACTGTTGCCATCTCCGACAACTCTCTCTATGGCTCTACCGCCACCTCGTCCCCATCGTCCTCTACCACGAGCCATGAACCTGTAAAAGAAATCATCAGCTCACATTTCTATGACATATAATACTACATAAAACTGGTATATAAATACTATATGCCATACAAATGTTAACTATCGCGTCCAGACTCACTACCCAACTTTTAAGCATAGTCGATATCCAATGTGGGTTCAACTAAAACGACTAGTACACCCTAACCTTACAGTCTGAACAGAAGCAAACTGCTCTGATACCACCAAATGAGACACCCCGATGTCCCATTAAAGATAAACCTAATTAACTAACCCCAATCGCAATATAAGCATTGAACATATATATATATATATATATAACATAAAAGTAGGATATAAAAACTTAAATATAAAAGATATAAACATAAAATAGCATGCCATGTGTAAATATAAACATAAGGGTACAACATATGTCAGGGTACCACCATAGTAGGCCCCATGAGTACAGACTGACAAAAGAGATTGAAAATACAACATCCAAAAAGACGCACTGGCCATAGACTCTATACTCAATTATGCGGCTCCACTGCTCGTCCTCCGGCATCTGGCTCATAAGAGGTCCCATCAAGCTCCTCGATAGCTGGCTCCTCCGAATGATCTTCTCACGATGATCACATAATAAAACATACAGAATATAGAAGAATAGGAGATAAGAAACTAGCTATCGTCATAGAAGGAAAAGGATTCATAGCATATCTACAATAATATCACAAAGACGTGCATCACAGAATAATCACATATAAATAACAATCATCCTCGAAATATATTATCATCCTCTACCCTTCATGCTCATGCAACTGATATATATATATCTATATATATATATATATATATATATATATATATATATATATATATATATATATATGGAGTGTATCATGTGAGAACTAGTTCTTATTGTGAGAAATGAGAACTACTAATTAGAGCCATTAGATTGCAATTAAAAGAAATCAACGCACTAGATTAAAAACTTCCCCAAAAGAGTCACATGGCCTCCTCCCTCATTTACCCACACTAAGACCAAGCCATCTTCCTCTCCAGGTAGCGTCATCTTCTTCACGCAGACTGGAATAGCGGCACCACACCAAATTCTTGCTCTGCCGTCCAATCATCACACTCCACCCTACAGTGCCGTGACTACCACCACAGTCCGCTGTATCTATCTGCCGCATAGCCAACAGTACTCCAACCAAGCAGAATCGTACCGCCGTCATCCACTTCGAACCCGCAACACCGTCGTTGGTGTGACGCGGCTCCACCATCAACAATGTCGTAGAAGGACCTAGTCACAGAGTCCCACGTGAATCACATCGCCGTCAGGATAAGCCGCCACGCCTCACCCAAAAACCGCCTCGTCTCCTATCCCCGCTGTTAACTGCAACAAGGGTAACATGTAATACTCCTCTCGTTGCTGCCCAGAAACTCGTCTTCCTCAATTTGCTTTTATTGCTTCCCGCGTTTATGTTTGGGAAAATCTTCCTTATTTTATTCTCCCTTTCTCCTAATAGAAGGATACCCACTGGATGTTTGATAAAATGCTTCACCTTTCCTGTTCTTTCCTGAAGATGACTTGGAATCTCTCTTAAATGGTAATATGTTCCACTATATTGTTTGCAAGTTTGGTGATTTGGAATCTCTTAAATGGTGCCGACAGGGTGGTAGTGGGTGACCAAAATGTGTGACCGAAATTACCATACTTTGATGAAGGAATTAAAGCCTTACATAAGGCGTGTCTACTGCATTTTTTCTTGGCTTGTATTTCAGTAGTATGTCTCTCATGGTGGCTTTACAGTGATGACTTTCTTGTCACCTATATAGGCTAACCTGTTTTTCTATATACATGGGATGTTTACATTGTGATAAGAGTGCATACTTGACAATCATTGTTGAGCTCTTGTATGTATTATATACTGAAACTAGCAAATATTATATAAAGAAACATGGAAACTTTGAGTTTTTTATTTTTATTTTTTGAGAAAGATTTAGAAAGAAATGCAACAATGAAAATGGGTCCACATTCAAGGACAATATCGCGTACGTGTTCATTCTCAATGGGTAGCAGGATTCATTCTCATTTCTTAATTTCTCAATTATCCCTGCACGTGACTTTTTAATGCTGTTATAAAATCTTATGCGTTGATTTCTTTTAATTGCAATCTAATGGCTCTAATTAATAGTTCTCATTTCTCATGATAAGAACTAGTTCTCACATGATACACTCCTTATATATATATATATATATATATATATATATATATATATATATATATATATATATATATATATCGGTGAGTATGTATACATAAGTGGTCCGAAACCGCAGTAGCCCGAAGCTACACTTGGAGCCGCGCGGCATGGACTACGGATATATCTCATGATAGTCTTCTTCAACCTTAGTGTAAGGGCACTCACCCATGAATCCGGTATCCGTGATCGGATACTATGACCTTGTGTGTTCCACACCCACACGGCTGTGATCAACACCATGCATCTATATGGGTCTCACCGGCTCGTATAGGGTCATACCCTAGTGCCTTAACCTTTCATCAATACCTCATATCATATCTCAAATCATGTCATATCAATTCATCACGAATAAAATATTATTTAATTAAGTTAGGCACTTCTATTTGTCACGTCATACACTCCCCTACATGCATCGCCTCGAAACATCTTATTTATTCACTTAAATACTAACTAAGCAAGTTATAGCATACAAGGCATAATATCACACCAATCATATTATAAATAATAAAATAATAATAAAATATTTAAATAAACATAATTAACCATATATAGCATATTAATCCAAATAGCCACAACAAACAACTCAATAGGCAAAATCATGCAACCTCGAATATCATAAATTTAACCTAACGATGATAAACCCACAATCTCCACATCATCATTGGTACCACTAAGTATTCGCCAATGTGATATTGACATTGTTAATTATTCATCAACTATTAGGGTTTAGGTCGCCCAACGCCATTATTTTAAAATACGCTACTTAGCCAATTCCGACAATAGGTGGCTTCTTTCTCCCACCTGAGATGTCTTAGGATAGCTCTGGAGCAATGAAATGGATCCTCTCCTATCCAATAGGTTGCTGCCACACGCAGTTCTACGCCCTCCGGGGATCCAAAAATTCTTCTAAACACATATACATAAAGCACGTGTTACGGGTAACCCCAATATGAAAATGGATTTGGAAACCGATAAATGAATAAGGAGAACGCCTCAATACCGTCATCGATGGCATGTCGGCATAAAAAGAGCATAGGCTTACTTTAGCCTAAGCAATAAAAGAGATATATGATTAGTAAGACGTCGTCGCCACGATCACAACGGTGTATTCGAAATTTCGCTAGGACGAACGGATCGCTCGGAAATCTCTCAAGAATTCTCTCTCCCCTAGTTTCTCTCCCTCTCTCTCTGCTTTCTTTCTGTCTTTCACGAGCTCTGAAGGTAACTTAAGTACCTTCTTACGTATATTTTGTTTTTCAAGGTTTCTCGCCAACGCTCGAGCGTGAAAACACCAACGTTTGAGTGTTCTGGCGCTCGAGCGTTGTTCTACGGGAGCTCGAGCATTGACCAAAGTCAACCACTTCACGTTGAAGTAAGATGACACATGTTCTGTCAAATTTCAACGTGTGTCTGGCCACACAGCACTCCTGCCACTCGTGCGTGGTTTTCCGGGCACTCGAGCGTTGACCAGTTGACTAGTAAACCCTGATTTGTCGCGTTCTGAGCTCGTTTGAAGTCCGATTGACCTCAGATTTGAAACGTATACTCCTCAACACTTAAGGAATAAGATCGAGTGCTCAAACATGCCTAATCTCTTCCTCAAACATAAATTTCCTACCCTGCTTGCTTCAGTATTCCAAGCTGGGTAGGGAACCCTAGCTTATATTCTCGCTCGATTCGAAGCCGATCGTATGCGTACTTTTAAAATAAGATTCCCTATACTTAAACATGCATATTAGACACATAAACACACCTTTTAAACATATAAACAAGGTCTTAAAAACATGGATGTTACAAATCAACTACAAGGATTGGAGATGAAAATGGTAGAAAATCCTTACTTGAAGAAGAGAAGATGATGACTCAAGGGTTTGATGTTCTTAGGCTAGAATACCCATTTTTGATAGAGAGCTCCAAATTCAAATTTGTGTGAAATAACTTGTGCTCAAATGATTGAGGGGGGTGTGAATATGCTTTTGGTTTCTCAAGAGATCAAGTGCGTGATGAGTTTTGGTGTTGTCTAAAGGATACCCATTTTGAAAACTTACTCCAAATGAAAAATGGTGTGAGATAACATGGGCTTAGATGATGTAGAGGAGTGGGAATATGGTGTTAGTTCTTCAAAAGAGTCAATGGATGGTGGAGCTATGGTGATTTTCAAAATTCATAAGGAGGAGGAAGGGATGAGCTTTTGTCTCATGAAAAAGATGATTTTTGAAATAAAAGTGAAAGTGTGTGAGTGTGGGGGAGTGGCCGTGAGTTTTTAGGGAAGTGAGGGGTGAATAATACAATATAGGTTTAATGAACTTTTTGGTCCATGTAAAGTACGGGTGATTCAAATTAGTCCTTGTAAAAAAATTTGTTGGGTTTTGGTACTTGTATTTCGAAAACATTTGCTTTGTATCTCTGCCATTAGTTTGTGTCGTTAACCTGTTGACGTGGCTGACGGTGTGCCACATCAGCTCTGCCATTTGGATGAAATTGTTTACCTTGTCAACCAGTTAGATGCCACATCAATTTTTTTTTTCAAAAACTTATTTCATAAAGAATTTAAAAAAAAATTATGCAAAAATTCATTAAAAAACTCATTGTTTTACAAAAAAAATAAACAAAATATTCTTTTAAGAAAAAATACTTAAATAACATCATCTTCGCCCTTCGACCCTTCTCTTCTCTCCTTCGACAGCAACACCTGTGCGCGACTCCAACACACACGCTTGTTCTTTGATCTCTCTCCTTCATCTTTCTCAACTTCATCCTTCTTCTCCCTTCCACCATTTATGGCTGTTGAGTTGAAGACCACATCCATGGCTTCAAGCTCCAATACTCTGTTGTGTGACCAGACTAGGTTTTCTGGCTGTGGTGTGCCCATGAAGCTCTTGACTTCCAGGACCAACAAGAACCCTGGTAGACTGTTTTGGAGGTGCCCTAACTGGAAGGTAAATCAATTTTGTTTTCCCCTATTGTCTTAACCATTTTCCCCCAAATTAATCAAAGCTCGATAACCCTAATTTTTTAACAGTGTAAGGGCTCATGCACTACAAAAAAAGATGTGTTTAGAGACCACCAAATTCGGTCGCTAAACCATTTAGCGATCGATTTAGTGACCACTAGACGTGGTAGCAGATTGCCTAGTCGCTAAATCGTTTGGTGGTCACTAAATCGGTCGCTAAGTGTGGTCGCTAAATGCTTGGTCGCTAAAATAGTTTTTATTGTAATGATGTAATAAGTTTGAATGGGTGAATTCAGGGGAAGGAAAACAACCCAAGTTGTTGAAAAAACAACCCTTGGTTCGAATGAAGTAATGATGATTGATGATCTTTGAAAGAAAATAGTGAAGTTGCTGTCAAAATTATCAAGAAGAGTCAACTGTTGAGTGGCTATTGTTTTTGTGTTTTGGAATTGTTGCTGGGTTAAGTGTGTTTTGTGTACTCAAATGCAACTCCAAGGGCTAGGTTAATGTACTATGTTAAGCTATGTTGTTTTGGATCTTTTTTGTTTTGTAGTTGTTTGTGCTTTTAATTGGGGGGGTGGGGGGGTGGGTGGGGGGGAGTTGAACTCATTGTAATGAGGTTGACTTATGTATGTAATGAAGTTGCTGAAGGTTGAATGGAAAACAGATGATATTGAGTATTATGTTCAATTGTTTTTTACTATCAACAGTTTCAATGGTGCAGTTTTCTACTTAATGACAATATATAAATGATTATATTTGATGAAGTTTTATGGTCAGTTGAGTCTATATTGGTTGCTGTCTTATTGACATATTTAACTAGTGACTGACAAAAATTGAAAATGGTTGATGTCTAATTCACATAGATTGAAAAAGAGACATATCATTGCCATAATAATCCAACCAAATAGGTTTGTTTACATCCAAACTGACCATAATATGCATCAAAATTTACATCCAAATAACATATGCCATGTGTTTAAATCCAAACAGACCAACATATGCTTACATCCAAATCTAACCAAACAATATGCATAGACCAAAATGTGTTTGCCAACATTTACAACCAAAAAATTTACATTTGCTTCAAAATAGTAGGTGTCCTCAAAAATGTTTACTCCTTTAGATGTTATAGCAGCCTATTGCCATCTTTGACACCCTTTCCCTTTCCGACACCCTCCCAGAGATTGCCTATCCTTTTTTTACCATATTTGTCTTATTAACAGCATTGGACCAAGCATGCACCATCTCCAAGAGTGATTTTCTAGCAAGTTCTCCAGGGTCAGCAATTGGTACCTTTGAGCTCGACCCTTTCTTAGGTTCATTTTTCTGTTGAAAACAAAAACACATCACAAGTACAAAATTAGGGATATGAATAAAGAAGTAACATTTACCATCAACACTGACCTTTTTGGTCCTTATAGGCAATGACTCAAAAATACCCCCAAGGTCATATTGGGGTTCTGTTATTATTGCAGGTTGTGGTTGTGATTGTGTTTCCGTGGCTGCATATTGAGCTTGCTCACCCACACGTAATCTTTTTATGCATTTCCTCTTCTGAAAAGTTGTTGCAAATTTACAATTGAACTAACACAAAGACAAAAATAAGACATTCCTACAAGAAAAATACAACTCATAGTGAATACAATATACAATTATATATTCAAATCAACAGTGAATTGCACTAATATCGATTATAAACATAAAAGCCCCATATTATTTACTATAACCCTAAACCCTAATCAACAGTAGTCATTGTTAATTAGCCCGAGATCAACAGTTATCCCCAAATCAATTAACCAATCAGTTAGACATGTGGCCGAATTGCATGAAACCCTAAATTATCCTCCAAATTGGAAACCCTAAATAAAAACCATAAATTGTACCTGAAACTCTAATTCCTAATCGAGACATGCCTTTTAAAACAGTAGAACCAACGAATGGTCCCCCACCACAAAATAGTTACTTCGAAAACAGCAACCAAATGATCCCACACCATAAAAGACATACTCGAAAATGACAAAGAAATGGTCCCCCACGGTAATGCAGAAAGTATTAAACAATGGGAAGAAGGCAACCCCACATAGGAACATACATAACTCAGCATTCGACGAAAATGGACCACATACCTACGTCACCTTAATCTTTCCTCGCACACGTCGAATTCTCCACTAGCTAGACCACCACGAAGAGGAAATGCAACGTCAGAAAAGAAGAAGCCATCCCTTGGCAGCGACGACCGCGATAGGGACGAGAATGATAGGAAATGAAGAGATAGAGATTTTGAAATGGGTAAGTAAAACCCTAAGTATGGCAGAGCTAAGGTAGCGCACCGTCAGCCACGTCAACAGGTCAACGTCACACATTAACGTTAAGGATCCAAAGTAAATGTTTTTGAACTACAGGTATAAAAACCCAACAAAAAATGTTACAAGGACTAATTTCAAATTTCCCCTACTTTACACGGACCAAAAAGTTCATTAAACCTATAATATATTTCAATTTTTGAACAAGAAATTCAAAGAATCTAAGGACATGTTTTTTAAAGAAAAATGACATGCAAAAGCATCACAATAGAAACAGAGATCCCAACTAGGTTGGCACCCCTACCAGTCTACCACTACTTATCAATTGCAGCACACCATAATTTTTTTGAAAAATAAAAAATAAAATCTAAGAGGCTGTTTAGTTTGCATTTTCATTTCTTATTTCTATTTTCTGAAAAAATGTTTTTGTAACACCCCGTTTTTCATAAATAAGCTTAATGCATTTATATTTATATTATATATATGTTTACATATGCTTGTTAGGTTGTTTATGATGTATAAGTTCATGTTTGGGAAAGTTTAGCCTTAGAAAGGTTCAACCATTTGAGTCCTAGTAACATGTTTCACCGTTTTGTCCATATCTTGAGTTCTAGATGTCCGATCAAGATGATCTTGGTGGCGTTGGAAAGTTAAGAGAATTATCTACAAATCTTATTTCATGTGTTTTGGCCAAATTCGACTGTTTCGACCTCGCCCCGCGATCCTTTGTTCGCCTCGTGAAAAACCAAAATCCAGCTTTACGCTTTCGGGTTCGCCTCGCGAATCCAACTGATAGAAGTTGGTTCTCTGGCTCGCCCCGTAGATGGGAGTTCACCCCGCGAATATGTACAGAACCAGAAAACGCGATTTAGGTTCTTTTTAAGTCCAAAAAGCATTCCAACCCGTTTTTAACCCCTAAAACACGATCTAAACCCTAGTCTATCACGTCCCAACACTCAGAGCTGCCTCCCTTCTCTTTTTATCTCAATTTCCATCGACCGTCTCCAGAAAACTCTCTCTTGGGAACCCATTCTTGCATCGTTCTTCATTGCTTCTTGATAGGAGAACATCGCTACGAATAGGGGTTCGTTGTGCTTGATGTTTGGAACTTTAGAAATGGTAAAATTTGTGCACCTTGTCCCTTGTGTTCTTTCTTTCAAGTTCTTGATCTTTTCCTTTTGATTTCTTGATCTTAGAGTTGAACCAAAGTGTCTCCTTGTCGTTCTTGATGTTGTAGACAAGCGCTTGTGAGACGGGACCCAAGTGGTTCTTCTTTCTCTCTTTTGAATCGTGATATCTATTCCAGGTATGGGGAGAAGGGCAGTGTATATCATAGGCATTGAGGGTAGTGTAAGGTAAAGGGGTTCCCATAACCCCGGTTTGCTATGTTTGATGATATGATTAACTTGTTGGTTTAATTTTTTATGATAGCATGTGGATTATTGTTTTACATGCCTATGTTCATAGTCTGTTCTTGATGGTTACGTTGTTACTGTTAATATGAACATGATGTTATGATGATGATTGTTGGCTTTGGCTATGTTATATGATAACATGATGGTTGTTAGAATACCACGATTATATGTTTATAATTATGAGTGATTGTTTTATGTGGGATATAATGATATATGTATCGTTGTTGTTGTTGAACACGTTGGTTGAGTTGGTTGATATTATACCATGAATATGTTGGCTGATGTTGTGGATACCATGATTGTTTGGCTGATTTATGTTGATTAAGATTACACGTTGATAAAGGCCCTAATTGGTTAATTTAGGACCCCTAATTGATATAGTAACTAAGGATTAATTACTTAAGGTTGTTAACTAATTATGAATTGTTAGTGGAAGGTGAGTTTTGATGCCAATGGATTAGTCCAAGGACCCTAGGTTCTGATTTGAGAATGTTTAGAGAGTTTTTACCCAAGAACTAAGCTATGTTTCCTGCCCAGATCACTACTGTCGTACATTGAGCACAGCCGTACTGAACAGGGAGCATGCCCATGCTCCCAGTTTGAATTCTGGAAAATCATCGTATAGTTAGCACGACCATGCAGTAGAGGAGCATGACTGTGCTGCATGAGCACGACCGTGCCTAATAGAGAGCACGCCCGTGCTCCACTTAAGTGGAAGCACGATCGTGCTGGGGACAAGCATGCCCGTGCTTCCCCTCCTGATCAGAAATCGAATTAAAGGAAATTAAGGGGTATTGACCCCAATTATCCCCAGTAGTGATGTAACAATGTAATAACCGAATAATGGAACTTAGATAACTTGGTTAATGATTACCGTCTATAACGTTGTTTGCTTCAATTTGAACAAAGAGCCAACAGTTTCCCCTGCTCTTTTAACAAAGACATTAATTTCACCTTCAATATACATATGTGTAGTCACCGAGGTCTAATACAACTATCTTTTCTTCTTCGTCCCTTTATATCTCCAATTCTATTGACCCCACCACTGCCAACCTTCTCTTTAGTCCCTCATATCCTTAGTTGGATTTCTTGAACAATGCATCCCAACATCTTGGACAAGAACTCCTCAAATTCTTGTATGATGAATCCATTACAAGTGCCATAGCCAAATCCTTCATGAAATCTATGAATGTGTGTAGATGACAATTCAATACTTGTAGCATGGTATGATCTTGTAGGGTTATCTTATAAATGCATGATAAATGTATGGTGACTGCATATGTGGAGACTGTAACAGTGATGAGGAGTTGTAGGATAAAGGACGAAGGGATACATGGGCAAGGACGTGAGGTAACCCTACTTACTTGCTAAAGCTAGGTAGAAACTAGATAGTGCATTAGGGTAGCATTTGGTACAAGTTTTAAAAAAGTATTCTTGGGAATATTGGCATGTGAATAAAGTTTTCCCATGTTTGTTATAAGTTTTAAAAATTTATTCCCAGACATAAAAGATTCCCGAGAATAAAATTAGTGAATGATAGTTATAAACTTTGGAAAACTCTTTTCCCACATGTGTGAAGGTGGGAAAACATTATTCCCAGGTATCACATTCTCATGAATGTACTTTGTCTGGGAATAAAATATTCCAGATATCAAACGCTACCTAGGTGGAATAGGTACAATAGAGAAATGCGGCTTGTGAATGTCAATTGTATGATAAAGCTCAATAGGGTCGTCATCATCATACCGAATGGAGTGCAAAAGAGAGTGCCAATGAACACAGAAGGTAGCAATAGAATCATCGGGAATTTGCAGGATGGGGTCACTTTGGTTACTAGAATTGAACGAACCATAAAGGTTGTTGTTCAGCTGGCGAGGAAGCCGGGTCCAACAAGCACATCAAATATAGCTTGGATTGGACCGCTGCCTTTGTTGTGACTCACAGGATCCAAACATATTGCACACAGATTTTGTAATCAACCACAACCAAAGCATATCAGTCAAAAAAGCATTCTATGCAGGAATACATATATACATACATGCCTGAGAAGAACTAATTTTACAAAGTAATTACAAGTTGAAATTTGATTTTGGAATATATTAATTATTAAAATTACACGTTTAAATTGGAATAAATTAATTATACAAAAAAAAATTATGAAATGAAAGTTTTGCTATAAAAATTCCGAACATGCATGAATAATTTTTTTTTTTTTGAGAACGTATAGGTGTATAAATATGTATGTACTTCCATACATCTGCACAGTACATACCTATAGAAAAAAAAGTATGACTCCCACTATTTCAGCGAGATATCACACTCTCCTTAAACATTTTCAAAATATTGAAATATTGAAAGTTGGAACAAACAACCAACATATTGAGCAATTAATAGTTTGTTAGAAACAACACTTCAGTGAGAATGAACGTGACACAAGCACAAAGATGAGTTGAACATTAAGCAAAACAAATACATATTAATTTAAGTAATTTTTACCAATGTTATTATAAAAATACATTTCGTCAAACTTTTCTCACTTTTTACCAACTGGATGGGGTAGGGGCGGATATAATGGAACATTTTGGTCATAAAAAATGTCTGGATTCCACACTCCATTGGCAATAGATTGGTGCATCATAATAGTTCCCTTTCATAGGAAGCTATTGGAAATGAATATGAATATAAAATTCTAACAATCCTTCACAATAATAGAAGGAAAATTATGATCATGCATGTTGTGGTAGGTGAAACTTCCTAAGTTGGGTCTGTGTTTAAAGTGAATTTTCCGAAATGCGAAATGGGAAAAGGGAATTTGTAACACCCTCTACCCCGCATGTATTTATAACAACATAAAGGGAATAAAATAAAATAAAACACATGCATATTATTTAAATATAATATTAACTTCAAGGGTAGAAAGTACCAAATGAACAAAACGTCTCAAACACTTGCGGAAATAAAACATAAACATAAACCCAACCCTGATGTCACATGTCAGAGCTGGTATAACAAAAATCCGGAAAATACATCGGATAAACAAACTAAAGATAAAATCCTAAACTATAAGTGAGCGGTGTCTCAGAATCACTCATCGACTGACTACTCACCATCCTCTGTATATCAAGAAAATGTACATGCAAACAACATCAGAAAATGGGGAGTAAGAAATCGTTGTATAAACATAACAATAAGGGAGCAATTAGCAAGATGAGCATACATCACAAATATAGCATGTTATTACATAATAACATTAACCCAACAATATCATTCATATCATCTCAATCAAGTATGCTATGCGATGCAGCGCTACTCCACTACTTTGTTATGCATGTGGATCCAAGCTATCTCAGGAAGACAACATCGCAGTTATATATCCACATTGACCAACAAGCATCAACGTCGGCAGTTCACCAAACCATAGATGAATCCCTTGGATTGCCGATGTACCGTACTCTAGGATGCACCACCGCGGCGCGAGGGGGGGGGGGGGGGGGGGCACGAGTCACCTAACTCTCGGCTGAATCACCGCAGATGACCAGATCGCCTTACTCTTGGACGACCTCCCCTATGCTGCACTTCCCCCACTAACATTTCCAATGCGTGAATGCATGAGCAACACCATCAAACAAGCATATTCGCCACCTCCACTATGGCTAATAAGCACCAAAGTTTAACACCATCAACATCTTGACCAATAAGCATCAAGGCTACTCTGACCATTAAGCATCAGAGTTTAACATCGTCAACACCTTGACCACTAGTGCAATAAGTGCTTTTTACGTCAGTTAAAATTGATTTTTTACGTCAGAATACTGACTGACGTAAATACAGCTGACGTTAATAGTTACTATTTTAACGTCAGTTGAGAACTGACGTTAAATATAACACTATTAACGTCAGTTCCTTAACAAAACCGACGTTAAAATAAAACTATTAACGTCAGTTCTTTAATACAACGGACGTTGATTTTGTTAAAACTAACGTCAGTTGTTATAAAGAACTGACGTTAAAGGTTTAATTTTAACGTCAGTTGTAATAAACAACTGACGTTAATAGTGTACTGTATATTTATTACAACTGACGTTAATAGTGTACTGTATATTTTATAAAATAATATTAACGTCAGTTGTTTGATACAACTGACGTTAATAAGTTTTTTTTTTTTAAATTCAGTTTTAAAATATCACTCCCTCCTTATCCCCGCATTCAGCCCAAGAATACGTAATATCACACACATTACGTAATTGCAAAGGAAAATTGAACAATGGGGGACTTAAAACCAAAACCCATGTATATATATAAATAAATTTTAGTTCCAATGTCTAAAAAACAAAACTATCTAAGGATATATATATACATGTTATTAATTAGTTTCTAAAGTCTAACAAAAAAACTATTTATCTAAGTAGTGCGGAGGTATGTTGGCAATTCCTTTTTCAGCCACATACTTGAAGAAGAATTCGGCGAAGCGCATCCTCAAGTCTCTTAACTCATCTTGTTCAATAGGCGATTGGTCGCTAAATGCCTAGACACGTTCAAATAATAACAATAACATCAATGCAAGTCATCTTCAAAACTATAATATATAATTTAACAAGTTGTTTAAATATTACCTTCTTCCATCCTTCCGTAATAGATGCAGAGACTATGTTCAGCATATGAAGCATCACATAATAGCCGCACGACCAACTGTCAGGTTGAAATCGAGACTACCAACAAAATTAATTTCAACGTCAGTTGAATATACACATAAATTAGTAATTATAATAATAATTATTTGATAAATAAACTACCAAACCTTGAGGATGTTCCATGCAGGATTTGCTTTAGCCTTAGAAGTCCTACTTCTCCCGTTGGCGCAACTTATGCTACTCTCCTTCAGCGCGCTATCATAAACAAATACTCATGTCGATCAATTAACAAACTCATTTATCATGTGCATAATAAACTAAAAACAACTGATATTAAAACTTAAATTTAATTTAAGATTAGTTACTTACATATTTACAGCTTCCACCACCTTCGGTGGCGGATCATGGTGGAGAGAGCAGAAGAATATGACAGTATGCCTAGACGGGTGAAGTACCAACAACTGCCAATGGTTATTCATACAGTAGGGAGCCAGATATAATTCTTTCGGATTGTCTCCCAACACCTTCCCTATGTATTTACTCAATGCATCGCCAAAGAAAGAACTCGGGCGGAAGGATTGACGGATCTAAGAAACCGTAAACCGATGCAACGCCTTATCAAGTCAAGACGATGGAGATACCTAAGATATGAAAAGGGTGTGGATGTTAATTACATAATATATATATTGAAATTAAAATAAATTATTAAATGGAAAAATACCAAAAATAAATAAGTTATAAAATTAAAATTAACTTACGTGCACCAGAGACTGATGACATTGCTGTTCATCCAGACGTTATTTCTGCAGGCGTTCCCGAGATCATCACCAACGAAGGAAAATATCCTCTCTTGATTTGGGCGTGCCACCCATCCATCGTGCTCCAATGGACATTCAAAAATCTCATACGAATAATCCTCACCAAGTGAGAACAAACGAGTGATAGGTGACAGCGGCACCGATGTCGACTTGGCCTTCAGTTTAGGAAAATAAAATATATAAGTTTTTGATAATTAAAAAAACACAAGTAATTATTTGACTATTGTGGACATTAATAATGAATAAATACCTTTGCTAACATTTCGAGCTCACGTCGTTTGGAGTCCAACTCAAGCTCACGCCTTTTCATTTCCAACTCATGCTCGTGGCGCTGGACTTCCAACTCCCGCTCCCTAGCTGCCAACTCATCGTCCTCCACATGTGCCATACTAAAACTCTCTTTTGTGCTCACATGTGAAGCGTTGGCAAGCCTTGCGGTGTCCTGGGATGTACCGACGGAGGAAAGCTCTCTGGCAAGCGCCGCTTGAATTCTGGTTGGCTATTAAGCCTTGCATCGATGTGATGTAATATCCGGGTTGGTCATGAGGTCTTGAGTAATGTCAGCCAAAATTGATGCTTCATTGACCACCCGCTTTCGTGAAGCAGACTTGCCATAATATTGTTTGATGGTCACGTTCCCGGGAACACCGAGAACTCGACCAGGATGGTCTTTCTTGCCTAGAGCGATCATCAAGACGCCCGCCGTCCGGAGAAGGGATGAATGCGCCCGGGAGGATTTTGCTTTAAGATCCATCTACAATGAAAAAAATGAAAAAACGTGCAAGTGAAAAGTGTTGCAAGTATCTATACAAATATCAATTGAAATCAAGTTAATTATTTACTTACAATCTTATCTCGCCACTTCGCGAGTGGCATCGACTTTAAAAGATCCCGCCTTTGTCATGCGGTCGGCTAACCGGGACATCCTCGCGGTCGATGTCCGACGGAGGACTTGATGGTGTGCCCTCGGGCACCTCTCCTCTTTCAATCCTAGCAGAGTGCTCTTCCCGCTTCGCCCTCGCCCTATCCGCCATCATCTGCTTGGATCCGAGTATGGTACCCACCCCGAGACATGGTGTGGCGGTGGACGTTCTTCGCCGATTCTCGCCGACCCTTATTTGCCTTAGCCTATTCAAACAAAAACACATAATTAAATACAGTTAAATGATCTATAATAAGCATACAAAATTAACTTAATCAACTAACCTGAAATTCTCCATCCTGTCGACTCCTGGCAAACATATCCCAAGTATCCTGATCAATCCAGGGATAATCCGAGAACATTTTATCCCAAGTATCCACTAGTCACGGCCTGGCCGTGATGTCCATCACGGCCGTAACGTGCCAACTGAATCAGACCCTCATAGGCAGAACTGATCACGGCCTAGCCGTGATGAGCATCACGGCCGTGACAGATCAACCAGCAGAGCAACATGCACTCAAAACCAAAAATAGAGACATTCCAAACAATTCAAACTCACGGTTTAAAGTTACAACTACTGAGACTACAGTTTCAACATACACTCAAAACCAAAAATAGAGACATTCCAAACAACTCAAACTCACAGTTTCAAGTTTCAACTACTGAGACTACAGTTTCAAACCAGCAGAGCAACATGCATGCACTCAAAACCGTGAATAAAAAAATGTGCCCTAATTAAAGACTCACCAGAAATAGGCGCTCGCGTGGTGGTGGGGGGGAAGCTCGAGTGGTGGCCAACGTTCGATGTGGTTACTGAGAGCAGAGGGACAAGGAGAGTTAGTGCGCGGGAAGGCCAGGGGAAAGAGAGATGTCAAGTTATTGCAAAGAAGGAGCGGGAAAGACAGAGTTAGGGGTTAAGAGTGTACCTCACGGTGGTGGCGAAGAAGCCCTCGCGGTGGTTGCGGTGGAGATGAGCGCGCGATTAGGGCAGAGTGAGAGCGAGAGTGAGGGTTGAGCGTGATGAAAAGAGAAAAGACGTAGAGAAGTGGAGAAGGCGCGCGGGGGTAAACGTTATAATTAAAATAAAACAACATTTTACGTCAGTTTTTGGTAAAACCTGACGTTGAAGATCATATATTTAACGTCAGTTGTCTTAATAAACTGACGTTAAAAACTCTCACACTTCTTACGTCAGTTGTTAGTAATAACTGACGTTAAATGTCATATATTTAACGTAAGTTGTATTAATAAACTGACTTTAAAAACACTCACAACTTCTTACGTCAGTTGTATTACACAACGGACGTTAAATGTTTATTAGTTTCTGCAGAAACATTCATTCCCTTGACTACTGTGCTACTTACCCATTCACCTTTGTACCTAATCCTCTTAATGAGCATCAAGTTTATAGATAAGTTTTCAAGAAAATCATAATAACTTAGTAACTTCATCCACTGCTCCTATAAATAGCTTCCTAGCTTCCATCTCCTTTTAATTAATTTTCTGCTTCACAATATGGCTCTGCCGTGGAGATTAACTTCATCACTCTTTCTTCCTATTCCTAGACTCAAAGGTCTTTGTCTTAATGGTCAAACAACTTCTGAGTTTGAGTAAATTACATTGCATGGATATTAAGGTTGGGTGAATCACGTAATGTGATTCTCTCACTTTATTTCATCCCCGTCATCCCTTTCACTTTGCTTTGGAAGCAAGTGATTGTGGATTCAAGATGATGCATCAAGGAACTCCACTGAAGAAGAAAGATGCAAAGATCCATTTCACTTTGCTTTGTTGCGCTAGTGACTGAGGATTTACTTTGCATCTTGGAATTCAAGTGAGGGAGGTGATGCATCCATTGGAGTTTCTGATGACAGGACTGAGAAGAAAATGATGTTGATGCAGAAACTTTTTTTATATTTTAGGGCTATGTTGCAGAAATTTTTTATCTTTTAATCATGTAATTTAACTTATGAATCGCTTCAATTAATGTCATACGATTTGATTATACATATAACTTGTTTTATGTTAAGTGTTTATTTATTTTAATTTGCACAATAATTTGTTTACTAATTCAAGCTAATTAATAAAAATTAAAAATAAACTTGTATAAAAAAGGTTTAGAAATAAACTGCAGTACTATATGGAGTGATCTGCGTTAAGAGGGACAACAGGGACATGACAACCAATGAATAATTATTTACGTCAGTTATTTATAGAACTGACGCAAATAGTTTACCCACCACCTCATTTTTAACGTCAACTTATTTGATGACTGCCAAGTTCCCGTATATTAATTACATTATTTCCAATATTCATTCTGCACGTGTATAATATATAGGATTATTTACGTCGCTATTTATTTAATCAAGTAAAAATCAAATTTT
The DNA here is from genome assembly GCA_030762895.1 of Sophora flavescens. NCBI lineage: Eukaryota > Viridiplantae > Streptophyta > Magnoliopsida > Fabales > Fabaceae > Sophora > Sophora flavescens. The sequence continues at coordinate 147,368,264 of CM061068.1, read as the reverse complement.
TAACGTCAGTTGTATAAAAAACTGACGTTAACAATTAATATTTTTTATTTGAAAAACACTTTTAACGTCGGTTTTTTTAAAAAACTGACGTTAAAAGTGTATAGATATCTGCAAAAACATTCATTCCTTTGACTGTACTGTGCTACTTACCCATGCACCTTGTAACTCAATCCTCTTAATGAGCATTAAGTTTATAGGTATGTTTTCAACAAAATCGGAATAGCTTAGTAACTTCATCCCCTGCTCCTATAAATAGCTTCCTTCCATCCTTTTAATTTTCTACTTCACAATATGGCTCTGCCGTGGAGATTAACTTTATCACTCTTTCTTCCTATTCCTAGACTCAAAGGTCTTTGTCTTAATGGTCAAACAACTTCTGAGTTTGAGTAAATTACATTATATGGGTGATAAGTCTGAGTAAATTACATTATGTGAGTTGCTCACCTTATCACCTTCCGGAGAATCAGCTGCTGGAGGGCTAATCAGGTGCTCGGGGGTCACAGTTCCAAAACCTCAGCTTTGGCAGGCAAGTGACCGTCTTGGAAGTCTCTGGAACCACTGCCTTTGCTTGAAACGGATCTGGTGCACCTGTTTTTGCCTCTCTCTCTTGAGCTCTCTCATGCCCCCCAGTTTTCTGAGGTCTTCGGAGTATATATAGTTTTCCCTTTGGCATATTTCATAAAACTCTCTGATGGGATGTAGCTTTAATGTTTAGGATTTTAAACCCTTTCAATGTAACTTTTTATAGGATTTTAAACCCTTTCAATGTAACTTGTTTTAGGATTTCATTCCCTTTCAATCTTCTCAGATCGATCAGTCTGTATTACACTTCATGAATGAGATCCGGTTTGGGTTATTGATTCAACTTATACTTCGCACATATATTTTAGTTTTCAAAACAGAAACACAAAACATCAAAGCAATTCATGTGAAACTGAAACTTTGAGGAAGGCAATGCGGAAGGAATCGTATACTAGATAAAAAAAATTATTAAAATAACTTTTAACGTCTGTTGATTTAGGGACTGACGTTAAAAGTGAAGAGATTTACTTATAACGTCAGTTCTTTATCGAACTGACGTTAAAATGTTCACTTTTAACGTCAGTTCTTAAAACAACTGACGTTAAAATTGAATTAATGAAGCCTGATATTTACAAAACTGCCACCGCCTCCTTTTTAACGTCTAGCTTTTGGTTAACTGACGTAAACCTTTACCGTCTAATGTATATTTTCCACTAGTGGACCAATAAGCATCAAGGCTACTTTGGCCAATAAGCACTAAAGTTAACATTGTGCGGTAACCCATCGTTACCGTCTTAACCATCTTAACATTTTCTGTTTAATTAACTTAATTTATGCTTAATTAGATTATCTATCTTGTCTTTACTTCGATTGGTGCCTTTATCATAGGGAACAATTTGGGTGAAGTCACCCTTTTTCCTAATCAATGTCTGTTCTGCTTGGGGAAAACGGTCGAACTAACCCCCAGCACGGGCGTGCTGGCCTTTGAGCACGACCGTGCGTACTGAAGCATGGCTGTACTTTCTGGGCAGAAGGTTTGGGAAGCCTTGCCAAACTTCCTAGGGCACTCATAGATCAATCCTATTGGTTTTTAACTACACCATCAAGTATTAGTCTCATTCCTCATATTTAATCTTCATATCTTATGATCTTTGGGAGTTACTCCTTTAATTCTTATTTTATTATTAACATCCCTAAAGCACTCATGGATCAATCCTAGAGTCTTAACTATACCATTGAGCATTAATCTCACTTCTCTTTTTCTAAGATTCATGTCTTAAGAACATTGGGAATTATCCCTTAATTCTTATATCATTACTAACATCCCTATATTTTAATTGGTGTGTTTGTAACAATAACGACATTCGCCAACATCAACATCGAACATCGAAGCATACAATCATGGCATCATCGTCATCCATAGTGATTCACAATTTAAAACGTACCAATCATATAGGAAGCATGACATACATATAAGAAGCAACATCACTTTAACAATTAGCACACAACAAGGTCATGAGTTGATCCTTCATCTTACACTACTCCAATGCCTATATGTTATACTAATCCATTCTCCTCATACCAGGTATAACGGTCTAATTCTATGATCAACACTTCATATTAATGATTTTTATCATTAATATTTTAAAAGTTACTTATAAGATGATATGCCATAGGGGTGTTCGCGGATTGGATTGGATCGGTTTTGAGCTAAAAAGTCATCCGATCCAATGATGAAAACATCGTGTGATTTGGATTGGATCGGTTTTCTTCTTTAAAAAAATCCGATCCGATCCAATCCAATCAAATGCGGTTTGGATTGGATTGGATAATTCGGTTTTTGTCATACTTTATTTTTTTTATAATGTCAAGTGTCCTTTCTACTTATTTAATAGTGATAAAAGATAATCTTTGTTTTAATTTGGGAGTTTGAGAAGAAAAAAAATTATTGATATTTTTTAAGACGTTCTTTTATATTAATTCTCTATATCTACTCCCACTTACCTATTTTTTCCTTGAATCGGCTACAAATAAATTGTAGCTAATTATTTTTCAAATTTACTTAATTGTTTTCCTATTTTTCATGATTACTCAATCAAATATATATATGTTATGCATCAAAACTTTTAGTAAAATATAACTTCAAGACATTAATATTTATTCTAAATAGTCTTATATATGTTATTCCAACAAAAATATTAAAGAGCATGAGGGATATAAAAGTCTGAAGAATAATGTCTAAGTATGAGTAATACTATAATTTCAAAAAGAATAGTATATGTATATAATAGATCGGTTTGGATTGGATTGGATTGGATTTCACTATAGGATCCAAAATCCGATCCAATCCAATAAAAAATTACGGTTTTTTCGGTTTTCGGTTTTTCGATTTTCGATTTTTCGGTTCGGTTTTTACGATTTGAATAGGTTTGGATCGGTTAATGAACACCCCTAATATGTGATTTATTGACAGAGTAAAAAACTTTATATTCACATGTATCATAATTAAACTAATAATTTACAAAGACAACAAACTCTTACTACTTTTATTTTAAAGTTATTTTAAAATGTTGATCGGTTATGTATACTTGGTACGCCCACATGTATAAATTATAAACAAAAATGCTAAACCAACACAGTTTTTTGACATCATACGATTTGATATCGTATGAACAGTATCGCACAGTGCACTGTAGCTGTACTGTGCGGCACTGTAGTGTTTTTTTTTTAAATTTAAATTTTTTTTATAAATAATTTTTTTGATTAAGTATGTGTCAATATCTGGCGAATCGGGTACAAATATCCGGTGAATTCAGTTCATTATCTGGTGAATGAGTTTTTTTGAGAACTAATTTTTTTGATTAAGTATGTGCAAATATATGGTAAATCCGGTATAAATATCTGGTGAATTCAGTTCATTATCTGGTGAATAGGTTTTTTTGAGAAATAAATTGTGGTTAAGTATGTGCAAATATATGGTGAATCAGGTATAAATATCCGGTGAATTCAGTTCATTATCTGGTGAATGTGTTTTTTTTTATAAATAAATTTTGTTGGTTAAGTATGTGTAAATATCTGGTGAATCGGGTACAAATATCTGGTGAATTCAATTCATTATCTGGTGAATGATTTTTTTTGAGAAATAATTTTTTTTTGTTAAATATGTGCAAATATCTGGTGAATCAGGTATAAATATCTGGTGAATTCAGTTCATTATCTGGTGAATGAGTTTTTTTGAGAATTAAATTTTGGTTAAGTATGTGCAAATATATGGTGAATCAGATATAAATATCCGGTGAATTCAGTTCATTATCTGGTGAATGTGTTTTTTTTTTATAAATAAATTTTGTTGGTTAAGTATGTGTAAATATCTAGTGAATCAGGTACAAATATCTGGTGAATTCAATTCATTATCTGGTGAATGAGTTTTTTTGAGAAATAATTTTTTTGGTTAAATATGTGCAAATATCTGGTGAATCAGGTATAAATATCTGGTGAATTCAGTTCATTATCCGGTGAATGAGTTTTTTTGAGAAATAAATTTTGGTTAAGTATGTGCAAATATACGGTGAATCAGGTATAAATATCTGGTGAATTCAGTTCATTATTTGGTGAATGTGTTTTTTTTTATAAATAATTTTTTTGGTTAAGTATGTGTAAATATCTGGTGAATGAGTTTTTTTGATAAATAATTTTTTTGGTTAAGTATGTGCAAATATCTGGTGAATCATGTACAAATATCTGGTGAATTCAGTTCATTATCCGGTGAATGGGTTTTTTTAAAAATAAAATTTTTATTTTTTTAAAAAAGTCAAAAAAAAAAAAAATTTGGTGCTACAGTAGCACTACAGTAGAAGTGTCCTATTTGTGTCGGAAAAACTGTGTTCATTTAGCCCAGCTCAATTATAAAAAAGAAATATAGTTTCTTCTCACATTGGAATCAATAGTATACTCTACGGAAATTTAGTTGTCGACATGCACAACAAACACTTGAACTACTGCATGATGCTGATGCTATGATTTATGCCTGCTAGCTAGTGTTAAGATAAAATCAAATATTCAAATATAACCTTCCTCATGACATTTTTTTTTCTTCGATTCTTTTTTATGGGTTCAAGGAATAATCTTTTTATTGTGTATCTTTTCTGGTTCTTTATGATTGCAACCTAACTAAATAGAGGACCTAAAGGCAGGGAAGACTGAAGACATAAAAATGCCCAAATAGTAATGGATTAGTCTGTATATCGCTGCATTTTCAAATCCTATAACCCTGCAAGTGCTTGTTGGCCCATCTTCTGGTCATGTAAGGATCATGAAAATCCCAGCTTTCAACGCTGTTAGTCCTGCCACCTTCGATCATAATCATATCCCTCCCTGTTTTCTTAGCAGCCTCTGTAACATTACCTTTATGTTCTCCAATACCTACAACAGTTTCCCCTGTTCTTGTAACAGTCATCAATTTCACCTTCAATATATGTGTGTGGAGCTGTCATTATGGGCTAAGGTGGCGTTTGAAAGAGCTTATTTAAGTTCTTTTTGACTTATCTGATGACATAAGCTCTTATGCAATGTGTTTGACAGAGCTTATAAAAATAACTTATGACATCCCATAAGGAGTTTTTGACTTATTTTCATAAGTCACTAGGAGAAGCTTATGGAATTATCATAAGAGCTTATGCACTAAATACCATCTCCGTGTTTTTTCACTATTCGATTCCTCTCATGCTCCTTTTTTTCTTTAAGCGCTTATGACATAAGCTCTCATGCGATAAGGTCCTATGTGATAAGCTCTTAATTAAGTTATTTACCCAAACACACCCTAAAGCCCCATCCCACCACACTTGACCCTTCTACATAATCCACTAAATTTAGGATGTTACTTTTCGCACCTTATTTTTTGTTCCATACACCTAGTTTAATTCTATTTTTCCAAAAGTACCATTCACTCTAATTATCATAATGTATAATTTACCGAATTTAATTTCTGGATTTATAAAATAATTATCGTCATTTTATTTTTCGAATGTATAAAATGATCATCTATATTTATTTTTTGGATGTGTAAAATGTCCGATCGCAATTTTTTAGAGTTTTTGAAATTTAATCTTTAGATGTGTAGGATAACCAACCAAATTTTATGTTCTAGATGTTTTACATGGCCATCCGTATTATAAAATAATTATCCAAAATTTATTTTTCAGATTTATAAAATAATTATCCAAAATTTAATTTCCGAATGTTATTAGTCGTTCTCCACCTTCGTGTGCCTCACCGTGCCTTTAGTACTAAAGGTTAGAGAATAACAGAGACCTTCGTAGAGCGATGTACTGAGGGGTTCTCGGATATGGTAAAGTGACCGGAAAGGGTATTTACGAAATAAAGAAGGAGGTGGCAAGATCAATTTATAGGTACTAAAATTAAAAGTCCCGGGTATTTTGTGGGTCAGTCCACCTTCTCGACAACTTCTTCACTTTCACTCTTCTCTGAACTTCAATTTCATTTGAACCCTAAATCCCCAAATTTGAATCTAAATTACAAGTCTCCAAATTCGATTCCATTTTCGCATGTTGTTGCTGTGTTGATCGATCTCTCACACTCTCTCAACTCTTAATCTCTCTCTCTCTCTCGATCCTACGACTCAGGTTTGTTCTTCAACTCTTTCAATTATTATTTTTTTGTTCAAATGTTTAAATTAATGTGTTCTCTTCAATCATCTGTTTGTTAATCATTGAATGGTTATTTTCTCTCTCACACTCTCATGTCTCAACCTTGGCTCTGACCCCACACCTCTCACGCAGAGATGCAAGGCGGTGATGAAGTAAGCATAGAAGAGTTGGCCTCCAATCTCTCCATCTACAAGGATCAACTCCACCAGGTGAAACCGAATTCACAATTCAATTACTGTTTGTCTTCTCTCGAACTCACAAATCATGTTAGGGTTTTCTATTTCGATTTTTTTAATGGATATTTTATTTTTACCACTTTGTTACCCTTCTTTTTAATAATTAATAAAAGAAAACCTTAGTGCACGATACAGTTAATTAGGGTTTAGATTTTCTGACTGAAATTCAGATTGATACTTAGATAGTCGGGCACGTTAATGAACTAGGGTTTATATTAGGACTTTATCAATAGCTTCTTCACAAATTCATTGTCCTTATGAAAAAAAAAATAGAGTACGTAATATGAATTTAGGACATTGTCTGGTAATGACTTCCCCCCTAAATAAAAGAAGAAATTCATTAAGGCGGAGAGGAGAAATTTACAAGGAAATTGAAAACAAGGATAAACCAAACAACAAAGAAAAATAGAAAACAACATTGGAGCAAGTGTGCTAAACCAATCTGCATATTTGTTAGGAAAAACTCCCTTCAATTACCCATGTGCTTTGCACCAAATAGGAAAACCTCCTTAAAAATATAAAGTTGAAATTACATTGATCTCTCTCTTCTCTTAAAGTTTGCCTTAATTACACTCAATATTCCTTTTGTTTTCAAAGTTACACGCCTCCCCTTAGGGGAGCTCAGTGTAGTTTCAATTATCATCCTTAATGAGAGATAAGTATAATGATAACATAAACCTCAAGGGAGATCAGTGTATTTTCCCCAAATGTTCCAGCCAAATGCACCAAATAGTAGCATTGATTGCAAATTGGCATTAAAATTTAGCCTCTTAACCAAAACCATTAAAAGTTGTAACCACATATTGGTCCACGGACCAAGGGCTCATACACAGGTGAATTACATTTTCTGACTCAAGTTCCAAAAATTCATTATCTTTTTTTAATGTTCTCAACTTCTCATGGATTGTAAGGTTATCTTTATCATCTTTTAATAATAGTGCAACCTAGTGCTGCAAAACTTCTGCGATGAACACCGATGAAGGGTCGGTCATCTTTATCATCTTTTAATGCTGCTGGTAAATTATTTGGTTAAATTAATCTTTTGGTCCCTACAGTTTCACTCTACTTTTATATTGGTCCTTATAATTTAATAGTTTTAAAGTAAGTCCTTATACTTTTAATTTTTTTTAAATAAGTCCGTATATTTAAATATTTTTTTGAATAAATTCCCATCAAGTATAAAATTTTTGTAATTAAGTCCCTAAAGTTTGTGCTGTACGGACTTATTTAAAGCATTTTTTCCACCAATAGAAACACAATACCCTGTAGTGGAACGTCTATCAATGGGCGAACCTGTCCAATCTGCATCGCAAAAACCAACTATTTCAATGTTTCCTTTGTCTTCATACAACAGTCCTTGTCCTGGTGTCTTTTTAATGTACTTCAAAATTCGAATCACTGCATCCCAATGATCATTAATGGGAGACTGCATGAATTGACTTACTACCCCAACCTCAAAGGAAATATTTGGTCTTGTAATAGTGACGTAGATAAGTTTTCAAACCAATCTCTGATATCTTTCAAGATCATAATAAGGCGCCCCCTGACTAGGAAGTAATTTTAAATTCGGATCCATGGGACTGTCAACTGGTTTACAGTCCAACATACCAGTTTCTTTAAGTATGTCTAATGCATACTTCATCTATGAGATGACAATCCCATTCTTTGACTGAGCAACTTCAATTCCAAGAAAATATTTTAATTTTCCCAAGTCGTTGGTCTGAAAATGGTTACATAAATGTTCCTTCAACCGAGAAATTTTCGCCTGATTATTTCCTGTGATCACTATATCATCTACATAGACCACCAAGTAAACACATCTATTTGGAGAGGTATGACAATAGAAGACTGAATGCTCTGCTTCACAACGTTTCATTCCAAAAGCTTGAAGAACTGAGCTGAACTTCCTAAACCAAGCTCGTGGAGACTATTTCAGCCCATAGAGAGATCGTCGTAGCCTGCAAACCAAACCAGACTCCCCCTGAGCAACAAATCCAAGAGGTTGCTCCATATAAATCTCCTTTTCTAACTCTCCATGAAGAAATGTATTTTTAATATCCAACTGATGTAACGACCAACAACGAATGGCAGCCATGTCAAGAAATAATCGAACAGAAGTGATTTTGGCCATAGGGGAGAAAGTATCTCCATAATCAAGTCCATAAATCTGAGAGTAACCTTTGGCTCCAAGTCGAGCATTGAGACGATCAATTTGTCCATTGGCCCCAACTTTAATAGCATATACCCATCGATAGCCAACGGGTTTCTTTCCTGGAGGAAGAGGAGTTAAGTCCCAAGTACCATTATGCTCCAAAGCCAGCATTTCATCAATCATGGCTTGTCGCCATCCTGGATGATCAAGTGCCTCACAAACATTTTTAGGAATGGAAACAGAAGATATAGATGACACAAGAATAATAAGAAGGAGAGAGACGATGGTAACTTAAGAAGTTATAAATAGGATGAGGATTTCGAGTAGACCGAGTACCTTTCCTAAGAGCAATGGGCAAGTCAAGGTTTCCTTTAGGTGGGTCCGTAGTAGGGTCATATGCCGGAGTAGGACATGATTCAGCTGGTCTTTCAGTGCCTTCCAATTTTGTATTAACAACACGTGGACGACGGCGATATATGATGGGTGACCTTTGAGATTGCTCGATTGGGGGATTGTCAGTAATTTCTGTAGTCGAAATTGATTCTGACAGAGGAGAAGGTGATGGACCAAGATACGGAATCGGAAAGACTTCTTGAATAGTATGAGACTCAACTGTGGATGGTGAGAAGTAAAACTTTTCTTCGAAGAACGTTACATCTGCACAAATGTAATAACGATTCTGCACATGGGAGTAACTTGTAACTCTTCTGTAACCCAGAATATCCCAAAATGACACATTTGATGGCTCGGGCAGCAAGCTTATCAAGACTTGGAGACAAGTCATGAATAAAACAAGTGCATCCAAATATCCGTGGAGCAACATGAAATAGTGGTTCTTTAGGGAATAAAATGGAATGTGGTATTTATGATCAAGAGAGGACGAAGGCATCCGATTAATTAAATAACAGGCTGTCAAAACTGCATCACCCCAATGTCGGACAGGTACATTCGCATGAAGTGACCTTGCGAGCAGTTTCAACAAGATGTCTATTCTTCCTTTCACTATGCCATTCGCTGAGGGTATGAGGACAACTGGATTGATGGAGAATGCCCTGTGATGACAAAAAAGAAGAAAGATTTTGATTGTCGTACCAAATTGGGTTTTGATCTCATTAACAAAAGTGGTGAGAATAGACAAAAGTTCAGATCGCTCTTTCATTAAGAAAACCCAAGTGCATCGAGAGAATTCATCAATAAAGGTAATGAAATATCGGAAGCCATTAGAAGACACACGACTCTGTCCCCATATATCTGAATGGATAACTGAAAAGGGAGAATCAACTCGGCTTTCAACTTTACTGGGAAAGGAAAAGCGATCATGCTTGCCTAGTTGACATGACTCACAGTTCAACGATGATATTTTTGCAAGATTCAGAACCATTTGCTTCAGTTTTGACAAACTTGGATGGCCCAATCGTTCATGAAGAAGATTTGGAGACTCGACTGCAGAACAACTCACAGAGGGAGCTGATTGGAGGTAATAAAGACCATGTGATTCATGTCTTACGCCAATCATCCGACTCGTACCACGTTCCTGTATAGTAAAAGAACCAGCATCAAAAGTTACCGAGTAGTTTAGAGAGCGAGTAAGTTGACTAAGAGAGATCAAATTAAAAGGGCGGCAACCAGGTATAAACAAAACAAATTTTAAAGTTATAGAAGGAGTGACTTAAACATGGCCAATTCCTTTGGCACTGACCTTAGAACCATCCGCAATAGTTATGAAGTGAGGAAATTTAGGAGAAGACATGGATGACAATAAAGAACGATTACCAGCAATATGATCAAAGGCACCTGAATCAATTATCCAAAGATTTCGATTGTTACCAGATTGGGATATGAAGGCTGTGGAGTCATGAACACCAGTGGCAGTAGACCCATGAGATTGATGGGCAGCTTTCAATTGAAGATACTCTTGGTACTCAGCTTGGGAAAAAAATTTCTTGAACATTTCACCTTTAAATGTATTTTCTGACTTTGCGGGAAAACCATGAAGAGAGAAACAAGTATTTTGAGTGTGACCCATTCTCTTACAATAAGTGCATTGAGGACGACCCATTTTGACCAAAACAGACAGAGGCTGGCTTAACACTTGAGATTGTGAGGAGACCGGCAAGCAACAACCAGAAATGGAAACCAAAAAAATCAGAGGAGACTAAAGGCAAGAGACCCACTTTCCAAACAACCCAAAAAGTGGATTTTGACCAGCTAGACAGACAGAGGAGGTCGTGGCGAATAGTTCTGGGCTGTCGCGGCGTTTTTCTAACGGTAGGAGGGCGACACGTGAGTTACACGCGCCAGCAGGTGGAGGCACGTGAAGCGGCGCGTGGCGGCCCGTCAGGAAGATTCCGGTGACGAAACTTCTGGATCTGGACTGTCGGTGACTTCTGATGCGTTTTCTGGCGACGGTGGACAGTGGGTGGCCGGCAACAGTGAGGTTTGAACTTGGACAGTGGCTGTTTGGGTCAAAACAGAGGACATAAATTAGGATTTTGAGGGTTTTGCTGGACCAGAAGCAAACACCTTCAAATGACAAATGAACCTGCTTTTGATACCATGTTGAAAGACTTGAAAGTAATTTTAGACTAAGGGATTTGTGAAATGCTTGAGTGTAAACCCACTCAGCACACATATATTTATATACACTTGATCATAAATACAACTTATGTTTACAATGATAATAATGATAGCTATTTCCTAAGAACATGCATAGATACAAACTAGGTACATGAATTGTTAGCTTCATGAATCTAAATTAATTGCTACTGTTAATTCCAACAGCTGTATTTGTATTGGGACTAAATTAAAAACTTTTAAGTTATTTAGAAATTCAGTAAAACTACTAGGATCAAAAGAGTAATTTGACCGAATTAATTTGTTTTTATAAGGAAAAGATGTTAGGGACTGAGAATTGGGTAGGTTGGAAGGATTGTTGTCTCTCCTTCTGGGGCTGTGCAATTGCAGCCTACTTTTACCTGAATGCACAGCTTAGCTTTATATGAATGATTAATCTTGTATAATATTTTCCCTTCATATCTGGATCAGGTCAGACAACTTTTAAATGATGATCCTGGAAATTCTGAATATGTGGATATGGAAAGGGAGCTTAGGGAGGTATGGTTTTCGCTTTTTTAGATTTCCCTCACTCTCTTGACTTGTTTTTTGTGCAGTTTATTTTTTCTTGTCGGTTACAGTGTAGTCATTAGTGATATGATAAGTTGTCATTTCCCCCTATGTTTTTCTGTGTCCTTCTTGTTCTCCTTCATTCATCTGAAAAGATTATTGATGTCGTGCTCCTTTAATAATATTTATTTTTCTATTGGAAAATAATTGTGATTTGATAATTGATTGTTTCTTAAGAATACATTCTTACCTAGCATAAAGACATCCGAGGATTGATATATGGATGTCTACCCTTGCTATGCAGCCTATGCACCTCTTTTTATTTAAGTTTTCAGGCAATGAAATTCTAGTGACGCATGATGAGGTTTTTCATCATTTGTCAGATGAAAAAGGTGAGGATAGTGTTTTGTTTGGTAGACTAGTGCTGTACTGCAGTTTGTAATATGATTTCAAATTGCAGATCCCAAGGAGCCTAAAAAATTGAATGTTAGATCTATGTACCCCAAAAAAAATTGAAAACCTCGTCAAAATACACATCACCTCTATCTTGGTTATGTGCAGGTGTGCTGTGTGTCGTGATGTCCAGCATGCTTTCTTCCTCTCACCTGATATGAGATGTTCACACTGAGATTCTAAGTTAGAATTTTGACATTAATTTGGTTTATAATGTGAAAATTTTCTGAAAACTATTTGTTTTACTGAACTGGAATGTGGCCTAAAATTGTGTAACACAGGTGATTGCTTTGACCGAAGAACTCCTTGCAACTGCAAAACAAAATGAAATGTCTGGTCCAAATGCTAGTGCAACTGCAAGTTTGTCAAAGCCTAAGGAGAATGAAGTGGTACGAGCTCGATTATCAACATTTTGATTTGACATTCATGTTTACTTCTAGGGCGGAGAATGTCTTATGTCTTATGTCTTATACTATATTGCTGTCAGTGAGATTTTGAATCAGGATTGGGGAACATATGATTGGCAATTTGCAGAGCATTTTTATATGTTAACGTCCTTGAGCTAACTTTTCTTTTGACATATATACTTAACAACCCCTCACTGAATTAGGATTACATGAGCACTTGCTCATCTCAAATGATGGTTCCATTCATTGGGTTTATTACTCTTTTTAGGTGGTGCAACAGTGTTGTCATTAATTTTGAGTTTTGGATCAGTTTGGTGAATCTAGGGTGTTCCTTTTGAACTTGGAGCAGTTTCCTTGTCAGAGGAAAAAATCTGAGGTTTTGGCGAGACTAGTAAGGAGGCCCAAGTGCTGCAGCAGTCTCCTATATATATTAAAGAGATAGGAAAAAATGGTTGTTCATTTGCTTGTGCCTTTTAGAATTCATAGAGAGAGAAGAGAAAGAGATGAGTCTGAAATACATTCTTGCATTGACTGAATTGATCATTACAGTTGGTGTTGTATATACGTAGGCTAGCTTCTAATAGCTCAAGGTAACCGAATGCCTAATTCAGTTACTGCTAACTAATCTGGGTAGGGATACAGTGTGCAGCACTGTATCACCTTAGCATATACTCTATCATACCCCCCCACAAGCTCCAGGTGGGAGATCTGTAGTAAAGAGATCAAGCACCTTGAGCTTGTCCCTTAAGTACAAGAACCTGGTTGGAGACAGAGCTTTGGTGAGCAGGTCAGTAATCTGCTCTTCAAAGGGGATGTGCAAAATGCATAGCTGTTTGCTGATGACCTTCTCACGGACAAAGAATAAATCAAGCTCCATGTGTTTTGTCCGGGCATGTAAGATGGGATTATGAGAGAGTGCAACGGTGCTCATGTTGTCACAATAGACAATTGGGGGAGGAAGCTGGATATGCAGCTCATGTAACAAGGACTGCACCCAAACAATTTCAGCAGTGGTTGCAGCAAGACTTCTATATTCAGCTTCCATACTAGAACGGGCTACCACATTTTGCTTTTTAGCCCACCAAGAGATCAAATTGGGTCCAAAAAAGATGCATGACCCAGATGTAGAACGTCTATCATCGGGATCCGAGGCCCAATCTGCATTAGAAAATCCAGTTAAGACCAATGGAAACTGTTTGGAAGCTGGTTGCAGGTGCAGGCCATGTGTTAAAGTACCTTTAAGGTAGCGAAGGATCCTTTTTACTGCTGTCCAATGTGAGTCCAAAGGTTGAGCCATGAATTGGCACACCTTGTTCACTGAGTAGGATATTTCAGGCCTCGTGATGGTGTCATATTGCAATGCACCCACGATTGACCTGTATAAGGAAGGGTCAGAAAAGTAATCAGCTCCCTGTTTGGACAGTTTACTGCCTCCCACCATGGGAGAAGAAATTGGTTTAGCATCAGCCATTTTAGCTCGGGTAAGTAGATCATGTAGATATTTGGTTTGAGTGAGAAGTAAGGAGCCATTGCTTGTCTTTTTGACTTGAATACCCATGAAATAGTCAAGCTCTCCAAGCTGTTTGAGAGCAAAGTTGGAGTGTAGTCTAGTGATGAGTTGCTGGATAAGTGTGGAGGAAGTACCGGTGAGGATGATATCATCCACATACACAAGCATGTACACAACTTGGGAGTGATGATGGTAAATGAATAAAGATGGATCACACTTGCTGCCAACAAACACGAGTGTGATCAAAGCACACTTAAGCTTATCAAACCAAGTCCGTGGGGCTTGTTTTAGGCCGTATAAGGCCTTGTGAAGCCTGAAGACCATTCCTGAGTCCTTAGATGAAAACCCCGGGGCTGCTCCATATACACTTCCTCATCTAGGTCCCAATTCAAAAACGTGTTGTTTACATCCAATTGTTGGAAAGGCCAACCATTTGAGAGAGCCAAAGTGAGAATAACCCGGATGGTAGTGGGCTTAATAACCGGTGAAAAAGTCTCCGTGTAATCAAATCTGGGCTGTTGGTGAAAGCCCTTTGCTACAAGGTGAGCTTTATACTTGTTGATGGATCCATCGGGGTTCTCCTTGACCCGGAAAACCCATTTAGAACCAATAGGTTGCCTATGAGGAGGTAGGGGAACCAAGGACCAAGTAGAGTTCTTGAGCAGTGCATCATCGGCTTGCATAGCTGAGTGCCAATTTGGATCAGCAAGGGCTTGTTTAACAGATTTGGGTTCTGTGTGGGCAAGTAGGACAGTAGGGTGTAGGCGAGGTTTAACTATACCATTTTTGGATCTAGTAGTTATAGGGTGTGTGTTGATGGGTCCAGCAACTGAGGATAAAGTTGGGAATGGGAAGGGAGTGCTAGGTATGGCTCGGGAGGTTGATGAAGTGCTGGAACCCGAGGTATGTGTGAAGGAGGGATTGGTGGTAGGGTTGGTAGAGACTGGTTGAGGGCTTGGAGATGGTTGATTTATGGGTGATATGGGCAGTGGGTTAGGATTGGCAGTAGGTTGGGGAAAGGTAGGAGTGGGAATGGGTTGTGAAAGTAAGGGAATAGGTGGTAGTGGGTGAGATATAGGTGGAGGGGTGGTTTGGGATTCTTAGAAACAGAGAGCAGAGAGAGAATTGAGTAGAGAGAGAGCATAGAGGAGAGAGAATCAGAAGCTGAGAATAGTGAATCTGTTATTGATTGAGTCTAGATACATTGGGTTACATCTATTTATAGTAGCTGATGAATATAACTGTCCTAACTGATTGGCTGAGTCAGCACTAGCTACTTAACCATTTCTAACTACTTTACACATACTCACTAACAGGGATCAAACAGCTCATTATAAGGATACCTTAGCTCATTGAAGATCACATCTTTGGAGATAAAGATCCTACCAGATGGGGAGAGACATTTATAACCTCTATGGGATGGAGAATACCCCATGAAGACACACTCATGAGACCTAAACTCTAGTTTGTGACGATTGTAGGGTCTAAGGAGTGGAAAGCAAGCACAACCGAAGGTTTTTAGGAAATTGTAGTCAGGATTTTGATGAAACAGCCTAGTGTGAGGAACCTCTTTGTGTAAAGAGGCAGTGGGCAGTCTGTTTATTAGATAAACAGCTGTTTGGAATGCTTGATCCCAGAATTTGAAGGGAAGAGACCCATGAGCAAGGAATGTGAGTCCTAGCTCAACAATATGTCTATGCTTTCGCTCCACAACACCATTTTGGTGGTATGTGTGAGGACAAATGATTCTATGTAGAATACCACATTTTCGAAGGACTTTTGAGAAGGAGCGAAACTCGCCACCTCAATCAGTTTGGATTGCTTTGATTTTAGTGTTAAATGGGAGCTCAACCATGTTTTCGAAATTAAGAAAGGTTTGTAGAGCTTCAGATTTCATTTTAAGAAGAAAAAGCCAAGTGAAACTAGTGTTTGCATCAATGAAGGATATGTAATACTGAAAACCTGTTGAGGACAATTGGGGCAGGGCCCCATAGATCGCTATAGATTAGTTCAAAAGGATTGTTGTATTCAGTGTTAGAATTAGTGGAAGGTAGGCGGTGAGCCTTACCAAGACAGTAAGAATAACAGAAATCAAATGATTTTTTATTACTAACAGGAAGATTACACTTGTGTAATACATGTTTGAGAGTATCTTTGTTTGGATGGCCTAATCTTAGATGCCAAGTGTGAAGTGATACATGTGCATTATTAACAGTGGGAGTGAATGAAACATTACAAGGTGCAACAGTATTATTACTATGACTAGAGGAAGGACTTTGCTTGGGGAGAAGATGAATATTCCGGAACTGGTAGAGTCCATCAGCCCCAACCTCTCCACGAAGCACAACTTCATGGGTAACCTGAGATTTTACAAAACACACGTCAGAGTGGAATTCAAAAAAGACTTGATTATCCTTGGCAAACTTACTGACACTAACCAAGTTCTTTGTAATATTTGGAACATGAAGAAGATTATGAAAAACTAATTGAACATTTGAGTTAAAAGGAGATTTTAAAGAAGAAGAGCCAGAGGAAGAGCTTGGTAAACCTTGACCGTTACCAACAAGTATGCGATCTGTGCCTTCATAAAGATGAGACTGTTGAATGTTATGCATGTCAGGAGTGACATTATGCGAGGCTCCTGGGTTAGGGTACCACTGATTGGAGATGTCATTTTGGGAGGTGGCTAACATAGCTTGTGGGGAAGGTGATGGTTGAGAGTATTGTGGTTGGTTCTGCCAGGGTGGAGGGTTGGGTCTGGGTTGGTGGGGATAATAGTTGGGATTTGGTGGAGGAGGAGGTGGCTGGGGAACAAAGTGTTGATCGAATCGGCCACCGCGGCCTCGACCACATCCACCGTGCCCGCCTCGTATAGCTGCTGATTCTGAGCCACAAGTGCTTGAGGTGTCGAATTCGAATCAGCGGTGGAGGTGGCCATGTTTGCAACATTCACTGTAGCTGTAGCTCTCTAGTTGTTCTGCCTTTAGCGATCGAGGCGCACTTCTTGTGCCAACATGTGAGGGAGAAAGCGGGTGGAGGAACAGCTGAGATTGATGCCGGAGTACGAGAACGCAGCGGCGGTGGCGGAGGAGGAGGAGGAGAATCGTGGGAAGCCATTGATGCTCCACCTAGGTCTAGATACCATTTTAGAATTCAGAGAGAGAGAAGAGAGAAAGAGATATGAGTCTGAAATACATTCTTGCACTGACTGAATTGATCATTACAGTGAGTGTTTTATTTATACATAGGCTAGCTTCTAACCGCTCAAGGTAACCGAATGCCTAATTCAGTTACTGCTAACTAACATGGGTAGGGATACAGTGTGCAGCACTGTATCACCTTACCATATACTCTATCAGTGCCGGTCTCTTATTTGTCTTCTGCTATTTTTGCTTTGTTGTGTGCTCAACATCACTGCCTAAACTGTGATGGAATTGGCCTGCTGGTGGGTTACTTTGTAAGTGAAGCAATCATGTGAATTTTGATTATTATTGGTACAGACCATATGTTTTGCTGCTTGTCTATAGATAATAGAACGGTGCATATGACAACATTTGCGTGATCTATACTAATATTTTTCAATAACATACTGCATTGACTTATGCTTCCATACTGAGTTAATATCTTGCCTTTGATAGTTGATGAAATTATAATTTGGTAGAAGTTGTAGAGGAAACAATTGAAATCATCTATGATGAATTAAATGCAACATTTTTCTGCTGTTCATTTCTAACTTCATATCTTATTTCACTTTTAGGAGCTGGAAAGTAGCTCTGATCATCTAGGGAAATTTTCTGTTGGCACTAAAGTTCAGGCAGTATGGAGTGAAGATGGGGAGTGGTATGTCAAGCAATTATTTTCCTTCTAGTTGTCTATCAGTTTCTTTGTATTTTAGTTCCGATTTCATTTTCCCATATTTTCTTTTTGATTGATTTGTTGTGTTGTGAATGTCCAGGTATGATGCAACAATTGAGGCTTATACACCAAATGGTTATTATGTTAGCTATGACACTTGGGGTAATAAAGAAGAGGTATGGTCTCAAACTACTTGATGCATACTTGATCTCTAATCCCCTAGTCATATGGAATCGAACCTACTCACTGCATAATTTTTGCCCTGAATTCTGCATTGCTACATGATTTATGAGGTAACTTGCATTGTCCCGTTGTTTGGGAAATAAGGGGAGGGATTAGGTTGAAATGGAAGTTGATTGTCTTGTTTGGTGGAGGATCTATATCGAACATTGCTCGTAGTTGTATCTTTTATTATTTTTCGTTTATTATTTATATAGAAGGAATTCCCAGCTGCTGTTTTACCATAATACAATAATGTTTATATTCCACTACAAATCTTGGATACACAGAAAAGAGATATTGAACAAGGAATTATGTGATTCTTTGCTATTTGATCATCAACATCCCTTAATGTATAGCTAATATATTTTGTTATTGCATCTTGCCTCTTTTTTAGCATTATACTGCATGAATGCATGATTTAGCTGGTTCACAAACTCTTGACAAAATTTTGTGTACATAATTAATAGTTATCACATCATGTTATAGTTTTTCTTTTAATCATGTAATCTGTGTACCATCATGTTTATTCAAGTGTTCTCAAGTTCTTTGTTGAATTGAGAAAGGAAATAGAGGAAATAATTTATCCCAGAGAAGGTAACTTGGGTAAATAATTTTCAATCATGTATTCTGTTCGTGTGGATGAATTGTTCCGCAGTACATTGTTGAATAGGGAATAAGGAGTATTTTTTCCAGGAGATGTTTCAAGATGGCTTACATATGTTTTTGGTCCTTGAAAATATAGTACTTTTTGGTTTGGGTCACTCTTCAAGGTGTTTTTGGTTTTGGCCCAAAATTTTCAAAAAAATTGGTTTTTTTTTTGGTACAGAAGGGGCCTAGGCCCAAAAAAAAGACAAGAAGAATTTTGGTTTTTTAATCCTTGTTATTAGTGAGACTTCGTTAAGTGCTTACATGGCAAATGGAACCATTGACACATGGCATCAATGAGTGGGACCTCCATTTGCCACCTAAGCGCTTAATGGAGGCTCACTAATGGCAATGCCTAAAACCAAAAAAAAAAAAATTGAATAACTTGGACCGAAACCAAAAAAAAAAAAATTGAAGAGGGACCAAGCTATAGTGCTATATTTTCGAGGATCAAAAACATTTATGCCTTTCGAGTTTTAAATGTTTCCCAATCACGAAATGCATTGAGGGCATATAGGCCATGAAAACTAAATCATCACTTATAATCTAAAGCAATATTTTGGTTATTGACAAGCATTCCAACAATTTTCAAGTTTCTTATATCTCTATGTAAACATGTGTTGATGGAGGTTTCTTATGACAGGTGGATCCTGCCAATATAAGGCCAATTCAAGAAGGTACTGTTGATGCTTTGTTAGAAGCTGAGCGAGTTGCTGAAGCTACAAAGCAGGCTATCAAACGTAAAATTGCACAGGCTGCATCTATTGATTTTCAATCACGAACATTACCTGCAAAGCTTCGTATAGAGCCTGACGACCCTGAGGATGTGGTGAGTTTTTCTGTAAAATTTAATTCCCTATTCATTTTTTGTTCCGCATAAAATCTACTAATTTCTTTAATGAGCATCATTATCTTCAATATTGATGGAGTGCTTGGGTTAGTCTCTCGCTCTCTTTGCTGCTTTAAATAAAGTATTTGTTTATCCGTCTATCCCAACAAAAAAAGTATGTGTTTATCTGAAAACTAAAGTGTTTGTTAGTGGGATTATGAATCCGTTTTTGTTTTACCCAAGTTTATCTGAGATGCCATCCATCATATGTTTGCTAACTGAATGATTACAGAAAGTTACCAAACGAAAGAAAATACATGCCTTTAAGTCAAAGATGCGGATGGAACAGCTTGAAGTCACACAAAATAAGCGGCAAAATGCTTGGCAGCAATTCCAGTCGACCAAAGGAAAGACAAAGAAGGTACTTTATTCTCTTATGTTTTTTACTTTTAAGATGTTTCACGGCTAATCTTTGGCTCTCTCTTACCTTTGGTGCCTGTTGATAGAGCTATATATAGTCAATGGCGGATAGCGGCCGACCCTAAAACGCAATAGCGGTGTAGTGGGTAGCGGTATGACTGCTAAGTCGAAGGATACAAAAAATTTATACCTTACACATGAAAGCTAAAAAATAGGAAAATACATAAAATTAAAGACATTCATTGTCACTAACTACAAACCATGAATATAATAAAAAATATTTTGAAATTATAAATATATATATATATGTTAGAAATAGAATCAAATTAATATCTTGAGTGAGTAAATAGCCAGCATAATATTTTAATTTATATACATGAAGATTACAAAGATAATAAATGTGAAGTGCAATTTACAAGAGATTAATTAAGTTATCACTATTTTCTAAGATGCATTTAACCTTCTACTTGGTGTACAAAGAATCTGGACTACTTGGAAAGTGAAACATTAATGTTAATTCTATTTCCAACAATAATATAACCACTAAAAATATTGTAAGTAATGAGTGATTACCCCAAAAAGACTGTAATTAATGGAAGATAGAAAGACAAAAAAACACAAATGGAAAAGAAAAGGAAAAGGCATGACCAAACATAAGCTATACAGAGGAAGGTTAGGTATAAGGAAGCTGGGGCTGCCGGAAAAGAGCCAGAAATGAGGTGGGTTTGCCGTTTGCCGAAAAGGATCGGAAATGAGGTGAGTGTGCCGGAAAAGGGCTGCGTCTGCCTGAAAAGGGGTGGGCTGACCGGCAAAAATGGTGGGTTGCTCGGAAAATCAAAGTAGTGGCCGCTCCTCAAAAACGTAACGCTACGGTGTCCCGTGTAGTGCATAGGGGCCGCTATGCCACACTCTGGTGCGATAGCGACCGCTACGGCCGTTATTGACTACGTGTGAGAGTTAAGTGAGAATTTTAATGATTTAATGATTGTATCCTTGTTTTTTTTGGGCTAAAATTAGGGAATATATAATAAAAATGGATTTAATAATTATGTATTGTCAGTGTGAAAATCATAAATTGCCACACATTAAAAATGTCTGACTTATATAATAATTATTTTAAAAATCACATATGGGATGCTTTGTGACTTTGTGATTGGTTGATAGCATAACAAACTTCATATTCACCTTGTATTAAAATTAAACTCCTTTTTTTTTTTTGGATAAAAGGGGCGTAAGCCAAAAGGGAAATTACACTGAAATTAAACGAGGGGTAAAAACCCCTAAACTATCAGCTATCAACTGCTGTTCCACTTGAATCGGAGGCTTATCAAAAATAGCCTTGTCGCATATAGTCTCACCCCATGTTGGCACGCACATATGCACACTTGTTGGCTTCCCTATACACATGCAAGATCTTGACTTCCTAATTGCTTTGAAGCAACCTTCTGATCTTTTTCACAAGGCTCCAACCACTTGCACTTCCAGTACCCTTGCCTAAGATGCTGTTCACAACAACTTGAGAGTCCAGCTGAACTTGAATGTGAGTGAACCCTCTATCTTTTACTAAACAGAGGCCTTCCGAAACACCCCACAGCTCTGCTACATAGGCATTTGTGTTTTCTAGGAATTTTGAGAAACCTACCATCTATTGTCCATCTTGGCATCGCACCACACCACCACATCCCGCTCTACACTTGCTCTGACTGGCTGCCCCATCAGTATTTAAGCACACCCAGCCATCGTGAGGGGGACTCCACTTCACATTCAAACATATCTTTGCTTTTTCCTTCATGAACCCTCCATTCTTCTTGGCTTGCTCATAAGCTTCAACTTGATTTGTCACAATCACCCAAGGCCGAATGGGCCTATTGAAACTCTCATCATGCTCCAGCAAAATGAGATGTTTTGTGATTGGTTGACAGTATAAAAACTTAATATTGATTATATATCAAAATTAAACTCTAAAAACAATAGCAATCTAACTTTAGTTGATGGTAGCTCATAATCATATAGAAAGGAATTTATATTTTGTTCTATCGTCTTTAGTTTGGATGTGTTAGAATATGGTTAAAGAAAATTAATTTCATAAATTTGTTAGGCATAGAGTGAATAAAATCAGCTTGAATTGACTTTAGGAGAGAAATATCTTCGCAGTCTAATACAAGTCAAAGTCATACTTGAAATGGAAGCCAGTTAAAGAAATTTTTCTCGTCATAATTTCATGGGAAAATATATTTTTTCAAATGTTAAACTCTGGGAAAATATATTTTTTCAAATGTTAAACTCTAAATAGAAATGAGAAGGAAAGAAAAAGTAAAAACAAACCTGAGAAAGCTTGTCTTTTTCTTTTTGATCAAAAAAGAAGTGTAGAAAGCCAAATCGTTGAAACTTGTGTTATATTTCATTTCCTCTCCACAATCCACCGGAAGTTGTGTTAGTTATACATTTTTGCTATTTACTCTGTTGAAAATGTTTTTATATGCAATGTTGTGCTTTCTTATATATGCGATACATTTGGTTTGCTTACAGATTGGTTTCTTCTCGGGAAGAAAGCGGGAGAGTATTTTCAAATCTCCTGATGATCCTTACGGAAAGGTTGGTGTGACTGGAAGTGGGAAAGGTTTGACAGAGTTCCAGAAGAGAGAGAAACATTTTCATCTCAAGGATGGGACGGTTGAGAATGATGACTAGGTTATGTAGCTTTTAGCCCTGCCATTGTATGTAACATGTTCATTGATGCCAAGCCAACGATGCATATGTTCTTGAGTGAAATACTTTGAAACTGTTTCAAGATCATGGTTTTTGCCCCAAATATACTTTTTTCCTTTATCTTAGAGTGTGCTTGAATAGATTATTTTAAGGTGGGTATTTCTTGAAAGTTAGTAAAATGATTTACTATAATTAATAAAACGAATTTTGAAAATGACAATTTTTATGTTTAATTCCTCTAAGTTTTCTGGGTCATTTTCCAAAGGATAAGAGTTAGGTATAATTTCATTAGTACAATAGGTGTTAGAAGGCTGTGTTATACATGTCATAACTTTATTGAAAAACATCTAATGTATTTATAGAGTTGTGCCTAAGTCTTCCCCTTTTCCAAAACCTTCGATCCTCCTACCTCTTTTCAAACTAGAAGCTCTTCGAATCTGAAAAATGAAGTTCCATTCTTCATGTTTGATTTCGTGACTACCTCATCAAAATGAGGTCCCTCATGGGTGACACCTCCTGCAATGTATTAACATATGCTCTTATTTCAATGGGCACCAAATATGCTATCACAAAGGGTGATCTTATAGCTTGAACATCGATTCCATGGTGATAGAAGGCTCTGATTTACTATTGCTCAATGTTGTTTGGATTGGATTGGAACGGTCAGTCTTATTGCCTAAATCGAAAATTGATAGTTTTTCGATGCATTTGATTTTAACACCTCCCTGATTAATCACCCCACTTGCCATAACCTTTTTTTTTTCTTTTCTAAATATCCACCCCCTTAACCCTTTATCTTCATCCCTCCATGGCTTTTTCCCCTTCATCCCTCATTTTCTTCTTTCTATTCCGCTCTTTCACCTCTCGAGACACTAGATAGACGATCCATGGGATGACACCCTTTTCCTAAGGACGACGCACTTGATGAGGATGACTCTTAGTCCTCTCTGTTTTACTTTTGAGTATAGCTTGTGATAACTGTTGGATCATGCAATATGTTTTAGTTATTTTTTTTTAAAATAGTTCATATATTTCTGGCATCTTTTTTAACTTGTGGATGTTGGATTTTGTTTTTTTAACTTACGGTGTAAGTGGATATATTTTTTTTGTTATTGATTTTGTGATTAGTTAGTTGTGCTTGTTTTTGTTAGTATTTAGTTAGAAAAAAATACAATCTAAGCACTTCAAGGTTTAGGATGTTGTTTGAGATGTCACTTCTGGCATTCTCATTATTTTGTGTATGTTGCCAGGTTATTTTCCCTTTCTTTGGAAGTTCTTCTTGTGGTATAGCTTTCACTTTTCAAATTTATTCATAGCATTTTCATAACCTTTTTGCATATTTTAATTTCTTTTTCACTAAACTCGTGACAATAAGATTTGAAATGAAATTTTGGTTATGACCTTAGTGAGAAAATGGGCTTGTGTGTTAATTCTGTCTGACTATGCACCATTGAATTAATGTGTTAAGATTTGCTTGATTCTTTTATTTAAGATCCACAAATTATGTGTTTCATAAAAATGATTTGAGCAAAAAAATTCCCATAAATGTGAAACCTGGGCCTATTTTTACATGGTTATAAGAATTTAACTTCTTTTACAAGGGTTAAATTATTATTTTTTTTTTAAAAAGGTTATTAGATAAAATATTAAGATAAGTTTTGAATACCCCAAGGTCAACTATTAAAGTTTCAATTTATTAATTGAAAAAAAACATCTAATGTTAATTTTGGTCTTGTAAGTGGGAATTAAAATGAAGAGGGCTCCCACCCTTCATTTATCAACACTCAACGTAGAGAAAAAGGAAAACAAATAGAACAGAGGAGGAGTTGAAAGGAATAGGGAAAAATGTGAGAGTTTTTGAAGATAGAGTTTCCTTCTCATCTTGGCCATGAAGGAAAGATTGGTGAGCATCTTCCAGGCTTCTCAAAGACCCCATCATCTTCTCAACTTCTTTAATCTTCTTTGTCCTCCATGGTTAGGTAAGAACCCTAAGGTGAGTTTAATGTTTTCTTGATTTTCTCTTGTTCAATCTCGTGCAATCTTCTTTAATTAATGTTTAAGTTCATGAAATTGATAGAAAACAAAGGTTATGACTGTTTGGTTGAACCTTAGAAATTGAGGGTGAACTACTCCATTATTGGAGTTTAACGTTTGATTTTTTTTTTAGAGTGTCTCGGTTTTGTGATGAATATATGATAGGCCTGTAATAAAAAAAATTGTATCTAGAGTTGTAGATCTCGGATTGAGATGAAATTGGTCCCAGATGAAAGCTAACACACAAAGGTATATAGTGTATAAGTCCCAGTTTAATTTGGAAAGTTGAGTATTGTCATCTCGGATGTTCTAGGATAGTCCTTACTCCAAAATTTATATTTGGAGTTGTCGACCTCTTTTTTTATGTGAAATTAATGTCATTTGAAAGTAGACATGTAAGTCTAATTGTGATTATAATTTTGGAATTTATGGACCTCTATATTATTCCCAATTTTTGTTCGAACTTGGTCTAAGGTTGCTGAAAACCTCCTTTGGTAGTCGGTCTTGGTAAGGTTGCATTACAAGTTTGTTAAAAAGGACACAAAATTATCTAAATGTTAGGAAGTATACTCATGATGTGTACTCGTAGAATTGGGTAAAGATCAATAAAGTGAGACAAAGATGATGTAAATCTGCATTGGGACATGTATTGTCCATAAACAACAATTTTGTGAACAATGAGGAGAATTTTAGTTGGGTGGCCAAAGAGGCCTATATGATTGGAATAATAATATGAATGCTTTATTAGTGACTAAATGTTCTACATTTTAAATTGCTATGTATACAATGAGTGTTATAGAGATATTGAATAAGTAAGTTATTGTAAAGGAATTGTATTGTTGAAAGAAGATAAAAGGAAAATGTTTGTTTATAATATACTACTATGAGTTACGTTGATGTGATTATAGCGTAGGTTATTATAATGGTAGTATAAGAAAATACTATTGTTGATATTTACAATTGTGAATGGCACCATGTACTAGTGTCTTGGTGATTGATAATTGATAAAATGTGGATGTTGAGGTTATCCATTATGGGAGGGTAGTATATATAGATATGCATAAATGTACCTATAATAGTGAATGGTTTGCTATGATGCTTATGTGCATGCTTGGCGGTGATGAAATGTTGAAATGAGTCTGATACATGAGTGATGAAGTGTTTGTGAAATGACTAAGAGTAAATGTGTGACATGTGTGTTGCACAATAATGGTTGATTGTTACTATGGTTATGGGATCATGATGCACAAATAAACTTAAGTATGCTTATTATGTATTATGGGTGAACATTGTTTGATACCTGTTGTATGTTTTATCATAGTCTATTAAATAGCGACAACCTTAAGGGATGAGATTATGGAAAACACACATTTGTTATAAATGATAGGGTCACTACAAAAAAACGCTTATTACCGACGGACAAAAGCTGTCGGAAACATCGAAAAGCCGTCGGTAATGGCTTGTTTCTGACGGCTTTCCGACGGACTCAAATCTGTCGGTAATAAACTCGTCGGAAATTGTTACTGACAGAATTCGTCAGTAATTTGTGATGGAGATGTCCGTCGGTAACGCTCTTGAAGGGCTGGCCTACTACCGACGGAAAAGGCCGTCGGTAAACTTACCGCTGGCTTTTTCCGTCGGTAGAGTGGAACCCAGATTACCGACGGAAATGTCCGTCGGTAAACTTTTAATGATTACCGACAGACATTTTCGTCAGTAATCATAATTGATTTTTTAAAAATTAAAATTAATTAATTATTTCCTTTAATTTAATTAATTTTTTATTTTTAATTATTACTTTATTTTATTTTTAATTTAATTTAATTTTAATATTCATTAAAATTTAAATTTAAAATTTAATTAAAATAAAATAAAAACATCAATATCCATAAATAAATCCGTACAAAATAACCCTACAACTACAAAACCCTACAGCTACAAACCCCTACAACTATAACTATCCTAATAATCATCATCATAATAACCATCATTGTCCTGGCGGGGGGAGAGATCCGATGTAAGATGACCATCAGGCTGCGACTGAGACGACACACTGGCATCCTGCTGCTGCGCAGGTGCCTGGATGGTAGCAAAGGGCTGGCTGGTCTAGAGGACCCCCTGCAGAGCGGTACGCCTCTCAAGTGGGAGCACATCGAGAACAACCCCAACCACCTGTGAGAATGCCTCCATCCGCTCCTTCATGCACTCGTTCGCCTCCCTCTGCTGCTGCACCTCCTATCTCAACTGCTGCACCTCCTCCATGTCTTGTGACCTAGAGGATGCAGCCTCCCGATGTGTCAAGCTCGGCATCCCCCGATAGAAGGTACGGGCTAGGCTCCTAGTACCATAAATACGCCCCTTCTTCCCGCCGGCCACATCAATCCACACCTGGGTCTGTAGTCTCTCTGCATCGGTGGGTCGAGCTGGGAAGGATCTAAGGCACCAGAGTAAGAGGCAGCCTCAGACACTGCCTGACTAAACCTAGTAGTGAACTCCTCCTGTGATCAATAAATAAAAAACATTATATTATTAAACTATAATAATAACATGTAATATAAAATTTTAAAAAAAAAAACTCAAGCTCACCACAGTCTGCCTGGACCTCTCATAAACAAATTCGTCATTGTCTCCACATATATGGTTTTGTCTAAAGACCGTAGGGACATCAATCGACCACCCAAGTGCTCCAGCCTGGAAAGGACACACGAATAAAATCAATAATTATAAAATAAATTATTAATAAAAATATAATGTTTATAAACTTAGTTATTTACATATGCATACCATGTTAATGGCATGCTGGACGTGGTTAATCGAACCACCCGTATGTAGGCTCCCACCCTTCTCAGAAGCTTGATTCCTCTTCGCCTGCTCACAGATCGGTCAGTAAGCTGGAGAGTTGGGCCCAGATGTTGGAGCCGATGTAATCTGGACGTTTGTGGCTCTACCTACGTTCTCGGAGCATGTCACTCGGTCTATGACCTGTTCAATCCTCAAAGATATCACGTATCTCTGAGGTATGCTCCGGACGCCACCACACAAGGTCTTGTTATCAAGAAAAAAATAAAAAAATTATACAATAAAATATATAAAATGCTTGAAAAACAAATATAAATTTACAAGAAATAATAAACATCTTACCCCGAATCTTCTAAAGATACGATCTCTATCATCCAGCGGTATCTTTCCCCATGATGGCCAGAAGCGACGATACTACTGCATGATGGAGTACGTAACGACCCTCAGTCCGACTTTCGATGGGATCCACTTGACAAGTTTATAATTTTAAAAAATCAACAATATGACAAACAACAAATCTATTGAATAATAACAAAAATAGTAATTTTTATAAAACATTAAATTAAAAAAACACTTACGCTCCACTAACAGGTCGGATCCATGGTCGCTCCATAAGTGCCGGAATCCTGGCCCACTCCGGCACGGCCTCCGGGGCGGTTGACTGCTGCAGAGACGATGTTGTGCCATGATCGTCTTAGGGCGCGGATGATGTGGATGGAATGGTCGTGTCCAGATGTGGTGTCATCCCGGGAGTAGGCATAAACGACAATCCAACTGGTGATGGTGGTGGTGGAGGGTGTGGTGTTGGTGCAGTAGGGGGCAGTGAGTAACTGACAAGTTAGCATCGTGGATGGAAACGAGTGGGTACAATATGGGTCGGGATGGTGTAGTGTGGGTCGGGGAGGGTGTAGTATGGGTCAGGGATGTAACATCCTAGTTTTTCACATATATGTTTAATTATTTTATTGGAATGATTAATTATCTGAATGTTTATTTTTGTTTATTTTTATGTGGTTTAATTCAAGTAATTTTATTTACTCATTTAAATTATTTTATTGGACATGTTACTGCAGTGTATACACGCTTGCAGGATGATAATATTATACTATTATTCCTTGTTTAGAAAAATACTAATTTTTTTAGCAAAGAAAAAAAAAATACTATCTTAGATAATATGGTTGAACCAAACTTATTTTTAGACCATACTTTACTTTAATGCTAGTTTTACAAAAAAAATGATTGAAAACTAAAATCAGAAATGAAAGATTTAAAACAAAAAAAAATGTTTCTCTTCACTCTTTTTCCCTGGTTCTCGTATAGCACATGTACCCCTTCTTCTTCTTCTTTTTTTTTTTTTAGTAAAGATCCAAAGTGGTCTCTCAAATTTTTCAAGTAGGACAGTTTGGTCCCTGAAAAAAAAAAGGACAATTTGGTCCCCCAAATTTCATAACGGGGGACGTTCTGGTCCCTCTGTAAGGACCAAATTGTCTCCCGTTTTGAAATTTGGGGGACCAAATTGTCCTGTTTTTTTCAGGGACCAAACTGTCCTACTTGAAAAATTTGAGGAACCACTTTGGGTCTTTACTCTTTTTTTTCACTTTTATCTTCTTCTCCCTTTCTTTCAGACCACAAACGTTTTCTTTTCTTCCTCTGTAAGTTTCAGATTTCGCTCTCCCTTCTCTCTAACACACAGACACGTCTAGCCACCGTTGGAGCCGGTCCGACCGCTGCTTGCAGCCAGGAAGATGATTTCACATTCCATCATCGCCTCACTGCTTCTCAGGCACGATTCCAGATCTGCCGTGCCTGGTAATGGAGAAGACGGCCATGCATCTCAGCAGATCGTCCCGCACATTCTGATGCATTTTGTTTCTCCGATGTGTTGTCATCATCATTGAGGGAATACTACACCGCATTTTTTTCGTCACCAGCTGCTGTGTCGGACCACTCAAAATAGCCGTGCTCCTTTTCTCTTTGTTTGGGTGAGTGATTTTCACCCTTACTAAGCTTCATTTAACGAAATCCCCCATTTCCTCAAATCATAACCCTAGCCTTTTGAATTCAGATTGTAATTTTGAAATTAAACAATGTTTTGTGCAATTGAGGCAGTGAATTAGTGTTTCCATAAACTAATTTTATCATTCTTTGGTTGGATTGATTTTTGCCCAAATTGTGTGAAACCCTAAGTCCCAAATATGTTTTCTTTTGAAATTGGTCTTATAATTATGAAATTAACTATTTTTTTATGTAATTGAGACTGTTAATTGACGTTTTACTAAATTGATTTCATATTTCTATGATCGAATCTCGTTTCCCCAATTTTGATGATGAACCTTAATTTTCCCAAATCTGATTTTTATGAAAATTTGTTCTATTTTGTAAAATTAAGTGTTTAAAACCACTTAGAGTGAGTTTTTGATGAGAAGCGTTTTTTTTTATAAGCCAAAGATGTATATAAAAATGAACACTAGGGGTACTCAAACCCATACAAGGGTAACATGTACAAAGGAAGAAAAGAAGATAAATGTTCAACCAAGATAACCAAAGGACACTAAGACAATAAGTGTTCTTTTCATCAAGGTTGAAGAATTAACTAGAACCTCCATTCTAATAACTGACAAATCTTGTAACGCCCAAAAAGGTCCCCTGCCCAAACCAGATTACAACCCAAAACAGCAGCCTCTACTACCTGAGAGCATGCCAACCTGAATGACCAAAGGAAAATTGCATCCCATTATTTCCAGAGCCAAGTATTAAGTTTTTCACCAAACCATATTACCAAGAGATCTACCCCATTGAGAGCAAGTTTTTGATGATGAGTAATTGTTTCTTTGAATTGTCTGGTTGTTGAAAATGCTTGGACTCCCTCTCTGGGATGTTGTCGTGATTGTGCTTGCTTGGAGGAGCAGGTTTTGCATTTTTCTGGAGCTGACAGGAGCTGTCTGCACATGTTGCAAGGTGTCAGAGAAACTTAGAACGTCAAGTCGGGTTGTTAGCTGGGGTTTAGCCTTGTGAAGCTTCGTTATGAAGGAAGTAAATTGTTTAAGCACCAAGGAGATGATCTCTTTCTTGTATACAAGAGGTAAGGGAGGAGTGAACCACATCACACCATATTGGTGGATGTACAGATGGCTTTAATTGTTTTGTGTTTCAAATTCCTATACCAAGGGTTATCCACTCTGTCCATTTGTCTCCTTATATGAATATGTTTGTGATATTGGTTTATGGTTTGGTTTATGTGCTAGATATGGTTGAGTGTTGAGAAATTTGTTTGTGGTTTGATTGATGTTCATTAACATGTTGTTTGGTCAGAAAAATAATTTATGGCATGTTGAAAACCATCCCTTTGATCATTGGATCAAAGTGAGGATTTTAATACTTGGTTATTGCAAATAAAGTGATTATTGTGGTTATTTGATATAACATGATTTGTTGATGCGTATGCATAATTGTGAGATTGTTTGGTGAAGTGTAACCTTCACTTTGATTGTGATTGGCTTTTGACCAAGTATGAATGGAAATAGGAGTTTAATTCCAATCCTTGAAACTTAAGTGACTTTAACATCCTTAAGTAAGAAAATGAATATTACAATCCATAAAGGAAAAAGAATAAGTTTTGAACAATTATTTTGGAACCTTGATTTTTGGTTAAGGTTTTAGAAATGGTTTGAGAAATATTATCGTATGTTATATTTTGAATTACCCACGTGATGCTTTAGAAACTAAGGAAATAAGTGTTTTAAGGATAAATGAAAATAAGAAGAAAGTGTTGTTTTTCCAAAACTATTTTTACAGTGTTTAAAACCGTCTTAGTGTTTAATTGATTCCAACATGACTTTGATAATTGTTTAGGTCATAAAGGAATAAAATCATGTTTCAAGAGGCAATGAAATTGAGTTTTTAAAGAGTTCGAAATGGTAAAATTGACTAAAAGTAAATAATTCCACCGACATTGTTTTTATGAGTTACAAACTGTTTTTGACACTTAACTAAGTATCCTAAGTTCCCAAAATGAATCCTTGACCTTTAGGACCTAAGAATCGATGAAAAAGGAATTACCCGATTTTCAAACATAGAGGCATTCAGCCAAATTTTTTAGTACTTTTGAGTAAAATGCTATTCAAGACCTTGACTTAGTATTTTAATACCTTAAAATGAGTATTAGAACCTAGGTAAGAGATGGTTTTGAGTAAAAAGCTTATTTTGAAAGTTTAGGGGTTTAAACCTCAAATTAAGTAAAAAAGGGGAAAATTGTCTTTCAATAATTTTACCGGTTTTGTAATACTATTTTGAAAGGTTTGGTACCAATATATGTATGTGCCAATCTTACTTCCAAATGATTAGGTTTTAGTCAAAGGGTTTTGATTTTGGACAATAGAGGTTTTAATCTCCAAGACTAGTATTTTAAGTTAAATGGAAAACCTAAGTCGAGGATGACTTAGTGAAAATACGAACCTAATGATTTATGACTTATGGTGAAGTAAGACCATTTGTCATATAGTGTGGATAATTCAATATCCACACATCCATAATACTTAATGACAAAGAGAATTTTAAGGTAGTATTGCTCGACAAGTAATCCCGTTCGAGAATGGACTTAAAGAGGCATAATGAGTTGCTGACGAATGACCAACCTTTATAATGTACTAAATCATTAAAACATGGATAGTCCAACGAGGGGTGATTCCCAACAGGTTGGTACATCCGCTTTGCCTCTAGAATGACTTTTGGTTTCCTTAAAGAACCCTGAAATTTATCCGGTGGATAAATATGAACGCACATGCCGTTATCGACTTGATTCATATGAATTTGTCAGTAAGGCCTTTGTGCCTAGGAAGCATGCTAACATGCTTGTGCGCATGAGGATGTGCTATAGTGACGATCTTAAATGGTCTTGGGGATGGTCAGGGTAGGAAGGTAACGGATGGCCAGTTGGTGATTCTTCTTAGTCGTGGCGTTCCATGCAATACACTGACATCTACGACTAGACGCTAGCCGGTCCAGGTTATCGAGAGTGTTTCACAATCAGTTATAGTACCACTATGTGGTTGTTACTATTGAACGCACAAGATGCCTAATATTGGCAGTTGTGAAACATGTGCTCTAACCACTCCTTCAGTACGTTCTCTTAGCTCCGGAGTTAGGCTCAGATCTTCCTTGAGGCTATGTAGGTATGTGACTATGCAGATTCAATCAGTTACCTTTGTTCTCGTGTCTCTGTGAATTAACAGTGTCAGATATGCTTTCATGAGATTATGTTTATGTTGATATTGTACACCTCTGGTTATATATGTATGTGGTAATTATTACTTGTATATATATTGAATTGTCTGGCTGAGATATATGTTAACATGGATATGAATGTATGCTATGCTGTGTTATGCTATTTTCATATCTGTCATATGCTGTGATGTTTGGGAATCTCACCTCCTTATTTTATATTGCTTATGTCGGTTGACTATGTGCCTTCTATGTTCTTTTGAGAAGATCGAGATGTCAAGATGTCACTCGACTGATTCATCGTAGAGGTTGAGGTTCGAGCATGAAGACGATATGGTGGAATTTCTAAGGGACGTCTTCCCGCCTTCTGATGGTTCAAGGCAATGGTGTTTGTGTTTCTGTTATGCCTGACCCTCATTTCCTTGAGATAGGCATGACTTTCGATGGTTCGCAGGTTATGACTTTTCTCTTGGAAGGGGAATGACTTAGTCCGAGAGCTACTTTTGTAGTGGCTCTAGTAGTGTCTTTTGTGATGATGTCGGTGGTAGGATCAAATAGAGTTTCCACTAGATCTCGTCAGTTGGGTGTGTCCTTCTCACGATGTAAGAGAGAGGATTGTCTTTTATATTTTAGTTTGGCCATTGGTATGTCTGGGAGTTAGTGTTACCGTTTATGGAGCTGCAACTCCAAGCATCTTATATTTTAGGAGCTGCGTCTCCATATCTTTATGTTTCTAGTTTTTGAGTCAAGTTAGGTTTTATGTGAATGATTTTCGAACCTATAACCTTAATTATGATTATGAAATATTTTATTGGACATTTACTTGAATCAAAACATTTATATTTATACCTTACGAAAAAGAAAAAAATTACCCCATTATATTACAATGAATTTTAATTAACCCACTTTTCGGCCTTAAAATGTCATGGACAATGTAGTGCTCGAGAAGGGTGTTACAGGGGAGGGTGTTGTAGGGATTGGGGTGGGTGCAGTAGGGGTTAGGGTGGGTGCAGCTGGGATAGGGGTGGGTGCGGAAGAAGCAGCAAAAGCTAGAACCCGGGTCTTGACGATGTAGCATCCCCGCTTAGCCTTCCCCTTTTCACTGCTAGGCGGTGGGGGGGTGATATGGTTCCGCAAGCGTACCGGATCGAAGCAAGTAATAATAAAACGGTGAGAAACCGAGTATCAAACTCAGAGATTGGGAAACCAAGTGTCACTTCACAAATTAAACAACTATTTAGACTGAGAAATAGGTGCGAGAAGATTTTAAGAAAATAAAAGAAATAATAAAATAAAGTCAAATATTTTTGGGATTTTAAATATGAAAAAGAGATTTCCAGGAATGGGGTTACCAACAAGACTGCTCATGCTATTAAATTGACTACCCTTCTTGTTAATTATCAAAATTGCTTTGAAGGTGAATTTATCCTAAATAAGTGAATGTTCCCTCTCGGGATACAAGAACCGTGCCCAATTAAACCAACCCTTACTCTCGTGGTAATTGTATTTAAATTGAAACCATTAAGATTCATGACAATTAAATGAACCCTTGAAGGACCGCTTCTAACTCTCGTGATTTAAGTCCTAATTTCAATCCCTATAGATCCAATACCTAAGTTCACCGCTAGGTTCATCCTTAGAGTATCTATGACATGCAAATAAGTGCGCACTAGATTCACAAGTAATTCATGCGATAGGAATCAAATCGAAAATGAATTGAAATTAACAAGAAGTAAAACGTCAATTCATAACATAAAACAAATCTTGGGCATAGCCCCAATCCCTAGAAACAAAAAGACTACTCAAGCATTGCCATGGTCATGGCAACCTTGAATAACAAAAGCATAAAAAAAAAAACCTAAGAGAAGAGAAGAAATTAAGAAGAAGAGAAATCCTAATTTTTGCCTAAGGTACCAGCCCAAGAGATACTATTTTCGAGCCTAATTGCCCTATTTATAGAGTAGGTTAACTTGAATCCCAAGTTGTTACAAAATCATATCAAATCAACAATTAAAATTCCAGATATTGCGCGTCACGGCCGTGATGCCTGTCACGACCAGGCCGTGACAGATTCTGTCTTGGAAAACTTGGCACTAATGGCCTGTCACAGCCGTGATGGCCATCACGGCCTGGCTGTGATGGGCTCTGTTTGGCTCATTTTTCTTGTATTTCAAGCTCCACCTTCATGCAAAATCCAACATAATTGATCCTGAGCATTTTAATCTTCATATCCAAATCAATATCTCCAAATTAATTGCCAAATCTTATCATATCCTTTATTGTTGTGATAGGCAATTATTATCCAAATCCAAATTGATTTGGATCCAATCTTTTATCTCAATGCCAATTGAATTATCTTTTAATCATAATAGTTCAAATCTAAATTGATTTGGATTCAAAAATCCATCATGTGGGCCCTTGAAATTTACTTGGCAATCTTCAATTTAATTGATTTCCATTCTTTTCTCCTCGATACTTTCCTAAAAATAAAAAATAAGAATAATATCAGAAAATTAATCAAAATCTAATTAAAATTAATTAAATACACACATTGACTCTAAAATAACCAAAATAGGAAAACGAAGTCTAATTTGGGCTAAATCAAGTATTCAACAAAAATTAATTGATGAAATCCGCTCTAAAATAATAGATAAAACATGATAAGACAGTGGATTATCAAAATACCCCAAACTTAAACTTTGCTTGTCCTCAAGCAAACTAAAACTCAAAAAGACTCAGAATTGGGTATGCTCAATGGACTCAATTAATTTCGCACAAATTTCATGCAATTTTATCAATTCAATTTTTCTTCAATGTTTCCCCCTTTACATCAATGTAATCCCCACATTCATTTACTTTAAACAATTGAGAATTTAATCATTCATGCAATTATTAATCTAAGCAAAGGGTTCGAGTTACACACAAAAGGGAGATCACCAATTTCAAACATTTGCCTTCCTCACAAGGGCATTTAATAATTCACTCATTCGCTCAATTTGTCTAGGCTATCAACTTTCACTCAATTTCACATTTCAAGAGCACTTTCCATGAATTTGATTTTCATCACAAACAAAGTTCCCACGAAAACATGCATGCATCATCAAAAGGTCTTACATAGGTTGTAATGTAGCCTGGCAAAAGGTAGGATATACAAAGGTGCTAGGCTTTATATCCCTAGGAATTAAGAGAGCATGAAACTTTTTACACTATTATTTTCACTCTAATTCCTTTTTCCATTTTTCTTTTTAATGCTTTGGGTGGCTACTACCTATTTCTTTTGACACCTTTTTATTTTGCCCTTTTTTGGCAATTTTTTTATTTTTCTTCTTTTTCTTTTTCCCCTTTGCCTTTGGCTTCAACCTATATTTTTTTCTTTTTCTCAACCCAAAATAACATATTGAACCCTTGTAGCCACCCCAAACTTAGTTTCCTTCAACCCTTGTCTTGCTAAGCATCCATGCTCTCCTAAATCCTAAGATTGGGTTAACACGATTTTTCCGTATTTTTGGCTTATAACATAAGGTCATCAAGAAACAATGGGCTATTAGGCTCAATGTGGCTAACTAGGGAACATGCATTATGGATGGTCCTTTTTAGGCCAAGTAGCTATTTCAAAGAAAATTGCCTAAATCATTTGATGCAAACATATAAGCATGCAAACCATGAAGAGATTCAAGCAAATCCGGGAAAGTGTAACTTAAAAGTGATTCACACAATTCAAAAACATTGTTGGAGGCTCAAATTCCTCACCTAGACATTTTTCGCAAATTGTTTGACCGAGATACAATCCCTAATATGTGCATCCCTTCACCCCCAAACTTATCATAAATTATGCAATCACAATAAAATTTGTTAAAGTTCAATTTTCAATTTTTCACATGGGGATCAATTTTCAATTTTCAAATCATTAGGGGAAATCATCAAAAATCAATATTTATCATGAAATCCATTTATGGTAAATTTAAAAAAATCCATTAAAGCTCACCAACATAAGACTCACACACATATGACTCAAGTAAAGAAAAGCAAAATAATTAAAAAGAGAAGGGTTTAGAAAAACTCATTGAAGATGCTTCCACCCGGATCCCATAACTTGTGGTAAAAAGACTAAGAGATGCCCAAGATGTAAGACCTTCCACCCGGATCCCATGGCTTGTGGAGTGGAGATGGAAGAAGCAAGTGTGATGAGATTCCATTGACTTCTTTAAGTGTTATGATGAGCTCACTTCCTCCTGGGTCAAATGGTAAGTCACATACTCCAAGAATGACCTTTATGTAATTAGTTTCTCCATGAAGCACTAGAACCATACCTTCTTGAGGTGACCTTAGAGCCTTTGCCTCTGTTGATGAAAACTCCCAATTCTCAGGCAATGACTTGAACTCCAAAGTTGGTATTTTCACAAAGTAATGTTGTAGACAAATAGAAGGTACCAACTTTGTTATATCCAAACATGCATGCAAACCAACATACTTATCCAACTCAGAATTTTTAGGTTCCTCAATAGGAATGGTGAGAGAAGTATTTTCCACATGATTGGTCTCTTTTGTCCCTTGCAAAGGGACAATAGAAGATATTTCCTCCTTGCACTCCTCTTCATGATCCTCTCCTCTTGAATCATCTTCCACCACCACTTCATCTTCATTCACATCCATGCTAGCAAATAGATTCTCTTCAATTTGAATTCCATGCTGCTTTTCTGCTAGCAATTTAGAAAATTCACTAGCTTGTTCTTCTAACTTTTGAAAGTTATCACTTAGTGATGCTGCTATCTTACTAGCATTTTCCCCTGCTCGCATTTCAGCCCTCTGAATCATGGAACTAACTTCCTCCTTGCTACGCTCTATGCTAGAGCTCAAAGGATAAGCATCTATATCCCAAAGAATCTATAGCAAATCGGGATCCAGCTCGAAGTATGGTGGTGGTTGCAAAGATGACAAATAGGATTTCCATTCCTCTTTGGAGTATATCTTCACGTGCTTATTAGTGATACCATCAAACACGATCCAATCAAATTGATATTCCCAAGTTGGATAGTAACGATAGTCCATGTGTTTCATCAACCTTGCACAAACAAAACTCAAAAGAAAAGGTCAAATATATACAAATAAATTAAAAAGTCTAAAGTAGTTGCCTCCTTTGTTACTAATGATATTGGTAGTGCCAATCCCCGGCAACGGCACCAAAAACTTGATATGGTTCCGGTAAGCGTACCGGATCGAAGCAAGTAATAATAAAACGGTGAGAAACCGAGTATCGAACTCAGGGATTGGGAAACCAAGTGTCACTTCACAAATTAAACAACTATTTAGAATGAGAAATACGTGTGAAAAGATTTTAAGAAAATATAAGAAACAATTAATAAAATAAAGTCAAATATTTTTGGGATTTTAAATATGAAAAAGAGATTACCAGGAATTGGGTTACCAACAAGACTGCTCATGCTACTAAATTGACTACCCCTCTTGTTAATTATCAAAATTGCTTTGAAGGTGAATTTATCCTAAATAAGTTAATGTTCCCTCTCGGAATACAAGAACCGTTCCTAATTAAACCAACCCCTACTCTCGTGGTAATTGTATTTAAATTGAACCCATTAAGATTCATGACAATTCAATGAACCCTCGAAGGACCGCTTCTAACTCTCGTGATTTAAGTCCTAAGTTCAATCCCTATATATCCAATACCTAAGTTCACCACTAGGTTCCTCCTTAGAGTATCTATGACATGCAAATAAGTGCGCACCAGATTCACAAGTAATTCATGCGATAGGAATCAAATCGAAAGCGAATTGAAATTAACAAGAAGTAAAACGTCAATTCATAACATAAAACAAATCTTGGGCATAGCCCCAATCCCTAGAAACAAAAGGACTACTCAAGCATTGCCATGGTCATGGCAACCTTGAATAACAAAAGCATAAAAAAAAAACCTAAGAGAAGAGAAGAAATTAAGAAGAAGAGAAATCCTAATTTTTGCCTAAGGTACCAGCCCAAGAGATACTATTCTCGAGCCTAATTGCCCTATTTATAGACTAGGTTAACTTGAATCTCAAGTTGTTACAAAATCAGATCAAATCAACAATTAAAGTTCCAGATATTGCACGTCACGACCGTGACGCCTGTCACGGCCAGGACGTGACAGATTCTGTCTTGGAAAACTTGACACTGATGGCCTGTCACGGACGTGATGGCCATCACGGCCTGGCCGTGACAGGTTCTGACTTTGTGTTCTTCTTTCTTTTTCAGCCCTGCTTGATCATGGCTGTGATGCCTATCACGGCCTGGCTCTGTTTGGCTCATTTTTCTTGTATTTCAAGCTCCACCTTCATGCAAACTCCAACATAATTGGTTCTGAGCATTTTAATCTTCATATCCAAATCAATATCTCCAAATTAATTGCCAAATCTTATCATATCCTTTATTGTTGTGATAGGCAATTATTATCCAAATCCAAATTGATTTGGATCCAATCTTTTATCTCAATGCCAATTGAATTATCTTTTAATCATAATAATTCAAATCCAAATTGATTTGGATTCAAATCCATCATGTGGGCCCTTGAAATTTACTTGGCAATCTTCAATTTAATTGATTTCCATTCTTTTCTCCTCGATACTTTCCTAAAAATAAAAAATAAGAATAATATCAAAAAATTAATCAAAATCTAATTAAAATTAATTAAATATACACATTGACTCTAAAATAACTAAATTAGAAAACAAAGTCTAATTTGGGCTAAATCAAGCATTCAACAAAATTTAATTGATGAAATCCGCTCTAAAATAATAGATAAAACATGATAAGGCAGTGGATTATCAGGTGGCTATCCTCCTGATGCTGACATATCTATTTTTATAGGACAATTATGAATCAATGTAAAAACAATAAATTAAACGATATCAAACAAGTAATCAAAATATACATATAATTAATAATATCTAACATTTAAATTTGTGAAGTCTTACATTTAATTCTATAAACAAATATTTAAAATACAATAAATGTATTTAACAGTAAAGTTCCTATTCAGATTCTGTATCGTCATTTGATTCTAAATCCGACTCTTCGTCTTCTTCCATTGAGTCATCACGATTTATTCCTCTGATGATGCATGCATTTATTATAAGTGCTAAGAAACCTTAGCACTATTATGCTTATGGTGTAATCATTAATTTATTTAAATAATTTTATTTTTTGCAACCGTTTTATTCAATTACTTCCATATTAATTAGTTTTTATACCTAATCTTTTTTTCTATTTTTATAAGTGTTATCGTAAATTATATATTATTGTTTAATTGTAATTATTAACTGTATAATTATTTTTTGTAGATTAATTGTATATTTATTATTTTTTGATAATATTGTATATTTATTATTTGGATGTCATTGTTTACTTTTATTTAATTAAATAAATATTAATTAGGTTTAACAATATTGTTTAAGTTTCTCACACGCTCCTTGAACACCATGGATGCCGATCCATGCGTGTAACGTGAACCACATAAACAAGGCGCATACATTTTATGAGGCGTAAACATTTTATCTAAAGTGTTAATTTAAGTAGTGTTTTTTTTTAAGGCAAAAAGGCATGCAAAAACATCATTGTGATGAAAGACATCCCAACTTGGTTGACACCTCAGACATCACCAATCATCTGCAGCACACCTTAATATTATTAACAAAAGCATGGGGGGACAGGAACCTTACCCATGAGATAAATGTCTAAATCTATAACTGGGAATGCCACTTCTATTTCTAAAGAAGTCTTGCTTAATAAAATCAGGTGCTAAGTTATGTGTGATAGTTATTTAATTAATAATTAAAAGTGAAATTTAAACTATCAATAACTAAAAATACAATCAAATTCAAAATTAAAAAGGCATATTCAATATCACTTCTAATTTTCAAT
Source organism: Sophora flavescens (assembly GCA_030762895.1). Lineage (NCBI taxonomy): Eukaryota > Viridiplantae > Streptophyta > Magnoliopsida > Fabales > Fabaceae > Sophora > Sophora flavescens. The sequence continues at coordinate 147,327,551 of CM061068.1, read as the reverse complement.
ATATCAAAATGTATACAAATGCCCTAAGTTTCATTTCCTAATTTTTTAAATAACCAAAAAACAAACAAACAAACTCAGCAACAATAACCTCAAAACAAGTTATTAACAACAATGTATATGATGCTACCTATCAACAACAACAATAACAATTTGACAGACATATATATATACATATAACAAATTACAAAATGAATTTTTAATTGTACCTCGGAGGAGCAACTGATGGTTACGACAACTTTGTAACAAACAATGCAAACAAGAAAACATCAATGCTAATTAAATTAAACATTAAACATTCAAACACCAGCATTTAATTAAAGAAAATTAAAAATTAACACTAATTACCTAGGGCTGCTGGCAATGGAGAAGGAAATGGTGGTGGTGGTGGCTGGCGGTTCTGGTAGGACATGGTGGTGGTAGTGGGGGATCACGGAGGAGAAGACAGTGACGAGGTTCTGGGGGCTCGCACTCGGAGGAGAAGGAGAGAAGTGAGGTGGTGCGCGGTGGAGGTGGCAGTACGCGGTGGAGATGACAGAGAAGACGAAAGAGTGAGAGGGAGTGATGAAATGAACAAATTAAAACACGAGAAGGGGGGTTGAATTGTGTTTTAGTTAACTTTTTCGTAAATAACAAACTTTTCTCCAAATAAAGATTCAGACACAAGGATCTGTCTGATATAAAGATGGTTTAATAAAACTTAGCACTATCAACCGGTTAGTGTGATACCCTCTACCCCACATGCATTCAAAAGAGATAACACATATATAAAAGAGAGAGAACACATGCAAATATATATATAATTATCAAAACCGGGTAGAGATTGCCGCATTGTAACATAACGTGGAAATAACCAAAACATGTTTATAAAGAAAACATAACATAAAACAAAACCATAAACGAACCCAACCCCGATGTCACACTATAGATCTGGTATAATAAATCCGATAAAATAACTCGGATACAACTGGAAACAACTAAACAACTACTGAAAACGGGAAATCCTATCTACGAGCCGCGGCTCCTCAGAGTCACTCCTCAACTGTCTGCACACCGACCTCTGCATAAACGATACATGCCAGAAACAAGAAACATAGATATAGGGAGTAAGAAACATATATATGAATATAACGGCAAGGAAGCAGTTAGCAAGGCGAGCATACATCAAACAAGCATGTTATATCAAACAGTAATATCATAACAATCATCATCATATAAAGTGTATGCTATGCAATGCAGTTCTGCTCCACTCCACTACTATGCACTTGGATCCAAACTAACTCAGGATGCCAACTTTGGGGTTACACTTCCACATTGGCCAATAAGCACCAACATCGGGTCAATCCACCAAATCATGGGTGGACTGTAACAGCCCTAATTTTCATTATACTGTTTAATCAATTAAAATATAAGTAATTATATTTTAATATGAAAGTAGAAAATATTTTGTTTTAATAAAATAAAATCATATTCCTAATCCACCTTATCATATGAAATCACAGTAAAATTTTTGGTGGAAAATTCAGACGAAAGTCGGTCTGCGTTTTCACTGCCAGTATAAGTTTACTGAGCAGAAAACCTAATTTTGACCCGTGAACGAGACGTTAGTGTTTTTATCATGTTTCCTTCAAATTTGGTTATTTTAAAAAATTTCGTTCAAAAATAAAATAAAACAAAATATTTTATTCGGGTGAACACGTCGGGAATATACGATCGGAACTGTAACCGGGTACGAAATGGAGCAGAATAGGGGACACAAAAGAGATGAGGTGACTTGTTAGGGAAAGGAGGCATGGTTGTAGAAGCTTTATGTCACATCCATAAAAGTACCATCATTATTTTTTTCAAGATTTACTATTTTATAATCAATTAATTCATTCCTTTCAACTTTTGCCAACCAAACATGACATAACTCAAAACTTGGCCTCCAAGCACTCATTTCTCTCCCTCAAAATTGTGGCCCTCTCTCTCCCTATATATCACACTTTCATTTTCTTCAACTCACTTTTTCTTCTCCAAAAGCACTATTTCTTCAACTTCTTCCTTTCTCTTCAAACTTCATACTCATAAAGCTTGCATTTTTATTCATCTTTTCAACTCAAGTTCTTCACAAAAGTTTATCCTTGTATCAAGGGTAATACTATTATGTCAATATTCTTGCAAGTTTCTTCTTTTACCTTATGGTTTACTCTACTTTTTCTTTAAGTGTTTTTAATGGGTTTTCAACTTCTAAAATCTCTAGAAAATTGTAGAAAAATCCTTTTGAGTTGAAACCACTTTCTATAGTCTTGTATTAACTTATATTTTCACATACTAAGAGTTTGTATAAAACAAAAATTTCTACCTCTTATTTCCAAGGATGGCCGAAACCTATACATGGTGGCCTAGGAAGTTTTGTTTCAACTTTTTGAAAGATGATCATGTATTTGAGCTTCTAGATCCCTCTTGATCTTAAACCTAAAGTCTTGAAAGGTTTGAAAATCTCTAGCTTATTTATCCAAGGATGGCCAAACCTATATGGTTTTGGACCTAGGATGCTTGAGTTCAACTTTCTAACTATGATCATGGATTTAGACCTCTTAGTACTTTGTGATGCCAAACCTAAGAGTTTTCATCAAACAAAAGGCTTTTCCTCATTCTCCTAGGCTAGGTCGAAACTCAATGTTTTGGAGCTAGGATGTTTGAGTTTTCATTTTCCAAAATGATCATGGACTTGAAGATCCTTAAGACATTAGGATGCTAAGTCTAAAAGATTGGAAAGTTTAAAGATTTCTAACCTAGTTATCTTATGATGACCGGACCTATGAGGTTTATGGACCTAGGATATTTTGTTTTCTTTTACTTTCAATATGATCATGGATTTGAGTTCCTAAATACATTGGGATGCAAAATCTAAGAGATTGGAAGGTTTAAAGTTTTCTAACCTATTTTACTATACAAGGCCGAAATCTAACCTAATAGTTTGGATGATTTTATTCAATATTTTCAAGTTATAACAAATTATCTAAGTCACCTAGAACCTAAGAGTTAAGTATCTAAAATCTTAGAGTGTGAAATGAAACCTAACTCTCATTAGATTTAAATGGACGAACCTACCTAATGAGAACATAGATAAGTTTATTTGATTTAGTCATTTTTATGTTGTTTGGTTGAAGGTGGTGTTAACACCTCGTGGTCGGATAACAAGGAGCTGGGAATTCGAGCTTTCGGTGATAACTCGGGTGGGGGAAAGAATCAACCTATCGTCGGAATTGATAAGTAGTAGATTATGTAGTAATTATGTAGGGCGACCTAAACCTTACTATAAGACGAATAATCGACAAGACCAGAATCGCTTTAAATTGCTTTTATAAAATATCCATGGTGATTCGGGGATTGTAGGTTGATCGATATTAGGTTGATCGATATTAGGTTGATGGTTGATTTGAGTTTTATTTCCTTTATTGAACTGATTTAGTGCTATGTTGATGTTTTGAAATATCTTTGATTGACTTGATGTTATGCATGATTTGTGTGGTATTTACTTTATGCTTAGTGGATTAAGCGGAGATATATATGTGGTCTAAGAGATGAGTTGTTTTGGGCGTGAGGATCATGGTGATTTTTAGAGGTGCCTAACCTACATGAATATGTTAAAGAGGTGTTGTGACATAGAGCATGTGTTGAGGTCTTGATGAGAGGTTAAGGCACTAGGTTATGACCATAGGAGTCTACGAGGTTCATAAGTTGTGTTGTTTCTATAACCATATGTGGGACACATACAAGACCCGAAGTCCTTGTGGGACCGTCCAAAGGGTAAACTTAACTTGTGCAGCTACGAGTGTCATTGCTTTGCATGAGCACCTCTGGGAGTGGACGAGGTGTGCACCGGGATCATCGTGCAGTTGTAGTGTCACGCTTTGCGTGAGCGTTCTTACCATGGTGAAGGTGTGCACCGGGATAATCGTGCATCTATAGTGTCATTGCTTTGCATGAGCACCCACGGTCTGGGGTGTGCACCGGGTTTAATGTGCAGCTACAGTGTCATTGCTTTGCATGAGCATTCTCACCATGACCAAGGATGTGCATCGGGAATGGGACGTGTCGCTTGGACGACTGACCGATAACCATAACTATGATAGGGAAACCATAGCCAATTTCAGTATCAAGTTTTAGTTGCAGGAGTGAGGGTAGGATGGATATAAGAATTTTATGGAAGATGGATGACTTGACTGATGTTGTGTCTGTGATAATTATTGTATAGTTTACTATGACTCTTTTCCGCTTTTGATGATAGAACTGTTTCTTATCCCCTGTATATTTTTGTATGTTGTATTTTGTCTCCTTGTGGAACCATACGAGAAGACCCTATGGATGAACGTAACCAGGAGGAGTTGGATGGAACTCCCTACGAACCAGATGCCGGAGGACAAGCTGTGACCCATGGTGATTAGGGTCTAGTTAGTTATAGCCAGTGCGTCTGTGTCGTGAAGCTTTATCTTTCCGCTTATGTTTTGTATAACTATACACCAGTTCGGGATCCTATTGATGGGATGCCCTGAAACAGTGTTTTGATAACTCTGATGCTTTAAGTATGTTTAAGATATTTATGTTTTCATATTTTGTTCTATATGAATCTATTTGCTTAAGAAATTAAGTTTCAATTTTTACGTAATTTTCACGTTAAGCATCCGATTAAGTAATTAAATAATGAGGTTTTAAACTAAATGATATAAAGGGACACAACGGGGTGTCTCATGGACCCCTAGGACAGCCGACACATCTTATTCACTAATGCGCCACCATTGTGTATACTTGATTCCCTTTCGGACGAATCCCGCGGACGGCCAGATCGTCTTACTCTCGGACAACCTCCCCTATGTTGCACAACCTCCAATCAACATCTCCAATACGTGAATGCATGGCAAACAACACACAACCACAACCACCGCCTCCGCTTGGACCCATAGGCTACCCAAGTTTTAACACCATTAACACCTCGACCACTAGGCCATCGAGGATTATCGTTTAACGTTCATCGATAAGTCTTTTAAGCATTAACAACACTTTGGCCATTAGGCACCAGAGCTAAACACCTTGACCATCAAGCATCAAGGACCCCTTGGAGTGAATACTAGGCTACCAAGGTACAACATCTTATCACTTGGAGTGAACACTAGGCTACCAAGGTTCAACATCTTAACGCTTGGAGCGGACACTAGGTTACTAAGGTACAACAACGTATCACTTATCTTTGGTCTTCATGTTTCATTGGTATCTTATTAAGTCTTTTAAGCGTTTGGGGTGAGAACCCCTATTTCAACATTCTGGTCTCTGTTTTGGTCAGGTGAGCACGGGCGTGCTTACACAACGTATCAAATGCGCGCCCTGCTCTGGGTTTCAAACTGGAGCACGGGCGTGCTCCTTATCAAGCACGGCCGTGCCCAATGGAGCGTGGTCGTACTGATCTGGGCAGAAAGGGTAAAAAACCCTTTCCCTTATCAAGCACGGTCGTGCCCAATGGAGCGTGGTCGTATTGATCTGGGCAAAAAGGGTCAGAAACCCTTTCCCAAATCCTTGGGACAGTTCACAGATTCAACCTATTGGCTTTTACTAATCCATTGATCATCAACTTCGTTATTTTTAACTATTCTTCATTAATATTCATGTCTTATCAGCAAGGGGAATTAATCCTTTAATCATAGCTTCGTTATTAATGTCCTTAGAACGCTCACTAACCAATCCTAGGGTCTTTAACTAAGCCCTATGAACATAACCTTGTCAATAAACTTCTTAAGAAGGGTCACGATTGTTTCCATCGTCTCACGAACACTGCTGATTTCAGCTCTAGCAACAGGATCCATACCAATGATGGTGGATGTCATTTCAGAAAAGTCAGCATGTGTAGAAGAAGAGGAAGGACTGGGTTAGGAAGTGGCATATGATGTCTTGGGAAGTTCATAAGGAACCATTTCCAGACAATGCTAGGGAAGGGAGAAACCAGAAGAATAATGAAAGTAAGATTAAAGATTATAGGAAAAAGAGAAAGGGTTAAAGGAAACACTGAATGCAAAGAACAAAAAGGTTCCAAACAAGGAATCCTGAAGGAAATATGTTCAAAATTGGATAAGTAAGAAACAAGAGGAGATATATGGTTAAAAACCAAGACAAGTTTTCAGAAGAGATAGGAAAGTAAAAAGAGTAAACTGAAAAAGGGTTTTCATAAAAACTTAAAGGTAAAATTAAGAGAAAAGGAGTGAAAATGAAGGTAGGTTGGAAAGGGTAGATTTGCCTTGCTTCTGCTTTTCCTTAGTTATCAGGATAGCCTATTCCAAGGTATCTGATAAGATGAGAGTCTGGCTTTGTCTGTTGGCGTCTCTAGCTTCTCAACCAGAGAGAGTTCGCAGTGATGATCAGGGTCTTGAAAGAGTCTTGGTTTAGGGTGACTTATAAAAGATGTTGACCATCTTGGGAACATCAGCTTCTTGTACTTCCTTTCCGTCCAAACAAAAGGCTTCTTGGACTTAGGGTCAAACTTATGTTTCTTGTAAAAAGTTCCTCTGTCAGGACAGATCTTCAAAGTTGTATTTTACCCCATCCAAGCAGTAGGATTTGGCTTGTATTTCCAAGAGGCTTGATTCAGACTTACTGCAGCATGTTCATCAATGAGGTTGCTGATTGCCTTAAGATCACCTGAACTTAAAAGGTCAGGGTTGATTTGATCAATTAGCTGTGGGGTAAAAGAAATGTATCTGAAAGGAGCGGTAATGGTTTTTGATATGCCTCTGTGAGGTGATGGTTGTGATGATATGGATGGTGGTGGAGAGTTAGAAATTGGAAAGATGAGAGAATCAAATACTTGAGCAATAGGAATAAGTGTTTGATTTTCTTGTTGTGGTGAGGGAGATGGTGATGAGTGGTGATCTGAGATGTGGTCTGGTGAGGCATATGATTGTGGTTTTGGTGAGGTGTTATATGGGGTGAGGTTCAAATTGAAACTTCTGAGAGATAGGGCAATACGGTTTTCAGCAATGGTCATTTGATTATGAAGTGGAGTGTTGTGTGATGATGTAGAGGAGGAGGTAGAAGGTGAGGATATATGAATGGTTGAGGAGGTAAGGGTTCAGATAACCTTACTGGTGAGGCGTAGCAGATTGTTCCTTAACCAATTCCTTCTTCAAAACCTTGGAAATGGGTTGGTCATCATCATCATCAGAATCCTGAGATGACTAGCTTCTTCTTGACCTGAAGCTTTGGTCTGACCTTGGAGTCTAGAGGTACAGATACCTCGGTAGCTTGAGTCATAAGACTCTTCAGCTGCTTCCTCTTCAGACTCTTCTGAAGGTTTCTTCCCATTGTCTTCCTCATCAGAATCAGGAATTTTTCTTGGTTTTCTCAATTTCATCTGAGAGAGAGTCCTCTCATCTATGGCAGTAGCCATATCAACTTTTCCAGTGAGGGGAATAGCCTTGATATCCATCAGCCGTGTAATTAACATTCCATAGGTGTAGGAAGTTTTGTTTTGGGACTTCACCATCTTCATCATATATTTGAAGATTAGATCATTCAGATCTATCTACCTCAAACTCAAAAGATGAAATAGAGCAAATTTATCCATCTTGTTGACATTGTCTCGAGCACATGTTCTAGGAATGACACAGTTGATCAGCAAGACATGCAGAAATATTCCTTTTGGAATAAGCTTGGATGCAGCCTTATTCCTAGGGTTTGGTGATCCATAAAGAACTGTGTTGACTGTATCTTCACCAAATTATTCTTCCCAATCATCTGAGAAAATAGCAACTTGGCTGGGACAACCAGTTACTTTTTGAACACTGTTGAGAATGAACGAGTAGGGTCTCCCATTACATTTTGTCCTGATTGTAGTGCCCCCTCGGCGATACAAGTCTAACTCAATTGCGGAAAACATAATAATTAAAAATAAAAAATTGTTGGTTGCTTTCGGAAAATATTTCGTATAATTTTCTATCAGCTGAAAAGTAGGTGTAAAAATTTTTATGCGGAATATTTCAAAGCGTGAAATATGCGTTAAAGAAGTAAACCATATTTTGCATATCAATACACATATTCTGGTCATATTCATAATAAGGCCGCCACAACGTACAGGTTTTCCAGAAAATGTTTAAATTTTCAAAACTGAAATTAAAAAAAAATTTAATGTTCTAAAACTACATGTATCGACCTTTAAAAAAATAAACAACCCCAAGATATCCTAAGCTGGTCACTCTAAAAGATATTCACTGGGAAGACCCCCATGGTTCTCACCACTATCACTGATCTATTCAAGGATCGAGACTAATATCCTCGAGTGAAGCTGGGAACTCCTCTGCACCTTCTGTATTCATGTACTAAGGTACAACAACAAAACCAGAAAGAAATATATTGAAAGGGTGAGATATCGACTTTTGAGTTTTATTGCTATAGTTAAATGCGCGACACATAGATAACAACATATATAACCAGCACATACATAAAAAAATATATGAATTCTCAACAATAATCTTGATATTAACAATGAGATTCATACCTGATAACCATCGCAATTTGTAAAAATTCCTGACACTTCAATATCCACTATTTATTTTAATTATTTATTCTCCGAAGATCCTAACTTCCATTCGTCAAGCAGAATAGGCCGTAATAATCCCTATATAACAATTGTTTCGCGTTGGGTCAGTCTCTCAATGGATTCAGATCCTCAACTGCAATTTTTCTAAACTTTTTGTCTAATTCAATTTTTTTGTAAAACAAAAGACTCTTTATTTCAAATACAATTTTTCCTTGATGATTTTAAAACATTTTAGAGACTTCCCCTTTCATTTTCAAAATTTTAAGGAAAATAAAGATAATACGAATTTTCACTGTTCATCCTTACAACCTCTCTGTTAGTGAGTTTTAAATCAAAACGATCTTAAAATTCGTCGATTTCTCTTTTTTTATACTTCAGTTATCTATAATAACCTTATTAAACTTCCGTTCACTGAAATAAAATCAAGACATTTATTTTCATTGATTCATGTCTTTTACGGCTTGAAGATTATCAAGTTGTGGCCGATCGCCACGCTCTCAACCTGTACAGTCAACACAATCTATGCATAATCACATAAATAAACATATATGGACAAACATTTAAATCATAGATTCATCCATACTCAAACATCAATTACAAGTCATCAATTCAAAACATCACAAAATTATTATATTTAAAGACACATATAACTAACAACAAAAGCATATAACTATCAAAACCCCTCAGGTGAACTCCCCTTAACTTAGTTCCTTGATAAACTTCTTGAGTAAATCCCTTCAAAAATCCTCTAACACACCTAAGAACTCATCAAACAACCAAGTCTTAACTCACCATTTACATAACTATACAATTATGTAACTTAGGAAAAATTAAACTCCTAGAAGCCTAGAAAAATTAGGCCACTGCCCTATATAGTTCAAGGGAAAAGAAAAGTTTGTTTTAAAAACCCTTTGGTATACATGCTCATATGCATTTAGGAAGCTTAAGTCCAAAAGCTCAAGTCCTAAATCAACTTAGATCATGAATTACAAAATTTTCAAATTCAAGGGTTCCAAGACATTATGAATTCATTTTTGAACAAATTGTGGAGAAAGAATGATTTGTTTTTCAAGCCAATTTACATGGTGATATATAGTACTTATATAGGCTTACATAAAAAATTTCGAAGTCTAATTCCACTCCTACAAAGATTTATGAATTTCTGTAACACCTCAAGATTCACCCTTATGTTTATATGTGTTAGTTCTGGTATATATATGTTTGATATTTATATATATATGTATATATTATTGCATATGATAATATGTATATTAATATATTATTATTTGCATTAATATGAGATTGTGTCTCTTAATGTTTGATTTTATATGTTAATATACGATATGTGATTTTATTAATAATAAGCGATTAAGAATGATATGATAAGATATCGTGTGATTTAGTATTTAAATAGAGATAGTGTTATTATTAGATTTTAGCCCCTCAACCAATCAGATTTGAGTACTTATCAATGTAGTATCATCCTCTTTTTATTTATATCTTAAGACTTTATCATAATCTCCTGAGGATCCTATATAGGAATAATTACCAAATATGTCGCTAAACTTCCATCGATCCTTTGATAATCTTAGAGTCCGATTTAGGATTCGATCATTAGAAATTAATTTGTAGATATGTCTCCGAACTTTCTAACGACACCAAGAACACCTCAATCGTAAACTTTTACCTCAAGTTATGGTCAAAATACCAAACTGTATACAGTTTTGGCTGAAATAGGAACCCGTTATGACCCAAACTCATATATATACCATTAGACTCAACCTAAACTTAGTTTAAACGACCCCAACACTTAGAAAACTTCCTCCCTCCTTCCTCTTTGAATCCTTATGGTTTTTCTCCCTAAAACTCTCTCTAGGGAACCCGTTCTCGCACTGTTTTTCACTGCTTCTTGATAGGAGAACATCGCTACGAATAAGGATTCGCTGTGCTTGTTGTTTGGGACTTTAGAAAAGGTAAAATTCGTGCACCTTGTCCCTTGTCTTCTTTCTTTCAAGTTCTTTATCTCTTCCTTTTGATTTATTGATCTTAGAGTTGAACCAAAGTCTCTTTGGCGTCCTTAAGGTCGTAGACAAGCGCTAGTGAGACGGGACCCTAGTGGACCTTCTTTCTTATTTTGAAACACGAACCTCGTACCAGGTATGGGAGAAGAATAGTGTATACACTAGGCTAGGGATTAGCGTAAGATGAGGGGTTTCCATAGCCCCGTTTATTGTCGTTATAATGTATTGATACCATGATCTGCCTGGTTGTATGACTGAATTGTTTATATGTTTAATTGGATTAATTGGTATGCCTATTTGTTATAATTGTTGAGTTGTTCATGATGTTGTATGCCTATTGAATTGTCTTATGCCATGAGTTTTGGTTGAATTGGTATGAATACCCATGATTATGAATGTTGTTGTTATGACATTGATTATGTTGATCATATTGACTGGATATGTTGTTGATGATGATGTTACCATTATGTTGAATATGTTAATAAGACTCTAATTGACTTAATTAGGACTCTTAGTTAACATAGGAATTAAGGGATTAATTCCCCAAGCTTCATAAGACATGAACTGTGTTAGTGAGGGGTGAGGTTTCATGCCGAATGTTTTAGTTAAGACCCTAGGATCTGATTTGAGAGAATTAGGGAGCCTAAACTCCAAAAACACGTTAAATTCTTCCCAGAACAGTATGGCCCTGCCCAGGAGCACGAAGGTGCTGAACAGGGAGCACGATCGTGCTCCCAGATAAATTCCGAAAAACAGGCCGTGCATTGAGCACGGCCGTGCAGGACAGTGAGCACGACCGTGCAGGACAGTGAGCACGACCGTGATGGGGATTTAGTACGCCCGTGCTTCCCCCTACTGATCAAAACTTAAGATTAATGAATTAAAGGGATGTTTACCCAAATTATCCCTAGATGATGTAATAATACACTAATCAAATGATAACAAGTTAGATAACTTAATTAAATATTAATTAAGATAACAAAGACTGATAAGCTGGTTAAGCCGATACCCGATGGGTTACCGCACGTTGTCACGCTTTGGCGCTTTTTGGCCAAAGTTCTATCGAAGATTTTTGGTTGAGATGTTGTTATATTGGACCTTGGTGTTTTTTGGTCAGGGGGGCCTTGACCCCACGGTGTGCGTCTAAGGTGTTAATGTTGATGTTGGTGATAAGTCTTGGGTGCTTTTAGGCCCAAGCAAAGGAGGTGGTTGCCTTATGTGTTATTGTGCCATTTGCATAGAGCATTGGAGTTGATGTTGAGAGGGATGTTCAACATAGGGGAGGTAGTCCTAGTTATGATGATCTGGCCCAAGTCTCGGGTGGTTCACCCATGTTTTGGTGAACCGTGCGCCCTCGAGGTGGCGTATCCAATTATGATACGTCGGCTATCCAAGGGGTTCCTCCATGGTTTGGGGAACTGCCGGTGTTGGTGCTTTTTGGCCAATACGGATATGTAACTCCGAAGTTGACTTCCTGAGTTAGTTGGATCCACATGCATTGATGGAGTAGTGGAGTAGGGTTGCATTGCACTGCATAGCTTATGTTGGATGATTAACATGTTGTTATCGTATTATATGATGATGTATAAATATTGTATGTTGTTATATTGATATGCCACGCTATGATGTATGTTCATCTTATTCCATATTCCCATGCCATTTTGTTTACATGATTTCTTACTCCCTGCTTTCCTGTTTCTGCTGTTGCATGTATTTCCTTATGCAGAGGACGGTGAGCAGCCAGCGGAGGAGTGACTCTGAGGAGCCGCGACTCTAGTTAGAATGCTGAGTTATAGTTGTTAGTTTTGTTAGTTGTTTAGTTTGTTTCCGTGATGTACCCGGATTTTGGTTATACCAGCACTGTATGTGACATCGGGGTTGGGTTTTTCTTTATCTGTCTTGTTTATATTTTACTGTTTTAAAACTATGTTATTTCCGTGTTGTTTTTGTTGAGATGTGAAACCTTTTTTATCCAAGTTTTTATTTTTTTCAAATAAATGCATGTTTTATAATTACCTCTTTTTAGTAAATGTTTTATATTAACATGCGGGGTAGAAGGGTGTCACAATTTCTACCAACATGGTGTGACACAGTTAGTAGATAACTAGACCCCTTAAACATATGGTCGGGGGTTCGATTCCTGGCTCATGCATATGGAAGAGAATATGTTGGGAGAGGTCAACCCCTTAAATGGATCTCAGTACCTCCAGAGATTAGTCTCTGGCTCCTGGCCAGAGGATACCCGGGTTCACCAAAAAAAAAAAGATTTATGAATTTCTAAGCAAAAGGATAAGTTTATGCCAAAGTATAGAAAATCCATCCAACTCCAACATCTAGGAAGGAAGGATTAGAAAAAAATGCCTTTAGCTTGAAGAACAAGTTGAAGGAGATGAAGAACATTTGAGAGAAAAGGTTTTGATATTAAATGTTCAATTTTCACAAATTTTATATGTTAGTCACAAATGAGATTACTAAACTATATTTCTATAGTTTGGGGAGGGGGAGGCCGTGGGCTTTTGGGGTATAAAGGGTAGAAATGTGTAAAAATACTTAGGTAATTACTTAATGAACTTAGGGGTATTTTGGTCATTTTACCCGATTTAGGTTTTTGCGTGTTTTCTTCAAAAATTTACCCGAATAAAATATAATAGTTTATTTTTGAACGAAAATTTTATAATAGATCATATCACTAAAAAAATGATACAATCTAAAATTACCCAGTTGCGAGTCAAATCAGGGTTTTCTGATCAAATACAAATGTACTGTCAACGAAAACGCAAACCAGTTTCCGTCTGAATTTTGAACCCAAAATTTGACCATAACTTCCTAAGATATAGTAGGTTCTAGCTATGATTTTGTTTTCCCCAAAATCATTTTCTTGGCCTCTGGTAAAAATATAAATAGATATATCGTTACTGGTAGCAGCATAGATAAAAAGCAGGGTGTTACATTACTGCCCCACTAAAAAAAATTTGTTCTCGAAATTTTGTGAATCGAAACTTATACAAGATCTTGTAATTGCATCCTAACCCCAAGATCCTACATTGAATTTCCCACCGCTGCCTCCCCCTAGGTTACATCGGTAACTTCATAACAGAATTCATTCTTATGTCGTTCTATTTATCCTTGAAACTATTCATCACTACATTATGTTCATTGTCCTTAACATTTAACCTTAGTCCATCACATTTGAAGGACATAATCAATACTTAATCATTTCTCTTCTTAATATTGGTCCACTAGAAAACCTTATTCCAATCATCTAACTCTCACGATTATCACCAAGATCAACAGTACCTTTACAACAACATGCATCAACTTCCTACTCAAAGTATCCAATTGTAGTCTTAGCCCCATTGAACATAGTCCACCATTCCATAATATATCAGAATCACATGTTTCAACCTCAAAAACATTATTACATCCCATAATGTAACTAACACCAAAAGAAACCACACCGGGTAGGATTATCTTAACTCATCAACTTTGAATTTCTCTAGCAAACTTAATTTACATAAGAGCTTATCTCTTTTGAGACACCCCGTTGTGCCCCTTTGTACCATTAAATTAAAATCTTATTAATTAATTATTTAATAACGTTAGACGTGTATTCCGAAACACGTAAAAATTAAAGCTTAACTTATAACACACAACGGAAGAAAAATTCAAAGCAATACCATATATATAACATACATACCATAGGTTTATGCATCACAGTATTTAAAACACTGTCTAGGGTATCCTGGTTGCACTGTCGCGCACGCGCCAAAAAACGAGCGGTTTGTAAAAATGTAGTTTAGGGAGCGACAACTCGAATATCGTCTCACAAGGACTCTTAGGTTGTTATTAACACAAAATCAGTTTTGGGGGGGGTTTGGATATGAAATAAAATAAAGGGAAGAAAACAAAACAGAAACAGAGCAATAAAACAAAGCAGTTAAAATGACAAATAAGCTAAAGACGATTAACCTACTGTTCTCGGTTTTCCACTATCATCGGTTCATATAAATCCAAGCCCTAAGCAGATTCTAATCCCCTTTCGGTTGTAGCAACAATTAACAAGCGAAATCACTACTACAGATATATGTCCCTATTCCCGAATTAAGCAAACGGGGTTAAGCCCTTCGTGAACTAAGCGAACACGAATTGAACACACGCGAATTAAGCAAACACGATTAAATATAGGAACATAACATCACCGAAATAAATCAACACAACACTATACACTCCTGAATTATGCAAAAAGAAATATATAGCATAGCATTGAAAAGGAAAAAAGCATACAAAACAGGAATTACATAACCTCAAGTGTGGATGGGACCCAATCACAGTAGATTAATCTAAGGAGACTAGCTCTCCATTACAAAGGAAAAACAAAACATATCTAAACTAAAGAGAAAACAAAAGATCAAAAACCAAAAACTCCTCAGTTCTACCTTCAAACAGGCTTAAATACAGTTGCTGAATTCCACGAGCTCGCGAGGCGATAACACCTTCGCGAGGCGAATAATGCGAACAGTCTTCAGCTTTTGGTTCTCTCGCGAGGCGAGCTTGTCATTCGCGAGGCGACACTCTTCAAATTCCAAACTGTAACGCCCGTGACCTTCAACATGGATAAGCTGTGCTGACTTCTGGTATTCAGGGTTGGATTACTCACGAGGCGAGTCATGTATTCGCGGGGCGACACAGAAAGGTTTGCAATTTCTGGAACAGTCACGCTTCAGGTTCGCGAGGCGAATGCCTTCTCGCGGGGCGAAGAACTCCAGAATTATTTCTTTTTATTACCTGCAAACACGGAATAACAGTAAGTACTTTATTCGACTCTTAATCAGCTAAATTAACCTAAAAATTCTGTAACGACTAAAAATGCTGCTTAAAGACAATCTAGTCTAATTTGGGCGAAAATGATATATAATTAGCACAAAACCACGGTCATACTAGCCATAAAACTAGATGAGCCAGCGGCTGATCAAAATACCCCAAACTTAAACTTTGCTTGTCCCCAAGCAAACTAAAACTCAAAAACTTAAAAAGACTCAAGACATGGCAAGCTTTAAGGATTTAATCAACTTTGCACAAATTTCAAGTCATTTCATCAAAACAGTTTTCTTCAATGTTCCCCCCTTTCAAACAAAGCAATCCCCACATGCATTCACTCTAAACAATTGAGAATTTCATCATTCAAACAATCATTAATCTAAGCAAGGGATCCAAGTTACACACAAGAGGGAGATCACCAAATTCAAACAACTGCCTTCATCACAAGGGCATTTAGTGTTTCACTCATCGCTCAATTTTTGTCTAGGCTAACAACATTTCACTCAATTGCACTTTTCAAGAACACTTCCCATAAATTTGATTTTCATCTCAAAATGGTTCCCACAGAAAACATGCATGCAACATCAAAAGGTCTTTTAAGGTTGTAATGGGGCCTGGCTAAGGGTAGGATATACAAAGGTACTAGGCTGAAGACCCTAGGAACTAAGAGAGCATGAAACTTTTCAAAACATTGAAATTCCGCTTAAGTTCCTTTTTCCATTTTTCTTTATGCTTTGGGTGACTACAGCCATTTCTTCTAATACTTTTATTTTTATCATTTTTACACTTTTCTTTTTTTTTTTCTTTTTTTTCTCTTTTTTTTCCTTTTCTTTTCTTTTTTTTGGCTCCAACCTTTTTATTATATATTTTTTTTCTTTTTCCCAATCCCAAACAACACATCATATCCTTGTAGCCACCCCAAACTTAGTTTCTTGCAACCATTCTCTTGCTAAGGATCCATGCTCTCCTAATCTTAAGATCGGGTTAACATGGTTTTTCAGATTTAAGGCTCATAACATAAGGTTATCAAGAATTAACAATAGGCTAATCAGGCTCAATGGGGGCTAACTAAGGAACATGCATTAGGGACTGGTTCAATTTTAGGCTAAGTAGTTATTTACAAAGAAAATGCCTAAATCATTTGAAGCAAACACATAAACATGCAAACCATAAAGAGATTCAAGCAAATTCGGGAAAGTGCAACTTAAAAGTGATTCTCACAGTCAAAAACATGTTGGAGGCTCAAATCCTCACCTGGACATTTTTGCAAATTGTTTGACCGAGATTCTATCCCTAGTGTGTGCTTCTCATCACCCCAAACTTATCATAAATCATGCAGTCATAACAAAATATCTCAAAGTTCAGTTTTCAAATTTTTTCAAGTGGGGATTAAATTTTCAATTTTCAAAACTTAGGGGGAAAACAATCAACACATAACATGCAATCCATCTATGCAAATTCAATTAAAATCCAATCAAGCTTGCCGACACAAGACTCAACACACATACTCCTGATCTTCTCAAATTATTCAGGAGCTAAAAGAAAACAAAACAAAAATAAAGCAAGGAAAAGAAAATTAAAAAGGAAAGGGTTTAGAGAAAACTCATTGGAGTGGTTCCACCGGGATCCCACTGTCTGTGATACAGTGGCCACAGAATGCTCAAAGTACGGTATGATCCTCCCGGATCCCATGGCATGCAGCATAAGGCCCACGTGATATACAAGGGACGGAAGCCTGTTCCATGGTTCCATAACTTGCAGCCTTGATATGGAAGTGGGTGCTTGACAATCATGGTGACCTCGCCAAGTGCGGCGGACTTCTCACTCCCTCTTGGGTCAGAGTTGACCTCTTTCTCAAAAAAGTCCTCCCAATAAAATCGGGGTCAACCTCTTGGACTGGCCATGGTGCAAAATCCAGAGGCTTGAACTCCATCATAGGTTGTTCCACAGTGGGAGGTGACAAACAGGTAGAGAGTGTTACTGGTGCTGCTTCAACTTCTGCACGATCTTCATTCACTGCACTGATAAATCCATCACCTGTTATACCTGCAGAAGTCTCAGCACACACCACAGAAAGGTTAGAGTTAGTACAGTCAGTAGATATGGTACAATAAACTGAATCAGTAAAGGCCTGAATGTCTGGAAATTCAGCACACATTTCATCCATCCCATCACTTTCAACACATGCATCTAATTCCAAAGGTTCCTCATTATCCTCAAGCATGGTGAAGCAGATGTCCTCCTGATCCTCATTCTCTGTGTTTCTTGGCCGAACAGGGCCCTCAACCTCATATGTCTCCTGTTCCATATGGATGTTTTACTCTTCATACCTTTCAAAACATGCTATACACAAAGCAGTGTCAGTACAATCAGCACATGAAGTATAATAGATAGAATCAGGGGAAGAGTGAATATCTGGAGATTCAACACACAGTTCATCAACAGAAGTGTTCTTGACGTCATAATCAAAATTATCCTCAGAGGAAGTATTGTCAAGAGCAACTATTTGTGAATCTGTGTGTTCTTCAAGGGGATGTGGAGTTTGAAGTGTAGTCCCACTGACTTGCTGAAAAGTATTAATGCTAGCATCTGTTTGCTGCTGAAACTGTGCCTGTGAGGCCTGGAACTTTGCCTGGAACTGTCCAATTTGCTGCTGCAACTGGAGATTTTGTTCAGTCATTTGCTTGAACAGGTCCTCTAGTGAAGGTCCAGAAGGTACAGAAGTGGTCACTTGGGGAGGATTCTGGGGTGGTGCCAGTGGTAACATTAGTTGTTGGTCCCCATACCAAGGGTCTGGATGGTTTCCCCGGCTGGGGTGGTACTCATCAGTGGAAGGGTCAGGACTGTTGTGCCTGTTCTGATTGTTGCCTTGGTTGTAAATATTGGCTGTGTATGCTTGAGGTGACTCATTTACTTGTCCAATACCCATTATCTCTCGCCTAATTGATGCAGCACTGAAGGCAGGAAAGTATCTCAATAGGAAGACTTTCTTCAAATCAAACCAGCTGAAGATGGAATTTGGCTCAAGATTATACAACCACTCCTTTGCAGCGCCTTCAAGTGAGAGATGGAAAGCTCCCATCTTGATGTGGTCTTCTGTTATTCCTTCAGGTCTCAGCATTGTAGAACAAACAATCCGGAATTCCTTCAGATGCTCCTGCGGATTCTCACCTGCAAGACCACTAAACCTTGGCAACCGGTGCATTAAACCAGCAAAGTCAGGATAATATATGCATGGTGGTTCATAATTAACATTAGGCATATAACCTTGCATATACTCATCCATGGGTAGATTACAACCAGACAAAGCAGCCGTAACTAATTTAGTAATGCAAAATTTTTTTTTTTTAATTTTCTGCTAATAACAACAAGAGTCCCCGGCAACGGCTCCAATTTTTGGTCCCGCTGTCGCGCACGCGCCAAAAAACGAGAGGTTTGTAAAAATGTAGTTTAGGGAGCGACAACTCGGATATCGTCTCACAAGGACTCTTAGGTTGTTAGTAACACAAAATCAGTTTTGGGGGGGTTTGGATATGAAATAAAATAAAGGGAAGAAAACAAAACAGAAACAGAGCAATAAAACAAAGCAGTTAAAATGACAAATAAGCTAAAGACGATTAACCTACTGTTCTCGGTTTCCCGCTATCATCGGTTCATATAAATCCAAGCCCTAAGCAGATTCTAATCCCCTTTCGGTTGTAGCAACAATTAACAAGCGAAATCACTACTACGGATATATGTCCCTATTCCCGAATTAAGCAAACGGGGTTAAGCCCTTCGTGAACTAAGCGAACACGAATTGAACACACGCGAATTAAGCAAACGTGATTAAATATAGGAACATCACATCACCGAAATAAATCAACACAACACTATACACTCCTGAATTAAGCAAACAAAAATATATAGAATAGCATTGAAAAGGAAAAAGCATACAAAACAGGAATTACATAACCTCAAGTGTGGATGGAACCCAATCACAGTAGATTAATCTAAGGAGACTATCTCTCCATTACAAAGGAAAAACAAAGCATATCTAAACTAAAGAGAAAACAAAAGATCAAAAACCAAAAACTCCTCAGTTCTGCCTTCAAACAGGCTTAAATACAGTTGCTGAATTCCACAAGCTCGCGAGGCGATAACACCTTCGTGAGGCGAATAATGCGAACAGTCTTCAGCTTTTGGTTATCTCGCGAGGCGAGCTTATCATTCGCGAGGCGAGACTCTTCAAATTCCAAACTGTAACGCCCGTGACCTTCAACATGGATAAGCTGTGCTAACTTCTGGTATTCAGGGTTGGATTACTCACGAGGCGAGTCATGTATTCGCGGGGCGAAACAGAAAGGTTTGCAATTTCTGGAACAGTCACGCTTCATGTTCGCGAGGCGAATGCCTTCTCGCGGGGCGAAGAACACCAGAATTATTTCTTTTTATTACCTGCAAACACGGAATAACAGTAAGTACTTTATTCGACTCTAAATCAGCTAAATTAACCTAAAAATTCTTTAACGACTCAAAATGCTGCTTAAAGACAATCTAGTCTAATTTGGGCGAAAATGATATATAATTAGCACAAAACCACGGTCATACTAGCCATAAAACTAGATGATCCAGCGGCTGATCAATCCCATAAGTAGGATCCCTAACAGGCATCTTAAAACAACTATTAATAGCAGAAAAACAAAACGTCTTATAAGACTCACTGGCTCTGGACACTAAAATACATTGCTGGAAACCACATCTCGTCCTCTCGCATCCGGTTCATACTGAGTTCCATTCAATGCCTCGGCATCATGCTCAGTGACAGGGTCTTCTCGTACGATCCCATAAAAGATAAAATACAACACACAAAAAGATATTGGGGATAAGAAACATTTCTATCATCAAAAGCGGAAAAGAGTCATAGCATATAATAGAACAACAGTTAAAGACACACATCACACATAACTAACAATCATCCTCAAATTATCACTATCATCCTCTACCCTTACTCTCATACAACTAAACATTTATGCTAACGTGACTACCACCTGATCCTGTCACTATCCCTCATCTGTATCGGTACACACTCTCAATTCCCGTTAGAGTGTTCCACCCAGTGCACATCCTCATTCATGTTAGGGTGTTCATCCAGTGAATGACACACACCCTCTTTCCCGTTAGGATACTTATTCAAAGAATGACACTATTCCCTCATTCCCGTTAGAGAGTAGTTGCACAATCAAAAGTATCTTCATTCCTGTTAGGATACGGGATGACTCACCCAGAACTATAAGGGTATCACGGTAGTTTTCCCCATTCCCGTTAGAGAACTGACCCGTGACATCCTGTATCCATGATCGGATACTCTGACCTCGTGTGTTCCCAACACACGATCGTGATAAACAAACAAACACACGAACCTCACCGACCCACATTAATTACAACCTAGTGCTTCAACCTTCCATCAAAACCTCAAAACATGTTCTATCTCACCATCCTCTTTGAAATAATTAGTTTAGACTAGGCACCTCTAGGTCACCATTTATCCTCACCCCCAAAAAATTATCTCCCAAAAAACATATATCTTTGCCTAAAATCCACTAAGCACAATATTAAAACCAGGTAGATCATGCATAACACAATATCATAAAATATTCAAACACCAAAAATAATACGTCACATGCAGTGGAATACCTCAACCAGCGTATCACAATGAATTCAATATCATAAAGTCAGACATCATCAAATACTTTAAAATCAACCTAATGTCGATAAACCTACGATCCTCGAATCACCATTGGTTTTACAGAAAAGGTTTCCAATGTGATTTTGGTCTTGTCGATTACTCGACTACTAGTAGGTTTTAGGTTGCCCTACACAATTATTATATAATATACTACTTATCGATTCTGACGACAGAATGATCATTTCCCCCACCTGAGTTAGCACCGAAATCCCGAACTCGACGTTCCTCGCTATCGCACCACAACTTAATAGTTTCACCTTGAACCAAAACAACATAACTATAATTAATCAAACAAACCCAACTATACCCACTTTATGCTAGATTCGACCATTCAATTCAAATTAGGGGTACGATCATTTTCTCATTCTAATCTTTTGGGTACTAACTACTTAGGTCTTAGATAGCTAGGATAAATTACTATAAGTTGAAAATATGGAATAAAAATCATCCAACCACTTAGGGTAGGGTTTCGACCTTAAATACAAAAATAGGTTAGAAAATTTAGTTGGACTTAAGCTCTTGGATTTAAATCATGCAAGTACTAGGGAGCTGTAATCAAGTATTAGACTTTAAAAATTGAACAAAATCATCAAACTCATTTTTGAGAGGGTTTCGGCCATCAATAGATAATAGGGAAGGAAAATGTTTTTGATTACATTCTCTTGGATAATGAAAGTAAATACCATAACTAGATCATAGAAATTGGTTTCATATTTTTATGATTTTTCTACAATTTTCTAGAATTATTTAAAGTTCTAGATCTTAAAATGGAAAACTCATGAAATAGGAAGAAAATGAATTCAAGAAGAGAGGAGATGATCGTGGATGATCATGTTACCTCAAGTGTATGAACAAAATGAATAAATGATGATGATCTTGGCAAGTTCTTCAATGGAAACACTTAAAGCTTTTGAAGATGATATTGGAGTTTGTGAATAAATGAAGAAGAAGACTGAAAAAGATGAAGAAAATGAAAGAGATGAAGTGAGAAATGTGGGGAGGGGGCTGCGGCCTTGGGGAGTATTTATAGGGCAAGTCTTAGGCTTTTTTTGGTTCCTTAGAGTCCAATTAATGGGTTTTGTGAATATTAAATAATATAGGGTTAAATATGTTTTTAGTCCCTCGTTTTTTACAAAAGTTCGGTTTTAGTCCCCCGTTTGGAAAATATACTTTTTTAGTCCCCCGTTTTTTAAACTGTGTCAGAAGTGGTCCCTATACCACACATTTTCAGTCCCTCATTTTTAACAATCACACATTTTTAGTCCCTCATTTTTATCAAAAATTCAGTTTTAGTCCCCCGTTTTTCAAAAGGAAGTGTGATGTAGGGACCATTTCTGACACATTTTAAAAAACGGGGGACTAAAAGGGTACATTTTTCAAACGGGGGACTAAAACCAAAATTTTTAACAAAATGAGGGATCAAAAACATATTTAACCCAATAATATAATAGTTAACTATGATTAATAATTAACTTAACTAGGGTTACTTTGCTAACTATGGTTAAGATCATGTGGTCAAGAATTCATGGGAGGTGTGACTGATTTTAGACCACAAGATAACCATGATTAAAATTTAACTCATCGTTGGTTAGGTTAAGCTTAGGGGTATTTTGGTCATTTCCCTTGAAAATTCTTGATTACTAAAATTTAAGGCCGGATTCCTTGTCATCTTTGCTACATTAATCTCTCATAATACCTCCGCTCCATAATCGACTCCGTTGTTTACCTGACTTATCCCTGGACTTAGGTTTTACGCATTTTCTTAACGATTGCGCCCGAATAAAATAATATTAATTTCATCCCTAATAATTTTTTCGAAACCAGGAAAGTACTCCGGGACAAAATATAAAACCTAATGGTTTCGTTCACGAGTCAAAATTAGGGTTTATGCTCAGTAAAATCTTACTGTTAGTGAAAACGCAGACCGGTTTCGTCTGAATTTTCAACCAAAATTTTCACTGTAACCTTCTACCATAAGAGACTATGAATATGATTTTATTTTATTCAAAATCACTTTCTAACTCTCATATTAAAATATAATTAATTATATTTTAACCGGTTAAACAACGTAATTAAAAATCAGGCTCTTACATCTTTCGCTTGAATTTACTTAGGTGAAATGACTATAGGTACTTTCCTTTTAATCTTCCAAGTCATAAAATCAATCTTAACTACAAGCATTTGATCATTATTCTAGTTTCCTCAGTGATATTCTGCCTCGATCATGATAAAATCTATCGTAATCATGTTACTTAATGATGTTGATCCTAGGGGCTCTCTTATTACCAGTCACTTCTACACCTCAACAAAACTTATATAGTTTTTTTTTATCTACTCCATGGAAGATCATGCTTAGGTGCTACACTTACTCCCAGCCAACCTTCTAAAGGTCGGATCGTTTCTTGTTTGTCCATCGAGTTTGAAGGTGATAAGCTGAATCTCAGCCTCAGCTTGGTTCATAACGCTTGATGCAGATCTTAATAGAAATGTTAAGAAAACTTCAAGTCTCCATCTGAAACGATGCTCAAAGGTATTCTATGAAGCGTGATCATTCCACTGATACATACTCTGGTTAGCTTTTCCACTGTATAGCGGATCTTAATAGGTAAAAAGGGTGTCAAATTCTTCATCCTGTTCACGATCACTCGAAACAAATCAAGACTTTGAGACATCTTCGGTAATCCACAACAAAGTGCATTGTGTCGCTATCATCTTTACAAGGAAGGTCTCAATCGTCAAGTTATCCTTTCACTGTACTCGACTAAACATGATATCATGATATGGATCACATAAACTTTCTCCTGACTCATAGGATAAGTCACACGTCAATGACACTTGGAAACGATATAGGGTCGTGAGTGTAAAAATGGCCAGTACATTCTTACAAACATAACTCTACTAAAGTTCCTCCTTTCATAAGAACTTCCGGTGAATCAAGAAATCACAAGATGGATAATTCCTAACACCAAGAGGATTCCTTCTTAATATAAGGGAATTTATAAAATGACAATTTTCAAGGGGAAAACAGTCTGACAAAAATTCAGACTGGATTACATCTACCAAAAGTAGAAGTGACTAGAGTAAGTTTCATCAAGAAACTTATGTTACTAAGAAGTCATATGTATTACAACTCAAAGAATATTCATAACATATTTTTTTTTTCCAAAGAAATACTAACATATGCATATCAATGGATACCATCCAATCAATCCACTCAAATGTCTAATACACTGAGAATTATCTAGAAACGTGAGCACAAATTCTCACATACAAGGAAATCCATTAGAATAAATTGAAATTATGGGCTAGCATAATCAATGTAGAGTCTTGATAGATTTCATATCAAAGTCAGAAAAGTTTGTTCAACATGTATAAAATTGGCCGATGTGATTGTCTAAGAGACAAATTTGTCAATTTACTAATTCATAAATGATCGAATAGTATAGTGAATAGTTTCTTATCCACGAGACACTCACTCAAGGTTGAATATTCGGATTGACTTGTCTCAACCCCTAACAAGCACGAAGGTCTTTCTAAACATGCTTAGTCTGGTTTGTTGTTGCTTCATGTGTTCTCCTCTGAGTTGTGCACAATCACAGACAACTTAGTCAATTTCCTAGTCACGCGAAGGGTTAATCTTTCCTTATAAGCTGAGTTAACAGCATACAATCTTAGAGAAATCCTTGATGAATCTTCGGTAATAATCGACCAAACTAACAAAAATTACAGATTTCTGTCACAGTCTTCGGACTTTCCCACAAAAACACGGTTTACACTTTCGCAAGATTGACGACAAATCTTTCCTTTGTAATCACATTCCCCAAGAACGTCACCTCATCGAGCCAAAACTAGCACTTAGGTAACTTTGCGACAACTCTTCTTAACACTTGACACATATGTTCCCCATGCTCCTTGTGACTTTTAGAGTAAACGAGAACATCATCGATGAAGATGACGACGAACGTATCAAGAAACGGGTGAAAATTTCATTTCATGTAGTCCATGAAGATAGCAGGTACATTCGTCACTCCAAAAGACATTACAAAATATTCAGAATGTTCATAACGGGTTCTAAACGCAGTTCGATATATATTCAGTTTTTACTGTAATCTATTAATAACTCGTCCTCAAGTTGATCATTGAGAAGACAACAGTTCCTCGCAATTGATCCATCAGATCATATTTACATGGCAGAGAGTACTCTTTCTTGATTGTCACTTTGTTGAGTTGTCAGAAATCCACACGATGTCTTGAACCTCCATCTTTCTTCTTTATGACAACCTCGATGCTCCCCATGGGTACACTCGGTCTCACAGTTCGTCGTGACGGCAGATCTTCCAGTTAAGTCGAATCGTCAAACTCGACTAACTTAATAGACGACATCCTACATGAAGTGATGGAGATCTGACTGATTCTAGAAACTAGATCAATCAAAAACTCAATATCCTTCGCAAGTACAAACCTGGAACATTCTCAGGGAATACTCCTGGAGAATCTTCCACCACAAGAACATTGTTCCAATGTCTGAGACAATCCAAAAGAATAAATAATCGTGTCACATATGAACTAAGGCACCATCTATAAGCCATGTGTTCTCACAAGGTCTCAACCAAATCAGAACCCATCAAGAACATACATCCTTGTGTGTCAACACACATTGTTTCAACAAGGAAACAATCCAAACAAAGTTCAACCAGAGATCACACAACAAAAACCTAACAGACCTATTCCCCAAGGTTCCTGAAAGACTCGACCAGCTCTGATACCACTAATGTAACGCCCCCTCGACAATACATGTCTAACTCAATTGCGGAAAACATAATAATTAAAAATAAAGAAATTGCTGGTTGCTTTCGGAAAATACTTCGTATAATTTTCTATCAGCAGAAAAATGGGTGTAAAAATTTTTCTGCGGAATGTTTCAAAGTGTAAATATGCGTTAAAGAAGTAAACCATATTGTACATATCAATACACATATTTTGGTCATACTCATAATAAGGCCGCCACATCGTACAGGTTTTTAGGAAATTGTTTCAATTTTCAAAACTGAAATTAAAACAAATTAAATGTTCTAAAACTACATGTATCGACCTTCTCAAAAATAAATATCCCCAAGAAATCCTAAGCTGGTCACTCTAAAAGATATTCACTACGAAGACCCCCATGGTTCTCACCACTATCACTAATCTCTTGAAGGATCAAACTAATATCCCCGAGTGAAGCTGGGAACTCATCTACACCATCTGTACTCGTGTACCAAGGTACAATAGCAAAACCATAAACATATATATCTCAAGGGTGAGATACCGTGTAACACCCTTCTCAGGTGCTACATTGTCTGTGACATTTTCACAATATTGTTTAACGCGGAAAATAAATTTCTCAAAAGATACGGGTTTAATTTTTTTTTCTGTTCCTTTTTTCAAATAAGTAAATAGGTATTACTTAACATCTTCCAACCACTAATAGACCTAAAACATATGCATCCATAAAATGGGAAAATAAGCAGTAAATATTTATACATTCCCTGTATATACATAATATTTTCATAAATCCCTTTTCAAGATATAAGAGTCACGAAAAGACAGAAATACCAAAAAGGCATAAAATTTCAATGCCCATAAAATAACTTGACCAAGAAAATAAAAAAAGCCTTGGAGACGCAGATCCATAAAATTAAACATATACACAAAGACTCATCATGCTAACCTGTACAAAATAACGACAATGTGTCATCATTGTACCACGACAACAACTGAGGACGATACATCATCACACTGGGGTTGAGATCTCACATCTACCATACATTGATCCCTAAAAATGCATCCTCATGACTAGTCCGTCTTGTTATCCAATGCTGTTTTTGTTGATGAAGCAGTGCTACCATCTTTATTTCAGGATATATAATAATGCAGAAAACCAGAAAACACAGAAAATGAGGTGAGATCCCCATTCATCATACACATAAAGCAGGCATGCGGTGGTACGACACACCAACATATGACATCATACATAACCATATTATTATCCATTCTCATTCAACAATTCCACCAATCAATACATATACGAATATCCTATAATATATCCACACATACCCAAAGGTATACATTATCCATATAATCAGTAATCTTATCAAAGCATGATAGACACTATTAGTTTTAAAGAGACACGAGAGTGGAGATAACTGATTGAAACCGTATAGTCCAATACCTACACAGCCTCAAGGTTAATAGACATTTTGGAAAGGAAATGGTTAATAGTACACATTCCACATGTGCCCACCGTAGGCATAAGACCAAAAGGTCATAACAATGCCCGAAGGCTGATGAGCCTCTGTTTGACTGGTTTTATAACTCGTCAAGACCTTGGCTTTGTGCTTATTTTATATCATTTTCACCCAAATTAGACTTGATTGTCCTTAAGTAAGATTTTGAGTCTGTAAAGTGTTTTTAGGTTAATTTAGTTGATTTAAAGTTAAATAAAATACTTACTGTTATTTCTTATTTTCAGGTAATAAAAATGAATAAAACTGGTTCGCCCCGCGAAGAAGCTCTCGCCCCGCGAGTATTGCAACTCTGAAAAGTCAGAGACGATCACGGCTTGCCCGTGTTGAAGATCACGGCTGTGGCAGTTTTGAAGTTGAAGCGTTCGCCTCGCGAGCATCCATTCGCCTCGCGAGTATGGAAGTCAGAATAAAATTGCTGTCACTGGAACCTGAACTGGTCATGAAGATTGGGCCATAACTTGGGCTGTAGATGTCGGTTGGAACTGAAACCGGTGGCAAATGAAAGATCAAACAAAGAGCTTTAACTCTCATGAAGACCATTATTCCAAACAGAGCCGTTTTGAAGGGCTTTAATCCATGTGAAGTCAGAGGCGTTTCAGCTGCCCTATGAATTGAATGTGGACATAACTCTCTCATCTTAATTCATAATTAAGCAAATTAAGTGGATTTGGAAAGCTAAGAGGCAGAGGTTGAAGTGAATTAAAGGAGTATTCAGATATTGAGAGGGGGTCTTGAGAGAATTTGTATAAATAGGAGTCAGAGTAGTAGTGAGAGAGTCAGGCTAGTCAGTTTTGGCTAGTCTTAGCTAGTCAGTAGTTGTAGTTTGTTTTGTTTCCTTTTCTGCTTATGTTTGTTATGGAGAACTAGTCTCCTAGATTAATCTACTGTAATTGGCTTCTATCCATACTTGAGGTTCTTGTATTTCCTGTTTTCATTTCCTTTTCTCTTTTCAATGCCATGCTTTATATTTCTGTTTGCTTAATTCAGGAGTATATTGTGTTGTGTTGGTTTATCTCGGTGATATCATGTTCCTATATATAATCGCGTTTGCTTAATTCGCGTGTGTACGTTTCGTGTTCGCTTAGTTCACGAAGTGCTTAACCCCGTTGCTTAATTCGGGAATAGGGACATATATCTGTAGTAGTGGTTCCGCTTGTGAATTATTGCTACAACCGGGAGGGGATTAGAATCTGCTTAGGGCTAGGAATTTGCATGAACCGATGATAGTTGGGAAACCAAAAGCAGTAGGTTAATCGCTTTAGTTTATTTGTTAATCTGTTTTACTGCTCCGTTTTCTTTCTTTGTTCTGTTTTGTTTTCTTTATTTTAGTTTCAATCCAAAACCCCTCATTTCTAACTTTTTCTGTTAATAATAACAAACACCTAAGAGTCCTTGAGAGACGATCCGAGTTGTCGCTCTATACTACATTATTTTCATAATCGCTCGTTCTTTTTGGCGCGTGGCGACAGCGCGTTCAAAGGCCATAATGTGTGACATAGGGTTCACTGGGAATAATAAATTCCAAACCGCACAACATTAAAATCATCATACCAATGCCCGAAGGTCAAAATGTGTGACACAGGGTTCACAGGGAATAATAAATTCCGAATCACACAACATTTAAAATCATAATATCAATGCCCGAAGGCCAAAATGTGAGACACAGGGTTCACCAGAAATAATAAATTCCGAACCGCCCAACATTTAAAATCACAAGGGTGATCAATCCTTACTCGGCTTGTGAAACACTCTACCTAACCGGCCAGGTCAGATTCCTAGGTACAACGGCCGTGCTGACAATTACGCTGGTCAAGCCGATAACGACGTGTATATTCATGATTATCCACCTGATAAACTTTGGGATTCCTTACGGAAATCATATACCATCCTACAGGCATGACAATCCAACTGGGAATCCTTGTACAGCCCCATTCCTGCACAATCTTAGGATCCCTTCATTGGACCATCCAAGTCTTCAACAACTTAAGTATATTATGAAGATTGATCATTCATCAATCAATTATACTTCTTCAGGTTCTTCCCGAACGAGATTACTTGCCGAACAAGCATCCTTCAAATACTCTTGGTTTTTACGTACTATCAACGTAAGGATGAGTAAATCACCCGTACTCTATGACATATAGTCTTGATTCACCATACACCACAATTATTTAAGTCCATGTCTTTTCTCTAAGTCACTTTGACTTAGGTTTATAGTTTCTGTTTTGAAACATAAGCCTTGGAAGTTAAATTCCTTTTTGTCGAAATCAAAACCTTTTTACCAAAGATAAAACATTTTACCAAAGTTTTTAAGGTAGTACATGAGTACCAAATCATTCAAAAATAACCCTTATAGGAATACCTCAAAACTTACGAAAACAACTTTTCCCCTTTTTACCCGATTTTGGCCTAAAGCCCAACATTTCAAAAGTATGATTCCTTTCATCAAATCTATCGCCTTTCCACCTTATAAAAATCATTATAGGGTATTAAAATACCAAATCAAACTTCCCAACACAGTTGTATAAAAAATTCCACAAACTTGACCGAAAGTCCTTGAGTTCGAAAATCGGGTAAATCCTTTTTCAGTGATTCTTTGACCCTAAGGCCTATAACTTATTTTAGAGTCTTAGAATACTTAACTAAGGTATAAAAAACATTTTCTAACCCATAAAAACATGTTTTGTCGAAATCACTCATAAAACCCACTTTAAAGCACACAAACTCTAAACCATTACATTTTTACATCCCTTAAAACATGATTTTTGTTCCCTTAGGTCCTAAACTCCGATTAAGCTCATTTTGGAACCAATAAAACCACACAAAACAGTCATAAACACCTTAAAAACATTTTTGGAAAATCTTGTTTCCTTCTTAGTTTTATTTCTCTTTTAAACACTTAATAAAGCATAGAATTCATGTGTTATTAACATTAATTGATCATTGTTCTCTTTTCTAAGCTTGGCCAAAACTTGGCAAACATCAAGTGAAGGTTTCCACTTCACCAAATCAAACTCATATCTCATACACATGTCCATGCATCAATACATAGATCCATGACATATAGCTTAACATTTTAAACATGGTTTCCTACCAATGGTTAAGTAAGCCGAGCATATGATTCTTTTTCCTCAAACAACCATTTTATTCTCAACCAAACATTATTTAATCAAGTAGGCATATAATCACCCATAATCACATACACCCATCAATGTGTTAATAACATAAAGCATGGCATACTTTTCTATTTGTTGTTCAAGTACACAAAACTCAACTTTTCTCACACAAACATCAATCACATAGTCAATTACACAACTACTCATCCACAAATCACAACTACAAACATCACACCAAATTCTCCAAGAAAATCACATAAACACACATATACGTAACCCCTTTGACTTAGGGTTTCGAAACAAACCAACAAACAAATAAACCACATACACACCCACAATATGGTATGATGGTGGTTAGTCTCCCCCATACCTCTTGTAGCTCACTTATGATGCAAGTTGATGAAGCCAAATCAACAAAGTGGCCACGATTTTGGAAGAGAAAGGACCTATCAAGACAACATCATTCAACATAAAGTTATCTACATGAATCTAACTATGACAAGAAGGATGAATCAAGATAGTATCCTTACTTGAAATGAATAAAATGATGATTCAAGGGTTTGAAGCTCTTAGGTTAGAATACCCACTTTTGCTAGAAGCCTCTAAATGGATTTTTGTGTGAAATCAATAAGGCTTAGAAGGTCAAGAGGAGTATGGATATGCTCTTGGTTTCTCAAGAGAGCAAGTGGATGGGCTCCGTCTTTAATCCTCACTCCCAACATGGGAGGATGGATCCTCTAATGATATCAACCGTGGATATAATATTATTATATGTAAACGGTCCAATTCGCTGAAGCTAAACCGATTGATTGTGTAATATAGGTAACCTGTAGTAACTGGCTACCGATTGTAACGGTGGATATATATATATATATATATATATATATAACTAGTTCCCCCTAGTGTTGGTGACACTCGATGGTTGCCTTTCGTGCAAGATGTTTCATTTTGAGGCACGGCGACCACCGTCCCGATGTAACCCTAACACAATTTAATGGGTTGTGGTCTATTTCTTTGTTGTAAAGTCGTTGAATTTGATGGTTTTATGATGTTCAAGTTAATGGAATTGTATTTGATTAAATTTTGCAAGACTACTACTGGGATGTGTTCAAGAATTGTAATTCGTAATGATTGAATTAACGTAGGAAATGTTAAGAAAGGTGCGGTGTCTGGATGAGGGGACAAATGTAGCAGGCATGTTCATTGTTTTCCTCGTTATAAATCCTGCGGTCCACTTTGAAGAAGAAAATACGATGATGTAAACCTGATAATGGTGGTTTACGGCGGGGATGAAAGAAATGGTTGTGTAGACAGCGGTGCCGTTTGGTTAGCGGGACGTAGGTTTTTACTCGGGTGATGTTAAAAGTAATCGGGTTGGGGTTGGGGCAAAGGATCGGGTAGGGCTCCATATTCGTTTTGGTTGACGATATGAATGGACCCAATATGTCAAATTAGTAAAAGTTGGTTCGATTGGAAATTTCAAAAAATAGCCAATGAATTTTATAACAGGTAGGTTGATTGAGTTTTATAATAATACGATGTGGCCCAATAACATCCACAACGTGTCGTGGAGTCGCTGGTCTAACTAGACTGGCCCAACTGTAGATGGCAAGTTAAATACAGTTTATTTCAGTAACAAAAGACTACAAATAATCAAGTGGTAGTTAAATGAAAAATTAAATTGCAATAATTAAAAGAAATACTGTAAGGGAAAGGTGTATTATATCGTATAATTAAATAATGTGTAGATATATGTTAATAGTGAAAATTTTATTTACTGTATGTTATGATACATCCGAGTTTGGTGAAGGGCAGGTTTTATTCTGAAGTTGGGTGACTTTTAGAAAATAATTTGTAGAAATATTTTACATCGAAACAAAGTATAACAGATAAAAGTTTGTTAGATCACCCAATAGGGTGTATTTGTTGAATTTGGGTTGAAGGTGACCTAATTAGGGTAGTTGTTGCTAGCTGGCCAAAAATGACATAATCAGACTATATGAGCTAAATCAACGAAGATTAGTAGTTGCCGAACCATCAATTAATTAGGCCAAGCATGGGAATTTTGCGGCAACATGGTTAAATTGATGTAGAGTAGTTTAGATGACAAAAATGGGTGGAACATTAGAGGATATGGCCAAGTTGGTGATTGCAATAACTGAGTTAATCGATGACAGATGACCTAAACTGGTAGATATGACATATGGGGGAAGATGAGATAATCGTGGCAAGATGAGCCGATGGGCCCACTGTCATTGGCGGTAAATGAAAAATGGTCAATCGCGGTAATTGGGTCAAGCTGATGAACATGACCTATTTTGGTAAACTGTTGCAAGTTTTTAATGAATGCAACCGATTGACGTAAATGGACCATTTTAGTGCCGCTGGCCAATCAGATCAAATAGGACGAAAAGCATGTCTTTCGGGAAAAGGATAATGAATTGATACAGAATAAGTTATGGGGGACCATAGGTGATTCGAGCCAACTTGTTAAAATCGGGAAAGTGATTCAATATGACCTAAATTAGTGAAGGTGAGCTGGTAGAGTAAGCTGAGTTGTAGGGCGTAATTGGGAGAAGCAAACCCATTTGACAAAATATGACATAATTAGAAATAGTTGTGTTCGTGGCGGGCCATAATATTGAACTGCAGTATATGAGAGCATACACATCACAGCACCCCACATTGGAGTTGTTAAATTGGTCCCACCATTACACATAACGTATTTCTACTGTTAATTACCGAAGCACGTCATCTCTCCATCCCAACAACTGTTTTAAAGTTCATAAATGGACCACACTAGTGACCCCACATCCTTACAATTATAAAAGTATATTATATTTTAAATGGACCCCACAATCAACTGTTAATTTCTACTGTTAATTACCGGAGCACGTCATCTCTCCATCCCAACAACTGTTTTAAAGTTCATTAATGGACCCCACCAGTGACCCCACATCTTTACAATTACAAAAGTATATTATATTTTAAATGGACCCCACAAGCTAATATTTGTAATTACAAAATAGAAAAATAAAATAACAAAAATTGTAATAATATTAAAACATACAATGTAATTTAAAGTTTTGAAATCACAAACGATGAACTTACAAAATGAAAACATTAAAATGATTAAATTACATAGTTAACTGAAAATTCAATTTTGCTGATTATCATGGCCAAAACGTTCTCAGATATGTTCCACAAGGCCCGCTTGAAGTTGGTGTTGAATTTTCCAATCTTGCACAAGTGTTCGCCTTGGTAAGTATGATGGAAGATGTGGATGAGGACCATTTTAGAACTTCATTTGTTGAGACATCATTGTTGGGATGATCATAAGAATAACCTAAATGACCATCATATGTGTGTCATTCATTATCCACAATCATGTTATTCAAAATGATGTATAATTGTAATATATGTTTGATTGTATTCGTTTACCAAGCACGTGCGGGGTCACATACAATCGCAAACCGAGATTGAAGCACTCCACAAGCACGCTCCACATCCTTTCATTTTTCCTTCTTGATGGTGGGAGAATAACTTTGTTTTATATCCTTGTGGCTTTGGGATGGTGTTGACTAATGTAACCCAGTCTGGATAAATACAATATGCTAGATAGTACCCATTGTTAGCATAAGTAGGGGCTTGTCCTTCGGAAACGTCACTAAACACATTATTTTGGTTGAGAACGTTGATGTTGTTGTCTGTACCAGGAACCCCAAAAAAATGCATGCCAAACCCATTAGTCTTGTGATGCAACTGTTTCGAGCATGATTGTGGGTTTCCCATGATCACCACGAGTAAATTGACCTTTCAATGCTATCGGACAAATTTTCTATGCCCAGTGCTTACAATGAATGCTAGCTCACGTAACTGGAAAACCAAGTGCATCCCATTTTTGCAGTAGGGGATCAATATCATTATCGTTAGGCCTTCTATAGTATTCGTTCCCAAATATCTCATAAA
This sequence comes from Sophora flavescens, assembly GCA_030762895.1. Taxonomy (NCBI): domain Eukaryota; kingdom Viridiplantae; phylum Streptophyta; class Magnoliopsida; order Fabales; family Fabaceae; genus Sophora; species Sophora flavescens. The sequence continues at coordinate 147,293,046 of CM061068.1, read as the reverse complement.
TACCCTTGACAAACTTTTGTAAGCAATGAAGTGCAGTGCTTTCATAGTCATCATATATGAAATCATCCATCAGCTCCCACTGAATCATTTGTTCATGGTCTGAATCATTGGATTTTTAGAATTATTTCATTAAAAGTGAAATAATATATTATATTCAGGCATTATAATGAATTGGGTGAACGACGGAGCCGAATATGGTATTTCTGGGACCCCATAAATGGATAAATCTCATATTACTCAAGAGTGAGCCATCCATGTGAAACCATTAATGAGGCACATGGTTGTGAAGACAATTTTTAGGATAATTATATTTTTAATCCTTAAGTTGTCACTAAATTTCACTTTGGTCCTTAAAACAAGCTTCCATGATGTTCCAAAAATATTTAGGCCATTCTTCCTCTCAAAGCCATGATGGGCGAAGGCCTTGAGGCCTAAATCCATGGCCCATGTGTGCTTCCTACTTCAATTAGAAGGATCCATCATCTTCTCACAAGTTCTATCATCTTCTCCATTCTTCCTATTCTCTCTAAACTCCTTAAGCTTGGTTTGTGAAGCAACTTGTTGATCTCTTGCAATTTTTCAATTTCCAAGAGGTAAGGGGCAGTTCTTTAATACTCATTCATTGAAGTTTAGTTTTGGTACTCCAAGGTTATAATTGGTATTGTGGTAAAATGAAAAAAAAAACCAAAAAAAAAAAAAGAATTAGAGTGACATATTCATGGAGCTTGACAGCATCATCACTCTATGTTGTATTTGATCTTTCTGCAGCGCCCCACCTTTTGTACCAAGATTTAAACTTTCTGCAAATTCTTGATCATGTTATTGAAAAACATGCGATGGGTGTTTATGTAATGGGCATAATCATCAAATTAGACCCTTTTATTATTTTACGATTGTAATTGTTAATATCTTTCTAATGCTTTTTGCTTGATTTTTTTTTCTTTCGGTTGCTTTCTATGAATATTGCCTTGGGTTTTTCGTGGTTATCATTTTGCTGCAAGTTGTGTTCTGAAATTAATGGGAGAGGATGACCATGCACGCCGGCCTTCAGTAACTTCTTCGATTACAGCAAGGACGTCTCTGACGAGCTTCAAAGGCTCACGAGCTTGCCTTCGTCGGTCAAGAACAAAGTTGCCGGTGAAAAATCCGAACAGGAACCCAAGCCCTCCTTGCATGAACGACAAACAGAAGATGATGGTAGATTGTGGCAGTGATAGAAAAGATGATGATGTCGCCGGAAAAGATGGTAGATGGCGAACAGAAAAGATGGTAGGTTACCAAAAAATCTGGTTTGGGATTGAGAGACCGAGAAACATAGTTGAAGATAGAGAGGAGGGAGAAATTTTAACTTTACCATCTTACTCTTCTCAAATCTAACCGTTCAAATTTTTTATTGTTATATCAATCGTAGATAGTGATTGTGTTTCCATCCTCCACTACTCTAGAGAGGGAGGATGGAAGACAGCCTGTTTTTCAAGGCAATGATCATGTTTTCTATGTTAATGTTCATAACTTTGAAATTTTCTATAAAATCATAGAAAAATCCTATCAACATGAAATCAATTTCTATGAACTTGTTATCATCTCTATATTCATAATCCAAAAGCTTGATTCAAATAAAATTTTCCTTCCTATGATGTGCATGGAGGAGATTTTGTTCATTTTCTTAGAAAGTAATCATTGATTTCAACTTTCTATATCATATATGTGTTGAATCCAAGTTGTTGTATCAAAATAAAATCCCTAGCTCGTAATTTCTTCAATATCCAAAAATGAGTTCTTGAGGGATTGGAATGTTTTATTTCAATCTTTTGTATTAGTCACTAATCATATGTATTAACTGTTAAAGGATCATTAATCCAAGGATTTAAGAATTTTTAGAAATTTTTAGTTACCTATTTTGGTCCCATTCGAGAGATCACCGTCACATTAGCTGCGGGACCACAGTGACGGACACTCGTAGTGGAGACTGTCGAGGTATCTCTACATCAAGTTTGGCTTTATCTGCAGTATCTGGCTGAGCATGGTTTCCTTGAAGATCCCCCTCAACCGATTCAGCCTCTACAGATAGCAGGAACAGCAACGCCTCCTGCAGAGGAGGACCCAGAGGAGTTCACAGAGGACGTACTTGGGGATCATCCTCCCGCTGATGATGATGACGATTCTTCCGACGAGGGAGCGGTGGCAGCGGTGTCTTCCCCAGACACTCCTGTTGTAGGTGGGGTGATCATCATGATCTCCCTAACGCGTATCATTAGCTTGACCAGTTGTAGGTATAGTTTATTTTGGGATAGTGAGTTTTGTCAGTTTGATCTGGCTACTGAGAGCCGTGAGTTTTTGTATATGGTTCTGGACGATTCACTACTATTATGTATATGTCGTTATTTTCTTACTTAGTTTGTTGAGAATGACCTGTACTTTTAAAGGCCCTTTTGTGATCTCATAGTAGTGATAGGGTGTGTATTAACTGATGATGCATATATGTATACCTATACGTTTGTTCATGTTCACTGTGTTTAAAAAAATTTTTACTACCATTTCCACTTGAGATGTTTAATTAAAAAGAATATATTTTCCAAAAGTAACCAACGAATTATAATGTTATTTTCTGTACTTGGGTAACTATGTGATGTCCCAAGAAGGGGTGTCGCAGACGTGAGATCACAAAAAGACGTGGAAGAGAGGGGGGGGGGGGGGGGGGTTTAAAGATCATATTTTCTATTTTTTTTAAATTTAAAATAAAAGTGGAAACAGGGAACAATAATAAGCTAGTGAGGTCCAAAATGATCATTTTATTTTAAATGGATACTAAATGATTCATTTATTTTTCTTTGTTTGATCCAATGGATTCATTTTTTTATTGGATGGATCATTAACCATCCATCAATAAAAGCAATCCAATCCAATCCACTTAGTGTCATTGATGGACTGGATGGATAATTGATCCGCAGATCCTTTTGCCACTCATACCTAGTACTCTTGGTTATTACACGAAAAGGGAAATGTGCTCTGCAAAGTACAAAAGCATTCCGCACAACTCTGATTTGGCTACTGCACGATGCATAAAGCCATAATCATTTATTTAGAGTACAATCAACGTTCTTATTACATTAATGCTTGTCCAAAACGACTCTATTGTATTTAATGAAGTTCTGCTTGAACCCAACATTTGAATGAATGTCACTTATCTGAACTTAGCTTCTGTGTGCGAAAAGTTTTCAACTTTATCTAAAATTCGGATAAACATAATTCAACCTCCTTACTTTTAATTTTTTGGAGGGGGGAGTGTTTAAAGAGAAAAATAGGAGAGATTTAAATCGTTGTTTAAGAGCTTGTTTGGGAATGATTTTTTTTAGAATTCCAACTGTTTTAATAGAAGAAAGCTTTTTTTTATAAGAATTTGATGTGTTTGGGTAATTAGCTTAAAGTTTGGAAAAGGCTTTTCCACGGTAAAAACGTTGTTTTCCAAAAAATCGATGTTTTTTCGCTGTTTTATGGGTTTTTTTTTCCTGATTATGCTGGTATTACTGGTCAAATGACCAAGCGCATGATCCAAATGGCCAACGACCAAGAGTCCAATACTGTTCGTATCTACACTATTCAATTGAATATTATTTTTTTTTGATAATTCCGTTTTTTCTTATAATCATATTATTCAAATGAATATGTATATATATTTTTTATCTTAAAAGGTTCTCAATAATCATAACATTATAAAAAAAAATATTCTAACATGTTTGTTCATAAGTATTCTAAAAATAATATATGTTAACATGTTTTTTATTAACTATTCTAAAAATAATATATTTTAACATGTTTTTCATAATATAAAAAAAATGTTATAAATTTTTGTCAAATTTTTTTAGAAAAAAATTGAAAATAAGCAAGATATAATATTAAAAAAGAAATAAAAAATAACTTCATATCATTTTTCGTAATTTATTATGTAAAAATGATTTTTGTTACATCACCCAAAAGAAACTGATTATCTTAAAATCACTTTTCAGCAAACAGACCCAAACAAAAAAAAATTATAATCGGTTATACAAATATCGATTATCAGCATAATATTTCTTTTCCAGCTTTCCCATACATACTGTATACAGTATATTGATACATCGATACGTTTAAATAATAATATTTAAAATATTTAGAAATTTACTAAAAACAACATAGGTTTTTTAAATATAATATTATCTTTAATTAATGATATGTTTAACCTAAATTCAACGAGGGACAAAAAGTTCTGAAACTTTCTGAAAAAAATTATATAGATTTACTAATTAGGTCAAACTTGATTTACTACATATATCTATATAATTCATGTCCAGAAGAAAAAATATATATGCTATTTTTTAGAGTATTTATATTTTTCCTAAACATCTTATAATTATTTATCATAAAGAATTATAAAAAATAGGAAATATTTTAAATGCTTTTTAAGCCTAAATTGGAAATAGCATTTCTGTAAAAGAAACATTATAAGACTATAATTAAATTTCTAACCACAATGATTTTGATATATTTCAAGTAAATTATAAATTTTTAATTTCGAAATTGGTTCTCAATTTTAAGTGGATCTGTGGCTTCTACTCGTGGTCTCTGCTTAATTAATTTGTTTAAAGTTGGACTCACTGTAAGACAAACGTAGGTCATTCAACGAGCTTAGTTTTAAAAAATAATAATGTTGGCAGGGGCATCATTACATCGAGATTTGTATTTCTTTATCTGGATTGGACTGGTTGGAAATTCCGAGACGGGTCATAATCTTCTCTAACAGGTCTTCCTGATAGAAAGAACAGTTAACTGCAGTGTGTTGTCACATCACATTGATGTATTGTTTCGAAATCATTTTCCCTCATATATGCATGTACAACATAAACCCATGTATTTCACAGGGCTCTGTCTTCAATACTCCATCGCTAATATGGAGTTTGCATCCTTCATCATTTTACATCATAGATTTAATATTAAAATATTTTCATAATTAAAATTAAAAGGGATAAAATAGTCAAGATAATAGATCAACTTCTCTTCTTTCAATCCAACGTTGCGTGAGATCTCTAGTTTCATTCTTGTCGTTCTTCATCAATTTTGTCGCTATACAGACACTTCTTGCCGAGAATTTTTAGATCTGATTTCTGGTATTCCTTTCCATCATGTTCTTTCTCTCTTTCTCCCTCCAATCTCTTCACCTTCAAGTGCAACGACTGGCATAAATAAAATCAGATCTGAATCCTATCTCTTCACCTTCTTGTTTGTTTGTTTTTATCTGGAACTTGCACATAACATCGTCAGTGGCATAAACGAGTTTCCCCAGACCCAATGAGCTAAGTATGGCAAGCACGAAAACATCTTGCCCAGAATGATTTTGAAGAAATTAAATGGGTTTTGACCCACATGATGAATACAAATATAAGGGGGGATCAAACATTCAAAAATCAATTTAACATTAGTTGGACAAATTGAATACAAATATAACAGACCACAATCAATGATTTACAGAGCTAGCAGATGAGATGATTGGCCATGGCCTTTTTTTGGTTATTAGTGCTTTCTCTGTGGTGCCACATCCTTCGTTGACACGGCTTCGTCTGAAAACTTTTTTTATTTTTTTTATTTTATTTAATGTAAAATATCTAAAATGACCTTGGAGCATTGAAACTCAACTATGATAACGGAGTATTGTAGATTCGTCCTACAGTACTTGTCTAGACCATTGAGAAATGAAACTGGCAACTGTGCAACACAGCGGTGGTGAATTGTTAGGAAATCAGAAAAGTATTTTCGTAGAATTCGAAGACTAGGACGTTTCTTAAGAAAAGAGAAGAGAATTGGAATTGAACTTTTTTCTTAATTCATTCATTTTGCTTACATCAGGCTATATAGTGCTGCTAAATGACAAAAGGGAAATAACTGAATTGCAAATTATAGAATCTAAATAACAAAATCCAATCTACGTCAAGGTCCTATAATCACGCTGGCCAATACTGTAGCGCCAGCATAGCTCTCCTTAACGGAATTATATTCATTTCTTGATGTAATCTTTGAGATATCCAGGCATTGTGATCCTCCTTTTGGGCCTTCCTTCAGCAGGAGCTTGTGTTTGGGCCACTTCCTCGTTATTAGCCCATATCTTATCATTCCCAATGCCATCTAAAAACATCTTGGTGACGTTTGAAAGAGTTTATTAAATCTTTTTTTGACTTATTTGATGACATAAGTTCTTATGCAGTGTCTTTGACAGAGTTTATAAAAATAACTTATGTCATCCCATAAGGAGTTTTTGACTTATTTTCATAAGTCATTGAAAGAAGCTTATGGAATTATCATAAGAGCTTATGCACTAAACACGCTCTCCGTGTTTTTCACTATTCGAATCCTCTCATGCCCTTTTTTTTTCTTTTTCTTTCTTTAAGCGCTTATGACATAAGCTCTTATACGATAAGGTCTTATGTGATAAGTGATGTCGTGCGCGTCGCGGAGGCGGCGCGCTCGTGCGTATCCGGCAAGTGTACCGGACTGCCGTCAAGTAATAAAAGATATCGAACCCACAGAGACTGTGTTTCCGAATCACAATTAATTTCGAATCGATTGAATCTGAACTGTATGAAAGGGTTTTGTAAAAAGGGTTTTTGAATTTGAATTTAAATGATAAACAATCAGAAAACAATTGTTTTTGGGATTTTCGATTTAAATGGATTCCTAGGGATTTGGGTTACCTTTGAGGTTGTTTATGTTGCTAATCTGATTTACCTTTGTTGATTACCGAAATTGCCTTGAAGGCGAGTTTATCCTCTAATAGCTTAAGCTCCCTCTCGGGTTACAAAAGCCGTTCCCAATTGACCCGACCCTACTCTCGTGGTAGTCGATCCCAGTTGGTCCCTTCGGTTCCCGTGACAACTCGTTGCTCCTCGAGGGACGGCTTCTAACTCTCGTGATTTCAGTCCCAAGTCTGACTTCTATAGGTCCGACACTCAAGTTCACCGCTAGGTTCCTCCTTGAAATGTCTCAGTCATGCAAATAACCTAAGTTCACCGCTAGGTTCCTCCTTGGATCATTCACATCTCACAAACCAGTGGGCTGCTGGGGCTTTACGAGTGAAACACCCTAGAAATCCTAAGTTCACCGCTAGGTTCCTCCTTAGAACGTCTCACGTCACGCAAATAAACGGTTGCCGAAATTTATGAGTGATTAACACACTAGAACTCAGATCTAAAACAATAACGAAATCAACAACGATTTTACATCAAATCAACATCATTTACAAACCTCGGGCAGAGCCCTAGTCCCTAGAAACAAACTACTACTCCAGTCTTGCCATGGAGATGACAAGCTGGGTTGACAACATAGTGAAAATCAGAAAAGAGAAGAGAGGAGAAGAAGATAGATCTATGCCTAAAGTAGTAGCCCCAAAGGTCCCCTGCATCTGATGCCTTGGTCCATATTTATAGAAATGGGGAAGTTAGAGTCCCAAACCAACTCAAAATCTGATCTATTTCGGTTTCTTCAGGTCCAAGTAAAGCGCGTCACGGCCGTGATGACCATCACGGCCAGGCCGTGACGGTCTCTGCCTCTGCAAATCTGGAATATTCAATTTCTCGCGACGCGAGATTCTGCTCGCGACGCGAGCCTTCCTTTCATGGCCCGTGATGAATTTCACGGCTGGGCCGTGATGTGCTCTGACTTGTGGTGGTTTTGGGTCACGGTCGTGATGGCTATCACGGCCAGGCCGTGACAGACTCTGACTTCAGCCTTTCTTCTTTTTCAGTTTTGCTCGATCATGGCCGTGATGGGCATCACGGCTAGGCCGTGATGGGCATCACGGCTAGGCCGTGATGGGCATCACGGCTAGGCCGTGATGGGCTCTGTTTGGCTCATTTTCTTCAGTTTTAAAGCTCCATCTTCATCCAAACTTCATCATGGTTGATCTTGAGCAATTTACCCTTGATATCTGCAAAACAACACACGAAAACCGCCTTACCCGTTCCAAAGGAAAATTAACCTAAAATCTAATAAAAATATGCCTATACTACATGAAAATGCATGCAAAATGATAGACAAGGATGATGTGGAATCACACTCATCAAATCACCCCAAGCTTAAAACTTTGCTTGTCCTCAAGCAATTACTCAGGCCATAAGATATATCATTCAAAGCGTGGATAGTGAACCAAGAACCCTAGAAGCTAATCCAAGTAATAGGCATTTTTAATAAGCACTCAAGAGATAATCAAGTTCAAGTCCAATTAGAAGCTTAGGTTCTTCAAGTTCATGTTCTCACTGATTTGGGCACTCATCTCACCTCACTCAAGTGTTTTAGGGTTTATGACAATTCACTCCATTTCCTCAAGGAAAGTATTTTACCATAGGCTTGACTATTAACCAAATCTCCACTTTATTAATGAAAACACTTAAGAATCAAGAGGTCTTTTTCTTTGGTTGTAATGTGGCCATGGGATTCATTGTAAGGTGGGAAAATCAAGGAAAAGGGAATTTCAAGAAGGCTAGACAGATTATCAAACATTACAAAGCATGACACCTTCTAAAATACCTTTTAGGGGACTTTGATTTACTTTTCCACCTTTCTTCCTTCTATTATTATTATTATTATTTTTTTCTTTTCATTTCTCACTTTCTTTGTCATCCCCTTTTCCATTTTTCTTTTGTTTATTTCATTTTCATTTATTTGGAGAAGGGGAGATTTATAGTTCAAGAGAAATTACTTTCTAGCTTTTCGTCCCATACTTTTTCCAACTACCAATTACCCTTTTTGTAATACTTTAAAAGGTGCCATACCAAGCATTATTTATCAAAGTAATTCAAGGTACCAAGAAAAGTATTTTATCTTTAGGCTCAAAATTGGGCAACTAAAGGGTAGCATTTATCATTCAAAGCTCGGGAGGCCGGAAAAATACCTAGTGCCTCAATCATTTCCAAAAATGTTTTCAGAAATTTTTAAGTTTTGAAATGGTTTCAAGTCAAGTTCTAGAAAATACAGTCCAAGAGGAATTACAACACTCTATCACAAGAAATGGGGTAGATTTAGTGAATACCCCTATTGGCTCAAAATCTTACATTTAGTAGTTCAAAAATCAGTGAGGTACACAAGTTTAAGGAACCACATGCTAATTATCAACTATCAAATGATTATCTCAAGAATTTTTATTTTTAGCCATATCACAAGAATAATGAAAAATTGGGTTCAAAATTCACTATCTCAATTCATTTGGCTCCAAGTTTTTACAATCGGATGCATGTTCTAAGTGAGGGGAAATCTAGAGAATGTGATCATACCAATCTAAGCCTATGTGAATGCAACATGAATGCAACAATGCAAATGCAAAAATAAATACCCCCACCCCAAGCTTGTTTACTTACATTGTCTCCAATGTAAATAATCAAGTCGGAGAGAGGAGAAAAATGGAACAACTTACCGAGTCGGTAGCGGGTGTTGGCTTCACATTCCAGTCAAAACTTGGGTAGAAATTGTATCACGGCCGTGAGGCTTATCACGGGCAGGCCGTGATCGTTTCTGATCCTCAGGAGTTGCCCTGTCACGGCCGTGATCTACATCACGGCTAGGCCGTGATGCTCTCTGATCTTGGCATCCTACTCATCACGCCCGTGATGGTTGTCCACGCTAGGGCCGTGATGCTCTCTCTGCTCTTGTTTAGTTCATCACGGCCGTGACCACTTGTCACGCCGCCGGGCGTGATGGCCTCTGACTTTATCTTTCTCTGCTCTTCTTCCCTTTCTCAACCTGAAAACACTAGACAAACCTATTAATGATATTTTTGCCTCTTGATCTTCTCAAATTATTCAAGAGGTTAATTCAAAAACAAAAGGAAAAAAGGGAAAGAAAACTTGGGTTGCCTCCCAAGAAGCGCTTATTTATGGTCTTAAGCTTGACCAAACTTCCTTCAATCAACCGGGGTCGGCTGGGCGTAGAAGTGCAGGCACACTTCTTTTCCATGGAGCTCCTTCAGAAAGCCGTTTCTGCTCATACGGCCAGTAATGCTTCCGCTTCGCTCTTTTCTCTCGGAGCTTCCTAGCCTTCCTTCCTCCCGGCGGAAGTTTTGTTTCCGCATGGACAGCAATTCCAACTTCACCACTGGGTGCATCTTCAACCATGCATATCCTTGGGGTTGCTTCCATGCTAAGTACTTTCTCTACCGCTGGAGACGTTACATCAATTCTGCACACATGGCTCTCAAAAGGAGGGTTGTTATAAGAGTTAGTCAATCGAAAATTTACCCTACCTTCCTCTACATTTAGAGAGAGTTTACCATTCCTTACGTCTATCACTGCCCCAGCGGTTGCCAAGAATGGCCTTCCTAAAATGATGGGGAATTTGGAATTCCCTTTCATGTCCAATACCAGGAAGTCGGTAGGGATGAGAATTTTCCCTACCTTTACAGGAACATTCTCTAGTATGCCTAGAGGAGTCCTAGTTGAGCCATCCGCAATTTGTAAGGGGAATTTGAATGGTCTCAACTCTTTGCTTCCCAACCTTTCCATGATAGTGAGGGACATCAAGCTCGTGCTAGCCCCTAGGTCACATAAGGCTTGGTCAATTTGCAGTTGTTCGATCGAGCAAGAGATGGAGAAACTACCTGGGTCTTTCAGTTTAGTAGGCATTTTAGTCTCTACATCTATTTGCTTTTTCCTGACCAACCTTTGTGGGAAAGGTATCGGGGGTTGGTACGGTGGTGGAGGGACATACTTCGGTTCTGGCTCTTCTTTTTCGCTCGTGTCCTCCTCCGGTTCCACGTCCATTTCAGCTACCCCCCACCCCAAGCTTATCATCCCTTAAGTGTATGACATTGCAATGCTCATTGGGATTTGCTTGGGTTGCCCCGGAATGTACCCTTAGGTCTCGAGTACGTGATGGCTTGTTGGGCAATCTGGGTTTCTAGCATCTTATTATGAGTTGCTAAGTTGTCTACCTTAGATGCTAGATCCTTTATTGCTTCACTCACTGCCCTTCCTTGTTGTCTAAACTCCTCATTCTGTTTTGTCTGAGTTTCAACAAAACTTTCAAATAAAGTCTCGAGTTTAGATCTCTGTACTGAGGATACCCCTGGTCTTTGTTCTCTTATTACCTTGACCCTCTTGGAACTCATGGTTGAGCGTGTTGCTTTGTAGTTGCCGTAGGAGGAGGTAAGGGTTGTTCCTTCTTTGGTTGTAGGGATTTGGGGGAGCATAGTTGGGCAGCTTCGGGTTCGTATCATAGTAGTTGTTACAAGAGTTCACTTGCTCACCCGAAGCGCCGGATCCATGTGGGCATCCCATCATGTCATGTCCCTGCATTCCACAAATCTCACAAACAAGGTTAGTAGCACCTAATGCACTCACATTAGCTCTTTCCAGCCGATCAAAACGTTTATTAAGTGAGTCTATCTTTGACATAATAAGATCTGTGCTATTTACCTCAAACTTACCCCCCGAAATCTTGTTCGGGTTATTACCTCTTTCGGAACCCCATTGGTGGTAGTTGGTGGCGACATTCTCGATGATGTTGAATGCCTCAGTGAGAGGCCTGCTCATAAACGCTCCACCGGCTACAGAATCTAGTGACACCTTCGAAGAGTAGTCCAATCCGTTATAGAAGGTGTGCACTATTAACCACCTCTCGAGTCCGTGATGTGGGCAAGACTCAAGCAGTCCCTTGTATCGATCCCAAGCTTCCGATAATGATTCTCCGTCTTTCTGGAAGAAGCCGGTGATCTGGGTTCTTATGTAGGCCGTCTTGGATGGAGGGAAGAATTTCTCCAAGAACGCCTGTTCCAGTTGGTCCCAAGTAGCCAAAGTGTTAGCGGGGATTTGCTTAAGCCAGGCCTTCGCCTTTCCAGTGAGAGATGAGGGGAACAGTCTCAAACGCACAACATCGACCGAGGCTCCATTAATCCTGATTGCATCAGTGAACTCTAAGAATGTTTCTATATGATCGGTCGGGTCCTCCGAAGGCAATCCTCCGAATTGATGTTGCCTAATCATGTTGATTAGCATAGGTGGTATGGTATAGTTTTCCGCCTCAATCTCTGGCCTTGCAATCCCAGTTCGCAAGCCTCTCGCATTTGGGGCTGCGTAGTCCTTCAAAGGCTTTGTATCCGGTTGATTCGCCATGAGTGGAACGGGACTCAACCTTTCTCCCTTTCTTTGTAGTCTTCTACGTCTGTGGAAGGTCCTCTCGATCTCGGGATCAATCTCACTAAGGCTCCCAAGACTTAGGGATCTTTGCATATAACACACAGAGAGATGGATACAATAGAAGGGAAAGAATTTTTTTGATTATTTGATTTTTTCGATTTTTTTTTTTAATTTCAGAAATAAAAATCAAATAAAAAGAAAATGGTCCAGAAAAATCAATTCAAAATTTGAATTGAGATTCGAAAAGGCACAGTCCCCGGCAACGGCGCCACAAACTTGATGTCGTGCGCGTCGCGGAGGCGGCGCGCTCGTGCGTATCCGGCAAGTGTACCGGACTGCCAAGTAATAAAAGATATCGAACCCACATAGACTGTGTTTCCGAATCACAATTAATTTCGAATCGATTGAATCTGAACTGTATGAAAGGGTTTTGTAAAAAGGGTTTTTGAATTTGAATTTAAATGATAAACAATCAGAAAACAATTGTTTTTGGGATTTTCGATTTAAATGGATTCCTAGGGATTTGGGTTACCTTTGAGGTTGTTTATGTTGCTAATCTGATTTACCTTTGTTGATTACCGAAATTGCCTTGAAGGCGAGTTTATCCTCTAATAGCTTAAGCTCCCTCTCGGGTTACAAAAGCCGTTCCCAATTGACCCGACCCCTACTCTCGTGGTAGTCGATCCCAGATTAGTCCCTTTGCGTTACGTGACAACTCGTTGCTCCTCGAGGGACGGCTTCTAACTCTCGTGATTTCAGTCCCAAGTCTGACTTCTATAGGTCCGACACTCAAGTTCACCGCTAGGTTCCTCCTTGAAATGTCTCAGTCATGCAAATAACCTAAGTTCACCGCTAGGTTCCTCCTTGGATCATTCACATCTCACAAACCAGTGGCTGCCGGGCTTTACGAGTGAAACACCCTAGAAATCCTAAGTTCACCGCTAGGTTCCTCCTTAGAACGTCTACGTCACGCAAATAAACGGTTGCCGAAATTTATGAGTGATTAACACACTAGAACTCAGATCTAAAACAATAACGAAATCAACAACGATTTTACATCAAATCAACATCATTTACAAACCTCGGGCAGAGCCCTAGTCCCTAGAAACAAACTACTACTCCAGTCTTGCCATGGAGATGACAAGCCGGGTTGACAACATAGTGAAAATCAGAAAAGAGAAGAGAGGATAAGAAGATAGATCTATGCCTAAAGTAGTAGCCCCAAAGGTCCCCTGCATCTGATGCCTTGGTCCATATTTATAGAAATGGGGAAGTTAGAGTCCCAAACCAACTCAAAATCTGATCTATTTCGGTTTCTTCAGGTCCAAGTAAAGCGCGTCACGGCCGTGATGACCATCACGGCCAGGCCGTGACGGTCTCTGCCTCTGCAAATCTGGAATATTCAATTTCTCGCGACGCGAGATTCTGCTCGCGACGCGAGCCTTCCTTTCATGGCCCGTGATGAATTTCACTACCGGGCGTGATGTGCTCCGACTTGTGGTGGTTTTGGGTCACGGCCGTGATGGCTATCATGGCCAGGCCGTGACGACTCGACTTCACCTTTCTTCTTTTTCAGTTTTGCTCGATCATGGCCGTGATGGGCATCACGGCTAGGCCGTGATGGGCTCTGTTTGGCTCATTTTCTTCAGTTTTAAAGCTCCATCTTCATCCAAACTTCATCATGGTTGATCTTGAGCAATTTACCCTTGATATCTGCAAAACAACACACGAAAACCGCCTTACCCGTTCCAAAGGAAAATTAACCTAAAATCTAATAAAAATATGCCTGTACTACATGAAAATGCATGCAAAATGATAGACAAGGATGATGTGGAATCACACTCATCAATAAGCTCATAATTAAGTTGTTTATCCAAACGCATCCCTTGTCCTCAATGTGATAATCAGATTTAAGCTTAAGCCAATCTTCCCAAGAAATATCATCTGGTGAAAGCCCTTCCCGTTGCACCAGCACTTCTAAACGTGGTCCTGTAGTACCTTGGTTCTAGCGATAGCTAATTACAGCAAGTGGAATAATCAAGGGTTGGTTTTCAAAAGCATCTTTGGGTAGGTTGGTCGTGGTTACAATCTCCCCAGTACCGCCATGGAAAGGTTTGAGCATAGAGCAATGGAAAACAGGATGAATGCGTGACTCACCTGGCAGCTCCAATTTATATGCTGCCTTACCAATCTTCTCAAGTATTTGAAAGGGTCCATAGAAACGTTTGGCTAGTTTAGTGTAAGGGACACCAGTGACTGTAACTTGTCTAATAGGACGTAGCTTCACCATAACCCAATCTCCAACCTGAAAGTCTACCTCCCTCCTATGATTATCTGCAAACTGTTTCATGCTTTCCTGGGCTTTGACTAGTTTTCTGCGCAATGCAGTCAGCATTTCCAATGCAGTCAACAGTAGACGAACCAGCAAGGTATCGCAGAAGATTTGGGGGACTTTTCCCAAAAGTAATTTCAAAAGGTGTCTTGCCCGTTCATGAATGCTTGGAGGTGTTGTAAGACCACTCTGCCCACATTCACTACTACAGAAAAGGGTTTCAGTAGCGCTTTTTTTTTTTTGTCTTTAGTAGCGCTTCAAAGCACTATCTATTCACCCGCTACTGAAGGTGGGAGAGATTCAATAGCGCTTAAAAAAGCGCTACTGAAAGTAGGAATAGGTAGCGCTTCCTTGAGAAAGCGCTGTCTAAAGTTGGTAATGAGACAATCTATTACATACTTTAGACAGTGCTTTCTCAAGGAAGCGCTATCTATTTGTCACTTTAGGCAGCGTTTTTTCAAGAAAGCGCTACTGAAAGTAGGAATAGGTAGCGCTTCCTTGAGAAAGCGCTGTCTAAAGTTGGTAATGAGACAATCTATTACATACTTTGGGCACGCGCTTTCTCAAGGAAGCGCTATCTATTTGTCACTTTAGGCAGCGTTTTTTCAAGAAAGCGCTACTGAAAGTAGGAATAGGTAGCGCTTCCTTGAGAAAGCGCTATCTAAAGTTGGTAATGAGTCAATCTATTACATACTTTAGACAGCGCTTTCTCAAGGAAGCGCTATCTATTTGTCACTTTAGACAGCGTTTTTTCAAGAAAGCGCTACCTAGCCCCCCCCTTTTTTTTTTTCATTATTCACTGTTTTTCTACATTTCCCACCTACACAATCATCCCTCATCAATTCACAGTAACACTGCATTTAGGTACATCACACACATACACATATATATTGTACAAAGTTTACATACAATATTGGTAAATATATATATATATATAAACCAAACCAAATATCAAAATAATGCATATTATAACCAATTAATTAAGTAATATACTTCAACATAATTCATAGTAAGGCTTACACATAACCAATTCTAATATTTAAGTCCATAAACCAAAAAGTCGCTAACCTATACTAGACAATAACCATGCACTACTAACAATGTATACAGGCTAATTAACACACTAGTAATTCTAAACAATTTGTGCATGCGGCTTCCATCTTCTACTTGATCGCACAAAATCCTTATTGATGGCCTTGCTGTGAATAAAGCTGCAAGAATCCACAAAAGCAAAATCTCGAAGGATCAACCAAAAATAAAAGGCCTTCATTATTTTATTTTACACAATTGTATTCATATATTAGCAAGAATCGGTTTCCTTCAATGCAACAAACCATAAAGCTTCACAAGATTTGGATGCTTTGCAGCGTATATCATGCCTATTTCATTAACAAATTCACGGTTCCCTTGCTTTGACTTGGAGGAGAGCTGCTTAACAGCAATGACAGCACCATCTGACAATATACCCTGTGAATATGCAATATCTTCAGTATCATGTTTTCTTATATAAAATATTGGCAATAAATGACATAATCCAATGTTTCAAAACTTAATGCTGCTATACAAAGTTACCTTGTAAACTGGCCCAAAGCCTCCTTCACCTATCTTATTTGCTTGGATCAAAGTTATTAGTAGCAGACTTTGATTTGTCTTAAATCGAAATAGCCCGTTTTCGGTTCTAGAAGTTCTGAAAAGGTAGGTGTAGTACTACTCGAGAGGAAAACTATATATAAAAAGAAAAACCTTACAAGAAATTTGATATCTTAAAATAATCTAATATTAATAGATATATAGAAGTCATGTCTATCACTATTATAGATTATATTAGATGTATATACATCCCGGAGAAAACAGCCATCACCTTCGGGAAAAATTGAGACAAACCAAGAAGCATGGTAGCAACTCGTTACAAGAGCCTTTTCCCGAAGCGATATCTTATCCAAGCAAATTGCACATACTCCCTCATGCTTCCCATATTCACTCTGATCAGCATTGAACAAGAACAACATCACCAAAATCAGAATACCTAACCCATCGATATTTCCCACAAAATAATAACCCAACCAAAGCAACAAATAAAATCAACACCTGGGGTTTGAGTGAAAGATCCTGAAGATCGATGAAATGGGGTTTAACCCAATAACACAAAAACTGCAAAACGAAATGGAAAATTCAAAAACAGAACAAAAGGTTCACTGTGCTTATTATAATTAAGAAATGGGAAAATAAAAAGTCACAGCATTTAGCGTACCAAGCAAAATGAATGCTCAACAGAGAAGAACATTGATCCTGGGTTGCCTTTATTTCTGTTCAACTATTCATAAATTGTACTTCATCACTTACCAATTGTATAATTGAAACTTCCGCATGAGTTCCAAATGTAAACTACAAGAAGAAAAGCTCCACAAGATTGTGCGAACCAAAATGTAAAGAACAATTTGTGCTTCAAGTTAACTTCATCAATCATGATCTCGTTGTGTGAAATCAAAGGGTAACAGACTATCACGGTAATGAGGGACTGTAAATTCAAGTACTCAGTCCAAGTGAGCACAAGCAAAAGAAAACCTTCTAGATCCTGCTTTTTTTTCTTTTTAATACAAGATCCTGCTTATTAATTGAGGATAAAGTAGAGAAGGCCAAGGAGAAGCAACAATATAAAGTGATCTATTTGATGTGAATTTTACAATCTGAGGTGCAAGAAAATGAATGAAACAAAAATGGTGATACTACTACTATAAAATTTTCACACAGGAACCAAATAGAGCAAGGGTTTAACTACCGAACCTTCAGGAACTCCTTGTCCGATTAATCGGGCTTTTCTACCGATCTGCTCCAAAGCTTGATCATGGTCTTCACAGGTTATGAAACAAGAATCCTAACTACCTGATTTATCAAGTCCACATCTACATTCTACACACCTGCAAAAACTGATAGAACCTGAATGACATAAATATGGAAATCTCTCATAAAGGAGACCTTTTGTTTCAGAAATTATAATCATTTGTCTAATTTATAAAATATAAAGTGATTTGATTTAGAATTTGAATTTTTGATTTTAACTTTAGTTATGCATGTGTAGAAATCCACTCAAATCAATTCAATTTCACTTTTCAATGATTATCTAAAGTACTAAAAACATCGTAAATATAAAGAAATTGGCAAAGTATATAAGAACACCTACCCTGTATGGTCTGCAACTTATTTTTGACAGCATTAACACAACCTTCACATTTCATATCCACCATGTATTCCGTCTATCACCAAATTAACCCCAGAAAAAAAAAAGATGAATAAGGATTAAATTAAATTATTTTAGCTAAAACCCCCCTGCAAATTAGTAATTGCATAGAAACACCGGAAAAAGTGAAAATGATGAAACTGACCCAGTAACTCCGGTAAGACAAAGATGTCGATTTGTGAGAGAAAGACGAAGGAGATGAATGTTAAATGAGAATTGAATTTTAAGATTATAGCATAATAATAATGAAGTGATGAATTGAAGAGAGGAATGAAAGGCAAAGGGAAACCTGAGAAGTGGGATTGGGGTCCATGTGAAGAGGTGAGGGAGCGGTAGCGAATGATTTCACGAGTGGGAAGCGATTTGTGTTGGAAGGGAAGACCGCGTTTGGGGAATTGGGGGATTGGCGAGACTGAGAGGAAGATGAAAAGGCGAAGGCAGCGGGAAATAACAAGCAATCGCTGTTGTTGTTGCCACCGTCCTCAGAACTTGTTTCTTTCCTTATAACTAAAATGAGGATATAAAATGTATACTTCAATTCATTGTTATGTTTACATAAAATAAACTATGAAGAATGTGACCAGTAGGATGAAGAAATTTTAGTGTTGCCCAGATTGTACTCATCCATGTTGCATAGCTAGAACCAAACCAGAATAACATGAATATCTACTTAGCCTATCATAATCTGCATGCATGGTACAAACCATCTTACTTTCATTGATATTTCCTTTCAAAACAGCACGATTGGGCATGGACAGGGGTTTAGGCTTATGCAAGGATCTCATATTGACCTTACAACGTTTTTCATGCAAATTAGTAACTTATAGTTATACAACTCTGTCCCTCATAAAAACATTAAAACAAGGGAAATGAGCTCAACATAAAGGTTTGAAATTTTTTCGTACCATTGTAATGGCAGATATATGCAGTCACGAGCACAGGAACTACAGTGAATAGTTTAAAGAATGATGCAACATCAGTAACGATTGGGAAGATTCTGGGCATCCCAATGCCTCCACTAAAAATCTTGACAATTGCAATTCCCACAGCAATTACAAGAAAAACAACTGCCAGTCCAACTGATAGTGCAGAAGTGAATCTTCATGGATTTATTATAAAAAATGACAATAATACATGTCTACTACTATGTATGAAAAGTTGAAGCAAAAGAGCAATCCTAAAACTATAATACATGTCTACTACTATGTCATGCCATTTAGCTATCATAATCATATATATATATATATATATATATATACACACATAAATATAGCATCTCTCTAATTTAGTTAGCCAATGCAACAGAAACTATATTGTATATCTGACTATACAAATTTAAATAGACAACCTCAATCACTTCTTTAATTGCATTTAGACTCTATTGCATACTAACAAAGGACAAACACAATCAGATGGTAAATACCTCGGTGGCAATGTCCCGAGGAGGATGTTTGATTTCCATGTTGTCAGGAATAAACCTTAAATCAAGTGCATTAGATGACTGTATAAATTCAAGACCATTGCATTCTTCAGGACCACGAACTTCCTCCTCTTTCATACGTGGAAGACCAAACTCAGATCTATAGATAGCTACTGATTTGATTAGTCCATTAGAGGGGACAAATGAACTTAATAATACATACAAGTCAACAGCCTACAACAACAACAAAAACATTATAACATGACCGCAAGACACACGCAGACAATATTTTAAACAAGCAAAAGCTTGTTCCAAGTACTTGAATTAAATTTAAATATGCCTTATAATAAAAATTTATCCCATCAACAGCACATCAGCCTTGACATACACACCTTAACATGAGGCCTCCATAAGAAGCAAGGCTTCCTGCCCTAGAAAACCTGATCATAAGCTCAATTGACTTCTCAGTCAAGAAAGTCATCAAGATGATAACAAGACCAGACACCATCCCCAACTCTTTCAAGGTTGCACGCAAGGCCATGATCCCAGCACCAATAATTGTGGTGGACAAGTTAAATGGGGTACAAATAAAATAAAAATAAAAATAGATAGATCTGGTTGCAATTGTGAAGAATAAAGAACCTGAAAGGCTAAAACGAAGTTCTTGCTTCGTTCCATGGAAGCCTCGTCGAAAGTCATTGCCTCCAACTTCATCGTCATACCAGATTGATGAGGCGAGAGAGGTAACCAAACTTGATGTTGAATGGAGAAAAGAAAGAAAAGAGTAAGTGAGAACAGAGTCATACTAGTTATTCCCCCAATTCCAAATCCTAAGAGAAATGAGAAGAAGAACAAAAGAGAGAAGAAGAAGAAGAAGAAGAAGAAAATAGGGGTACCTGCGGCACGGCTCCACGCACAACGAAGCTATAGGGAACAACTTGGCTAAATCATACTTGGCGGCGAATGCGGAGGTGCAGAAGGAGGTCACAGTGGTTAGGGTTATCAATCGAAAGAGATGAATCGTACCTGGGCTGGGGGTAGAGGACGGCCGATCGAGAGGTGGCGGACGAGCGGTGGATGGTGGTGGACAAGCAGAGGACGACGACGAAATTCCTTGGCCGAGTGAAATAAAGCGCGAAGACGAAGCAAAACGTAGAGGCGAACAAGGGAGAGAGAGTGGTGAGGGATTTCAGACCAAAGGAGAGGTAAAAGGGGAAATATTTAGTAAAGGGGAATAGACAGCGCTTCTTTGAAAAAGCGCTATCTATTCTCTTACTTATCGTAGCGCTTTCTCAAGAAAACGCTATCTATTCTCTTACTTATAGTGGCGCTTTCTCAAGAAAACGCTATCTATTCCTATCAATCTACATTCAGTAGCGTTTCCTTGAAGGAGCGCTGTCTTAGAACAAGGAATAGATAGCGCTCTCTTAAGGAAGCGCTATTAAAAACCTTCCGCCTATTTTTAAGTAGCGTTTTTTATTGAAGCGCTACTGAAAGTGCGCTACTAAAACCCTTTTCTGTAGTAGTGATTAGATACCTTCACCATGCAGTAGGTTTGTTGTGAACAAACGCTCGCAAATATTGCTCAATGACCCTATTCAAGACTTCCTTTTGACCGTCGGTTTGTGGATGATATGCGGAGCTCATCCGCAGTTTGGTACCACTCATTTTAAACAACTCTTGCCAAAATCTACCGATGAATAGAGGGTCACGATCCGAGACTAGGCTTCTTGGCATCCCATGTATTTTTCCAACGATTTCCATGAAGAGCACAGAAACTTTGTGAGCAGTAAAATGAGGCTGCAATATGCCCAAATGTATGCCTTTGAGTAATTTAATTACTTTTTTTAAATTATTTTATTGGGTGTGTAAACACTGACTTATTTCAGTGAATGCGTGTTTACTAGACAATAATTTACATTATTGTCACTATTATTACTAGTACAGAAAAATGTTTTAAATAATATGATTAAGAGAAAAGCATTTTCATATTTTCATTCTATTTAATTTTAGACTTGAAAATAAATTGGTTTGACATCAATCGGATATCAATTTTGGATCGAGTATTTTCTTAGTTGATCAATTTAATTATCAATCTCTACTTTATTTCAAATTTTAAAAGTATTTGTTTATTACCCTTTATTTTTAGATTCCAAAAAGTAAAAACATGTTTATTTTAGGCTTAATATTTATCACTCACAGTATACCCACTAATACAAAACCAACTTTTCTCTCTCCTATTTCTATCTAAAATCCGTAAACACCCCCTCCCCCTCACTTTCTTTTTTCTTTCTCTGCTTTCTTCTTTCCCTTCTTTCTCTCTTCTTTTCTTTTTTTTCTTCTCTTCTTCTTCCTCCCACTCCAACTTCACCTCCCTCTCTCCATGGTTCAGACTGGCGCCACCCTCCTGCCACTGTATTAGCCACGTCTTGCCGCCTTAGGTGCTGCTTGATCGTCTTCCGCCGCGGCTGAGAAGGAGAAGATGAACGCGTGTCAGATCTGTCCTGTCTTCGTGGGTGGGTCGCGGTCACCGCCACGGTGATGCCGCTGGTCGTCGCAAGGAGCCATTCCGCCGTCGGTAAGGGTGGTTCCATCCTTCTTCTGTATTTCAAACTCTTTCCTCTCATTCTCCGCTTTTGATGATAGACATGTTTCTTATCCCCTATATCTTTCTGTATGTTGTATTTTATTTATTATGTGATCGTATGAGAAGACTCTGTGGAGGAGCTTGATATTGAGGAGCTGGATGGGATTCCATATGAATCAGATGCGAGAGTACGAGCTGTGGACTCCAACGATGTAGATTAGTGTCTAGGGCCAATGAGTCTTATAAGACGTTTTATATTTCCGCAAATGTTAGTTTGTTTTAAGATGCATGTTAGGGATCCTACTGACGGGATACCCTAAACAGTGTTTTGATAACTCTGATGCAAGACATATATGGTGTATGTATTATATATAAAGTGTGATGCTTTAACTTTCAAATGTTATATGTTTTATAAGTTAAGTTTTAATCTTTAAGTGTTTTGGAATACACGTTTAACGTTAAGAGCGCGATTAAATAATTAAATAATTAAATAATAAGGTTTTAATTTAATGACACAAAGGAGCACAACGGGGTGTCTCATTAGACATTTGAGTGAATTGATTTAACGGAATCCATTGGTCTATATACTTTCACATTTTGTTGAGAGAAGTGGTTATGACTATTTCTTGAGTTATAACACAGATAATTTCGTGATAGCAGAAGTTTCTTGGTGAAACTTAGTTTTGTCACTTCTATTTTTGGTAGAGGTGAAAGTCATCATTTTGTAAATTCTTTGTATTAAAAATAAGAATTAATCCTCTTTGGATTAGAAATTATTCACCCTTTGATTCCTTAAATCCGCTGGAAGATTCTTGTAGAAGAATGAACTTTATTAGATTCATGTTTGAAAATGTATATTAATCATGTATTTTTACACCCACGAACCTGATGGAAGGATCTTTTTGCATATTGAATGTTCCTGTATCTTTCAAATTAATGAAATTCTTTTCTATGCTTATGTAAAAGTGAAATCAAGAAAAATTTCATTTCTTGAGAAATTCTTTTATGACCACCAAGGTCATGTCTTATTTCGGTTCGAAAGTACTTGTCGTCGTTGATCATCTTAGTTCTACGTATTTTCCAAATGTCGTCGATGTGTGACCTATCTCATCAGTCATGAGTTGGGTATCTCCACATCAAGATGTCAGAGTTAGTTGAGTAAAGTGAAAAAAGGGATAGTTTAAAAATTGAGACCTTCCTTGTTAAGATATTGGCATTCCTTGAATCTTTGTTATGAGTTTGCTGAAGACCTACATGAGTCTTGTTTGAATTCAAGTGATCGTGGATCGACTGGTGAAGTCTACATCGGGTGTTAAGAACCAAGTTGAAGTCAAGTTCAGCTTATCACCTTGAGTTCGATGGAGAAATAAGAAATGATCTAATTCTTAAAAAGTGAGGTTAGCTGAGAGTAAATATAGTACCTAAGTATCGTTATCCCTATAGCAGAATAAATGGCAGGTGATAAGAATTTTGTTGAGGTGTTGATGTGATTGGTAATACGGAAACCCTTAAGCTCAACGTGAGTGAGTAAGACGATTACAATAGACCTTATCATGAATGAGGCAGAATGTCGCTAGAGGAATCTAAAGTAATGATCAAATGTTTGTAATTAAGATTTATTTTATGAGTTTGAAGATTGACAGGGAAGTGTTTATAGTAGTTTTTCCCTAAGCGGAAGGGGAGCAGTAAAGAGGAGTTCTTGAGTGAAACTAAGTTGTTAGAAAAGTTTAAGAATTATGATTTTGGATAATTCAAACTGAAGTGATTCCTTTTGGTTGTAGTTGCATGAAGGAGTGTAATCGTATTTTTTAAGATTGAAATGAATGACTATGATATAATTTGGAGTGGTGGAATATGCTCAAAGGAAACTAAGACTACAATTGTATACTTTGAGTTGAAAGTTGATGTATGATGGGAAAAAAGTTAGTGTTGAACTTGGTGTTCGTCGTGAGGATAAGATGTTGAAGAAGGTTTTCTAGTGGACCAATATTGAGGCGAGAAGTGATTAAGTTTTTATTATGTCTTTCGAGTGTGATAAACTAAGGTGAAATGTCGAGGTTAATGGGAATAATGTTGTGGTAAATAGTTTTAAGGGTAAATAGAATGACATAAGAATCGATCCTGTTATAGAATTATAGATGAAAGGAATGAAGCGACGAGAAATACAAAGTAGGATCTTAGGGTCTAGGTGTGATTACAAGATCCTGTTTAGTTTCAAGCAACGAAATTTCGAGGACAATTTTTTTTTAGAGGGGTAGTAATGTAACACCCCGGTTTTTTTTCGCATATGATTACATTATTTTATTTGGATGTTTATGGTTATTTTTGTTTATGTGGTTTAGTTTGAGTAATTTAATTATTCTTTTTAAATTATTTTATTGGGTGCGTTAGCACTGACTTATTTCAGTGAATTCAGCTTACTAGACAATAATTTACATTATTGTCACTATTATTACCAGTACAGAAAAATGTTTTAGACAATATGATTAAGAGAAAAGAATTTTCATATTTTCATTCTATTTAATTTTAGATTTGAAAATAAATTGGTTTGACATCAATCGGAAATTAATTTTGGACCGAGTATTTTCTTAGTTAATCAATTCAACTATCAATCTCTACTTTATTTCAAATTTTGAAAGTATATATTTATTACCCTTTATTTTTAGATTCCAAAAAGTAAAAACATGTTTATTTTAGGCTTAATATTTATCACTCATAGTGTACCCACTAATACAAAACCAACTTTTCTCTCTCCTATTTATGTCTAAAACCCGTAAACCCCCCATCCCCCTCACTTTCTCTTTTCTTTCTCTGCTTTCTTCTTCTTTCCCTTCTTTTTCTTTTCTTTTCTTTTTTTCTTCTCTTCTTCTTCCTCCCACTCCAACTTCACCTCCCTCTCTCCATGGTTCAGACCAGCGCCACCCTTCTGCCGCCGTATCAGCCGCATCTCGCCGCCTTAGGTGATGCTCGATCGTCTTCCGCCGCGGCTGAGAAGGAGAAGATGAACGCGTGTCAGATCTGTCCTGTGTTCGTGGGTGGGTCGCGGCCATTGCCGCGGTGATGCCGCTGGCCATCGCAGGGAGCCCTTCCGCTGTCGGTAATGGTGGTTCTATCCTTCTCCTGTATTTCAAACTCCTTCCTCTCATTCTCTGAACCTTAACTTGTTTTGTTTGGCCCTGGTGGCGCAGAACGGAGTCCCGCCGTCGTCCGGCGCTGCGAGGAGCATCACAACACCATTACCTCTTCTTCTTGTTGGGTGAGTTGGAATTTCACTCATCTATTTGTTTAAAAATTTAAAACCCCCTAATTTAATTTTGAAACCCTAACCCTAACCCTTTGATTTCAAATTATAGCCTTGAAATTGAACCTTGTTTTATGCTATTGAGACTGTGAATTAGTGTTTCCCTAAGCCAATTTCATTGTTCTTTGGCTAAAATGAGTTTTCCCCAAATTGTGTTTAGGAACCCTAAACCCCAATTTGATTTTAATTGAATTTGGTTTTGTTTTTGTGAAATTAATTATGATTTAGTGCAATTAGGACTCTTAATTGATGATTCCTAAGTTTATTTTCATGATCCTTTAATCAAAACAAAGTTTCCTCAAAGGGTATTGCGAAGCTTAAGCTCCAAACATGATTTTCTTTGAAAATGACCTTGTTTGGTAATAAGATTAAGTGTTTAGATCAAATTAGAATGTGTGTTTGATCATGTTATTGATTTCTTGATTTCTGGTTGTTGCGCGTTGTTGGATTCCCTCTCTGAGGTGTTTGACACGGCTATGCTTGCTTGATGGAGTATATAGTTACACTCTTAGAGCTAACGTGAGCATTAAGATGAGAATCCTTTACTTGTCTTCAAAGGTAAGGGGAGCTTGCCTATGGATATTCAATAACTATATGCATGTGTGTATGTGTGTAATTGAGTGTTGTGAATATTATTGTGATATTGAGCCAATACTTGAATAACTTGTTTACATTACAAAAAAAACCTATTTAGCGACCGAAGATTTCGGTCGCTAAACATGATAATTCGGTTGCTATACTGTATAGCGACCGAATTAAGGGGGTAGCAGAAACCCTGGTCGCTAAATGTTTAGCGACCGAAATTATATTTCGGTCGCAAATCTGCGACCGATATTTCGGTTGCAAAAGTATATATTTCGGTCGCCGTATAGTTGGTCGCATACCAGCTCGCCTAATTTGGTGACCGATATTCGGTCGCAAAATTTTGATTTTTTTTTTCCTGTAACGATCCTGCCGACCAAATATAGTTTTTCAACTATTACCCCATTGATTTTTAATTTCTGATATAAACAAAATACACCAATATTTTTTTTAAATAAATAGAAAACATAAATATGATGTACTAACGATCCAAAACACCACAGTCAATATGATCAAGAAAACATATACATTAATTAACGCAAGTTTAATAATGGTTTATAAAAAAAAGTTTAATAAGTATTAATTAACGATCAAAACATAAAAATACACCACAGTCAATAAGTACTAATCAAAATATCAAAACTCATCAATCTTCCAAAGGGATGAACATGTAGAAACGAGAACCCCCAAGGTACTTAAACTTTGCCAATGCACCAAATGGACAACAAATACAACTCCCGATACCATTTGTATCTCATTTGCAAAATATGGGTGATCCTCATGGATTACTATATTCCCATTGAACAGATTTCCGCTTTTGTCTTCAATAGTCACAACACGCGGTATTTGTTGTCCCCAACGACGGTAGAATGATCGCGGGATTGAAATCAAATCCTGCAAATACACAAGAACAATTTAGTAAATGATTAGTTTATGCCTTAACCATCATTACGTGAATCCAATCGTTATTCTTAAGTTGATGAGATACTGTACCTGGTCTATATGGATGGCTGTCTCAAAACATTTAGTCGGGTCCATTTTCTGATAAAACGATAAGGAAAACAAGTCATATGTCTAAACTTCATCAAGTGATAATAAGAAAAGATGGAAAGATCCATGTAACATACTATCATGTTAAAATAGAACAAAGAAATGTAACTTCACATGCAACTTTACATATTAGCAAACATAGTAGTTTTCAGGAAAGCAGATGCTTTTACGTCGTTTTGAAGGATGGTCATAGAGAGGATTAGCATGGTTACTACCTTTGGATGCCAAATGGTGTTTCACAATCATTTAATCATAAGATTGAATAACTTAACTCTTAAATCAATCTATCGCTTAACAACTAATGACATAAAACAAAACACATAAACCATTCACATGAGCATTCTATAATCTCTCAATCTATCGCTTAACAACTAATGACATAAAATAAGAATCATAAACAAAATAGTTTTACAGAAACAGTTATAAGGAAAACACTGAACCTATGTCCATACGGGTTTTCGGGACAAAGAACTATAACATCTCCTTGTAAACAATATAACAAACACCTGTCAAGCAAGATCCTTTAACATATCTGTTCTCACATATTGGCATATCAACACCATCACAAAATCAAAACCAAATTACAATACACATGCAAACAACACATAATTGCAAATGCATGCATAAATATTATATTATCAAAGACACAATCAAGCATCTTGCCTTTCGGGCAGGATACCTTCCTATTGAGCTCAGCTCTCCACTAACAAACAACAAGATATATAGTAGTGATAATAAGAAAAGATGGAAAGATCCATGTAGCATACTATCATGTTAAAATAGAACAAAGAAATGCAACTTCACATGCAACTTTACATATTAGCAAACATAGTAGTTTTCAGGAAAGCAGATGCTTTTACGTCGTTTTGAAGGATGGTCATAGAGAGGACTTTTCCTACCGGAAGTGCCTAGATAACCTAGTAAGGATGGTCATCAACAACTATTTCTGGAAAGCTCCATTTCCTAATAAAACAAATGAGTAAAAAACCAGAGTTGTTTTCATAATATTGTGTACAAAGCTGCTTTCTAATGTGAATAATGTTTTAATGATGACGGCCCGTCATGCATGTGCCTGGCAAACTGTGCCTAGCCCTTCATTTTATCTAACCCTATACTTAATCCTTCATTATCTAAGAGACTCGCTTTTGTTGGCTTCAAGAAGAGACTTTCTAACTAAGCTCATGGACTTTAAATTAGTAAATGAATATTAACAACAACAAAGTCATGCCATTTATGAACTAATAACACTTTATCAATTCATTCCAATGCTTATAATGTAAATATATACAAATATGATTCCATAATCATTTCCAAACAAGTTATCAATAAATACATATCAAATTATTCTAATTACATTGATTCATTGTTATTGAAAGATTTTTATTTTAAAGAGAATAAACTATTCTTCATAGCAATCCAAATGTATGAACATGCTCAGATATAAGTACCAGCCTTCAATAAATTTACATCAAATAAGGTACACTCAAATACAATGAAATAGACCATGGTCATTTCATGTGCTTTCTGAAATCATCAATCACCAAAAAGAAGTGATTCAGAAACTGAAGAACCATGGGTGAATAGCCTATCAATAGAATGGTTTAAATTACTTACATAAAGTTATAGACTTCAAGTAACAAATGTTAAATTAAATTAATAGATAAAGCTTGATAACCATATATACCCCTCATATTCGCAACCGTGCAACAATTAATCTTATGACTTCTCTCACAAAACGAAACAAAAAAATGAGATGGGTAATAAATAGGAAACAATTACCAATACTCAAGCAAAAAAAACGTAATTGGCAAAGTAGCCACACTTACTCTCCTGTCAAAACTCTTTGCTCTCCCTGTAATTTTACCTTCTCTTAAGCAACCCGTATCATATTCTTAATTTTCTAGTTCAAACAAATCTCACATATCTCATATCAAAACATATCTTCCACAAATCTCAGTATTAAATATAAGATATGAATCTATTAACAAGATTAATTACAAATTAATGTCTGTAATACCAGTCTCAATCTCTTTTATCCACAATTTATTGCCATTATCTCTACATCTCTACAACACATCTCAATTAGTGTCACCCCTTCATATAACTTTACCAATTCCCCCAAACAAGTATCTATAACCCATAAGAATTAAACTTGACAAGTAACCACTAACCACCATAATTTTTTTTTATAAACAAGCAAGTCGTGTACATTAGAAACAATGGTAAGGTCTTATTTTAAACAAATCTCACATCTCATATAATGACATCTATTATATGTATCTTAATATTCATTACATGATATAAATATATGAATGAAAATTGAAAACCACAGTAATTTTTAAATAGGAATTTACATCAACATTAATCACAACTTACATTAGAAACAATGGTAAGGTGTTCTACTCAATCACAAATCACCTATATCACAACTCACATGAAATACACAAGTAGCTCTTCTCGGTAGTAAGCAATAAAGCAAGCAATGAAACAATGAAGCAAAATAAAAAGGATACATAGAGAGTCCATGCCTGGTTACCTCAAGGCAGAGCAGGTAATGGACAAACCGAGGAGAGAAGAGGGTAGGAGGAGCTCGCCTGCCGTGCGTGGTGACCGGAGAGCTGCGTATGGCGTCCTGAAAAAGAGGGGGCGGAGTATAGCTGACTGAAACAGAGGGGGGGATTAAAAACAGAGCAGGAAGAGGGGAAAGGAAGAGAGTAGAGGAAGAGGGAAGAGATGGAAGAAGAGGAGGAGGAGGACGGAGGCTTACCGGAGACGGCGGTGGTGGCGGTGCCCACTGCACGGTGGTGGCGGCCTGAACGCGAGGGAGAAGATCGAAGATGGGTGAGGGAGGAAGGAAGAGAAGGCAGAAATGAGGAAGAAGGGGAAGATTTCACGATTTTATGGATTTATAATTTAGCGACCGAAATAATCGGTCGCTAAATCGGTCGCCAATCACTTAAATAAAAAATGGTCGCTAAATTCGGTCGCGGGATGAGTTAATTTGAAATTTGAATTCATAAATTTAGCGACGGAGAACTCAATCGGTCGCTAACACGCGCGATTTTAATTTTTTTCTGCGCCGTTTAGCGACCGAATTAATATCGGTCGCAAATGTAAATAAAATTTAACCGTTGCATTTAATTCGGTCGCTATTTCGGTCGCTAAGAATACATAAAATTTATGGCTTTCAACCGTTGCATTTAAGTCGGTCGCTATTTCGGTCGCTAAGAAGGGATAAAATTACTGACTTTTAAGTTCCTTCATATAGCGACGGAAATAGCGACCGATAGCCCTGCTACGCTCTATTTCGGTCGCTATTTCGGTCGCAGTATTATCTCTAATCACTATTTCATGTAGATCCTACAATCGGTCGCTAGTTCGGTCGCAAAAAGCAACCGAAAAATTCGGTCACTATTTTCGGTCGCTAAACAACCTTTTTTTTGTAGTGTTACTTGAACTAATGTGGTTATTACTTGAAGTTGAACATTTCTTGCTTTAAAGTGTTATGAATTATATATATGTGATGAATTGTCATTAACTGTGATATTATTGTTGTTGTGAATATATTACTGTTGATTGAAGTTTGAGAAGCCAGACTTGAGTCTGTGCCCAATGACTATAAGGATTAAAAGCCTTAATAAGCCTTGAATAGAACTTTGAAAGTTTTGGGTTCACTTATAAAAGTTCCCTGTTTAAAGTGCTTACTTCAGAAGAATAAGATCTTCGTTTTTAGAAAAATGTTGAAGTGATTTTGAGTTGAAGGGAACTACCTTTTTATGATCAAAAGTTTTGTACGAGAGAAAACCTTTTCGAACGGTGTGTTTTATGAAGGAAATACCCTTTGAAAATATTTGACTTTATTCCATCAAGGATTTCAAAAGCAAACAAATTTCCTAAATGTTTTATAAAAGAATTTGTAAAGGAAAAGATTTTCTCCTAAATGATTTAGAAACGTTCTGGTTATTTGGATGAGTGACCGAGGTTTTATTTTGGTTTTTGATTTTCACTGAGCGAAAAGTAGGCACATGTGAAAGAGAATCTAGTTCGCGAGACGTCGCCTCTAGCATTCAGTTATATGCACTCGATCTGGGATCCGTGTCAAGAATTATGGACCAGGGGTCCTAATCGTGATATTATGGGCTAGGAGTTCTAATCTTGGAATTGAGGACTGTGTGTCCTAATTTCGTTGTTATGGACTAGGAGTCCTTATCATGTTGAAATAAAACATGGATAAAATTATAATTGTTTCTACGACCACAACCTTGGACTGCGGCATCGGTCTAAGGTGTTGTGATTGAGCACTCAGACTGCGCGTCCTGTGTTAGTGATTTTCCAGTGATAAAAATTGTGAATAGTTGTTAGCTTTGGGCTTCGACAACGGAAAAGAGTGAACACAAAGAAAAGTCTTGATAATGAAAAGTCTTTTATTCATATGCATTTCCCCTTAGCAGACGTGCTTGAGTTACCGAATACCCGCTTAAGATGTGGTATTCGATGATGTATACATCCGAATGGCCGTTATAAGGGATTCGTGATGATGTTGATCCGGGTACATGAGGTGACGGAGACAACTTGCCAATGCGACATACGAGTCTGATCAACTCTTTATTTCTTAATGATAAAACGGTGATGATATCTCATGAGATTAAGATTAGAGCCCGATGATTGAAGTGTCAGGCATTATCTTTATAAAATTGATTGATTCGGGTATGAGACCCACTGAAATAATACTTGTTGTTTACCTATGGATAATGTTTAAAATGTTAATATGCCAATGTGTTGTATGTATCATGTATATGGTTGTTGTGTGATATATCAATTTGTCGATAACTCACCCTTACAAATATATCAGGTTTCTTCTGGTTCGCTATCGTACCCTGGGTACTTTAGTACAGATGGTGCAGAGGAGTCTTCCTAAGTCACTCAGAGACTTAGATCTGGTTGTTTGATGAAGTATTTGATTGTGGAATGATCACGTGAGTTTTCCTCAGGAATAACTTTTGATAGTATGTATGAGTATGATTCAGAGAGTCTTTATTTTAAAATGGAATGTTTATGGCTCGAAGAGAATCTCTTTTGAATGAAAACCTAAGCTTTTCATTTTGGTCATGTATAGCTTATTGATATAATTATTTTTAGCATATTATTGCCTGATCGTATTTGGTGTAACTGGAATCTGGAATGAAAATGTAATTATTTTAGCAGGTGTTCTTTTACCTGGGATGTGCGAACTACAGAGGAGACTCTGTTGAAATATTTGTAAAAATACTAGCTCTTATTCAAGTATATCTCTAAATTAAATAGGCTTGCCGGGCTAGGATTGTAAGTCGGCGTGCCGATCAAGGCTTAGGTTTGGAGTCGTGACAAATTTTTATACCCAATTTCAGACGCTTATGTACTTATATAAATTATTTTCTGAAAGCAACCGGCAAATTTTCTTTTAATTTATTTTCGCACGTGTTTACAAAGTAATCCCCAAGGGGGTGTTACAACTACCACCAGAATTGTAGTATTGTCATGGTAGGGAGGTAATCCCAAAATAAAATCTAGGGATAAGTCTTCCCAAGGGCTATACGAAACTGGCAATGGACACAACAGCCCTGCAGCTTTCTTAGTCTCATACTTAGTGTGGTGGCAGTCAGCACAATTGGACACAAATTGATTAACATCCTCTCTAATCCCTGGCAGTAGAAATTCTCTGTCAGTAGAGCATGCGTCTTAGTGCTTCCCATGTGCCCACCTGTGCGTGTTTTGTGAAACTCTTCTAACAACACACAAGTAAATAAGAGACCTCTAGGCAACCAGATACAGCCCTTATACGTAATCAAATCATGAACCAATGTGTAATCTGGATGTGCAACCGGATCCTGTAAAATAGTCGTACATTTTGCAGTAAATTCCTGAGTTGTTTAGCTCATGCTAGAGTACCTTTAGAAAAGTGAAATTGGGTACACTAGTGGAAAATATACATTAGACGGTAAAGGTTTACGTCAGTTAACCAAAAACTAGACGTTAAAAAGGGGGCGGTGGCAGTTTTGTAAATAATTAATTCACTGTTAACGTCAGTTGTTTTAAGGACTGACGTTAAAAGTGAGGCGGTGGCAGTTTTGTAAATATAAAATCACTATTTGCGTCAGTTGTTTAATGAACTTACGTTAAAAGTGTTTTGGAAGAAATTATTAAAACTTTTAACGTCAGTTGTTTATAAACCTGACGTTATAAGTGTGATTTTTACTTCAGTTAAATAAATAACTGACGTAAATAATCAACTCATTCCTATCTTTCTTTCGTTGTCATCTCAGTGTTGTCACTCTTAACGCAGATCATCACTCCATATAGTGCAGTTTATTTCTAATCTTTTTCTTAAAAAAGTTTATTTTTAATCTTAATTAATTAGCTTGAATTAGTAAATTAACAAATTCTTGTGCAAATTAAAATAAATAAACACTTAACATAAAACAAGTTATATATGTATAATCAAATCGTATCTCATTGAAGCGATTCATAAGTTACAATTACATGTTTAAAAGATAAAAAATTTCCGCAAGATATATAGCACTAAAATTAAAAAAGTTTCTGCTTCAACATCATTTTCTTCTCAGTCCTGTGCTGATCAGAATCTCCAACATTGATTCTTCTCATTGAAGCGATTCATAAGTTACAATTACATGTTTAAAAGATAAAAAATTTCCGCAAGATATATAGCACTAAAATATAAAAAAGTTTCTGCTTCAACATCATTTTCTTATCAGTCCTGTGCTCAGAATCTCCAACATTGAATGCATGCCCTCCCTCATTTGAAGTCGATGCTCCATCTGAATCCACAGTCACTTTGGAGCCGCGGCAGAGTGAAGGGTGCACTCGATCTGTTTCAGCAATATTCTTGGAACAGCCACTTGGTTCCAAAGCTGAGGTTTTGGAACTGTAGCTGCTGATTCTCCCGAAGGATGATGGTGTGTGCAAATCACATTACGTGATTCACCCAACCTTACCATCCATGTTACGTGATTCACACAACCTCAGAAGTTGTTTTGACCATTAAGACAGAGACCTTTAAGTCTAGGTATAGGAAGAAAGAGTGATGAAGTTAATCTCCATGGCAGGGCCATATTGTGAAGCAGAAAAATTAAAGGAAGGAAGGAAGCTATTTATAGGAGTAGGGGATGAAGTTACTAGGCGTCGTAAGTTGCTAAAAAATTAAATTGATCATTAAGAGCATTAGGTTCCAAGGCGCATTGGGAGTTGGCCTGGCAGTCATATATTATAAACGTGCAGAAAAGAAAACGCCAGAAGGAGTAGGAAGATACACTTTTAACGTCAGTTGTTGAATAAAACTGACGTAAAAAGCGTTTTTAAAATAAAAAATATTTATTTTTAACGTCAGTTGTTTATACAACCGACGTTAAAGTGTGATTTTTACTTCAGCCTATATCCCTATCTGAAATGCCCTGTTGTCACACAGGTCTGTTAACGTCAGTTGTTGAATAAAACTGAAGTTAAAAGTGTTTTTAAAATAAAAAATATTTATTTTTAATGTCTGTTGTTTATACAATTGACGTTAAAAGTGTGATTTTTACTTCAGTTAAATAAATAGCTGACGTAAATAATCCTATATCCCTAGCTATCTGAAATGCCCTGTTGTCACTCAATTAACACAGGTCTCAGAGCCATTTTGTGAAGGAATAGAAATATAGAGGAAAAGAAGAGGCAGTATTACAGACTGTTACAGAAGTATGTTACTTTATACAGACAACATTTTTAACGTCAGTTGTATTCAACAACTGACGTTAAAAGTGTTTTTAAAAAAAATATTAATATTTAACGTCAGTTGTTAATAAAACTGACGTTAAAAAACCTAATTTTAACGTCAGTTGTTTAATACAACTGACGTTAAATGTTGTTTTATGTTTACACCCGTGCGCCTTCTGCACTTCGCTCTGTACGTACGTCTCTTTTCTCTTTTCATCACGCTCAACCCTAAATCACTCTCAACCCTCACTCTCACTCTCACCCAGCACAGAACCCTAATCGCGAGCTCATCTCCACCGCAACC
The DNA here is from genome assembly GCA_030762895.1 of Sophora flavescens. NCBI lineage: Eukaryota > Viridiplantae > Streptophyta > Magnoliopsida > Fabales > Fabaceae > Sophora > Sophora flavescens. Next base: position 147,258,331 of record CM061068.1, on the reverse strand, counting down.
ACCGCGAGGGCTTCTTCGCCACCACCGTGAGGTACACTATTAACCCTAACTCTGTCTTTCCATTCATTCTTTGCAATAACTTGACGTACATCTCTCTTTCCCCTTCCCGCGCACTAACTCTCCTTGTCCCTCTGCTCTCAGTAACCACATCGAACGTTGGCCACCACTCGAGCTCCCCTCCCCACCACCACGCGAGCACCTATTTCTGGTGAGTATTTAGGGCACATTTTTGTATTTTTGGTTTTGAGTGTATGTTGAAACTGTAGTCTCGGTAGTTGAAACTTGAAACCGTGAGTTTGATTTGTTTGGAATGTACGTCTCTGTTTTTGGTTTTGAGTGCATGTTGCTCTGCTGGTTGATCTGTCACGGCCGTGATGCTAATCACGGCTGGGCGTGATCGGTTCCGCTGTGATGGCATGGTTCTGCTTGGGCTTGGCACGTTACGGCCGTGATGGACATCACTGCCAGGCCGTGACCAGTTCTTGGCAATTAATCTTTAAAAACTATAGTTTTCAATATCTCGTATTGTCCTTATATTGGATATATATATGTTTTGTATATCTACAGGACTGATGAGTGTGATTCCACCTCATCTTTGTCCATCATTTTGCATGCATTTTCATGTAGTTTAGGCATATTTTTATTAGATTTTAGGTTAATTTTCCTTTGGAATGGGTAAGGTGGTTTTCGTGTGTTGTTTTGCAGATATCAAGGGTAAATTGCTCAAGATCAACCATGATGGAGTTTGGATGAAGATAGGGCTTTAAAAGTGAAGAAAATGAGCCAAACAGAGCCCATCACGGCCTAGCCGTGATGCCCATCACGGCCATGATCGAGCAAAACTGAAAAAGAACAAAGGCTGAAGTCAGAGTCTGTCACGGCCTGGCCGTGATAGCCATCACGGCCGTGACCCAAAACCACCACAAGTCGAGAGCACATCACGGCCCGGTAGTGAAATTCATCACGGCCACAAAAGAGGGCTCGCGTCGCGAGCAGATATCTTCGCGTCGCGAATGAATGGAACTTCCCGAATGGCGAGGCAGAGACCGCCACGGCCTGGCCGTGATGGCCATCACGGCCGTGACGCGCATTACTTGGACCTGAAGAAACCGAAATAGATCAGATTTTGAGTCGGTTTGGGACTCTAACTTCCCAATTTCTATAAATAAGGACCAAGGCATCAGATCATGAAGGATCTACCATCTAGACTTGTACACAAGGACTTAGGCATAGATCTCTCTTGTCCTCTTCTCTTCTCTTTTCTGATTTTCACTATGTTGTCAACCCAGCTTGTCATCTCCATGGCAAGACTGGAGTAGTAGTTTGTTTCTAGGGATTGGGGCTCTGCCCGAGGTTTGTAAATGTTGTTGATTTGATGTAAAATCGTTGTTGATTTCGTTATTGTTTTAGATCTGATTTCTAGTGTGTTAATCACTCATAAATTTCGGCAACCGCTTATTTGCGTGACGTAGACGTTCTAAGGAGGAACCTAGCAGTGAACTTAGGATTTCTAGGGTGTTTGAATCGTAAAACTCGGCGGCTGTTTGTTTGTGAGATGTGGATGATCCAAGGAGGAACCTAGCGGTGAACTTAGGTTATTTGCATGACTGAGACATTCCAAGGAGGAACCTAGCGGTGAACTTGGGTGTCGGACCTATAGAAGTCAGACTCGGGACTGAAATCACGAGAGTTAGAAGCCGTCCCTCGAGGAGCAACGAGTTGTCACGGAACGCAAAGGGTCCAATCTGGGATCGAATACCACGAGAGTAGGGGTCGGGTCAATTGGGCACGGCTTTTGTAACCCGAGAGGGAGCTTAAGCTATCAGAGGATAAACTCGCCTTCAAGGCAATTTCGGTAATCAACAAAGGTAAATCAGATTAGCAACATAAACAGCCTCAAAGGTAACCCAAATCCCTAGGAATCCGTTTAAATCGAAAATCCCAAAAACATTTGTTTTCTGTTTTAATTGATTCTGTTTGTTTATCTCTCAATTCAAACCTTTTTCAAAACCCTCTAAAAAGTCCAGATCTAATCGATTCGAAAACCGATTGCGATTCGAGAACACAGTCTTTGTGGGTTCGATATCTTTTATTACTTGACGGCAATCCGGTACACTTGCCGGAATCGCACGCGCGCGCCGCAGCGCACATCAAGGACCTATCTAGTTATGGATCGTAGTTGGATGGTTTGTAAGCGTACTAGTGCTGAGTATTTGAAGGGGGTGGGAGAATTTATAGAATTTGCTCAAAGGAATGTTCCTAATAGTAATGGAATGTTCTGTTGTCCTTGTGTCAAGTGTTTGAATACGAGGAAATGTACGGTGAAGGATATACGTACTCATTTGATTTGTGAAGGGATTTGCTTGAGTTATACAAGATGGATATGGCATGGTGATATGTTGTTGAGTAGTAATACGGCGAGTGTCTCCCAAAGTGAGGACATTGACGTAGATATGGAGGATGATCGAGTAGAGGACATGATCCGTGATATTGGACAAGAATCTTTTCATCGAGCGCATGTGTATGATAGGTTGTGCGGTGATGCGGATAAGCCTTTATAACCAGGGTGTACTACTCATACACGGTTGTCGGAGGTGCTAAAATTGGTTTGTGTGAAGTCGAGAAATGGTTGGATTGATAAAAGCTTCATGGAATTGCTTGAAGTGTTGAAAGACTTGCTTCCGGGAGGACAACACATTGCCTCGACCGTGAACTATGAGGCCAAGAAGGTATTGTGTCCTATGGGTATGGAGTATAAGAAGATAGACGCATGCCCCAATGATTGCATATTGTACACCGGTGTTCATGAAGACAAACACGATTTCCCCAAATGTGGGTTATCACGATACAAAGTGAAGGGTGGTGATGATGATGATGATGTTGATGATGTAAGAAAAAAGGGTCCTCCTGCGAAGGTGTTGTGGTATCTTCCAATAATTCCAAGGTTCAAGCGATTGTTTGCCAATGGGAAAGATGCGAAGAATCTTAGATGGCATAATGATGAGAGGAAACGTGATGGAAAGGTTCGTCATCCTGCTGATTCTATTCAATGGAAGAATATCAATACTATGTTTCCGGATTTCACCGATGAGCCAAGAAACCTAAGGCTTGGACTTGCTACGGATGGAATGAATCCTTATGGTAACATGAGTAGTATTCATAGTTCATGGCCTGTTCACAGGTGATTTACAACATGCCCCCTTGGTTGTGCATGAAACGGAAATACATGATGTTGTCTATGATGATTTCGGGCCCAAAGCAACCGGGAAATGACTTAGATGTTTATCTAGGTCCCTTGATTGAAGACTTGAAAACGTTGTGGGTAGAAGGTGTTGATGTAGTTGATGGGTATTCTCATGAGACTTTCAAGCTTCGTGCCATGTTATTTTGCACCATCAACGACTTTCCAAAGATACACGGTAACTTGTCCGGGTACAGTGTCAAGGGGCATAAAGCATTCCCTATATGTGAAGAAGGCACATGCTACACTCAGTTGCATCATGGAAAGAAGACGGTTTACCTTGGGCATCGGAGATTTCTTAGACGTGATCACCCATATCGTAAGATGAAAAAATCTTTTAATGGATGCCAAGAGAGCGAGAAGAAGCGCCTGCGGCCTTAATTGGAGAGCAGGTTTATCGAGAGGGTAAAGGACATCGATGTTATATTCGGCAAGTCCAAAAAGAAAGGTAAAGCTGTTGAGAAAAACATATGGAAGAAGAGGTCGATATTCTTTGATCTTCCATATCGGGCGCAAGCTTGATGTCGACATAATCGCATTGATGTGATGCATGTGGAGAAAAATGTGTGTGATAGTGTGATCGGGACGCTTCTCAACATTCAGGGGCAAGACAAAGGATGGTGTGAATGCTCGTCTCGACCTCGTTGCTATGGGTATACGAGAGCAGTTAGCTCCAGCTTGTTGAGGATGGTAAGCGGACTTATTTGCCGCCAAAGATGTCATACTTTGTCAAAAAAAGAGACAAAGTTTCATGGTGTCTTCAGTGGCATCAAAGTTCCACATGGTTACTCTTCAAATATGAAGAGGCTTGTCTCTAGTGATCTTAAATTGGTTGGCTTGAAGTCTCATGATTGTCACATCTTAATGCAACAACTTCGCCCGTTGCTATTCGTGGTATTGCTACAAAAAATGTGAGACATGCCATTACTCGGTTGTGCTCATTCTTCAATTCTATATGTAGCAAAGTCGTTGACCCCCGTATGTTGGATGACTTGGAAGTTGAGGCTGCTACAATCTTATGCCAATTGGAGATGTATTTTCCTCCTTCCTTTTTCGACATAATGGTTCACTTAATTGTTCATTTGGTGAGGGAGATTAGATTATGTGGGCCGGTTTTTCCGAGATGGATGTACCCGATTGAGCGCTACATGAAGATCTTGAAAGGGTACGTGAAGAATCCTCATCGTCCTAAAGCATCTATTGTTCAAAGGTATGTTGCGAAAGAAGCTATTGAGTTTTGTTCGGACTACCTTCATAACACGGATCCTATAGGGGTTCCTAAGCCTCGGCATGATGAGATCGAGATGTCAAGGTAAGGGTACACATGGCTTAAGAATTAATAGGAAGGATCGGGAGGAAGTGCTTGAGCACATTTGTATGTATTGAACAACATCGAATGTGTTCACCTTTTCTTATTTGAACATAAAAGAAAAGTCAATCAAGAAAACCCTCGAATGAGCGAAAGGTGGTTGTTGAACAAGCATAACAAGACTTTCTTACCATGGTTCAAGGAAGAAATGCTTAAGGATGGTAGTACTTTTCCGATGACGTAAAATGACTAGCACGTGGGCCTAACTTCAACGTCATATGTTGGAGCGGATACGACATAAATAACTTTTCCTTTTATACAAAGGAACAAGATAACAAGAGTACCATGCAAAATAGTGGGGTTATGATCGTGGCGAAGCAATGCACTTCTCTAGTGCAAAGGACACAAAACCCGTTAAAGACCGACACCTTACTTTGGATATATTGAAGATATTTGGGTGCTCGATTACACTAAGCTTACTATGCCGGTATTTAAATGTAAGTGGGTTGATGATAACGGTGGTGTACAAACCGACGAATTGGGGTTCACATTGGTAGACCTCAACAAGTTAGGTCATATAAATGAGCCTTTCATAATGGCTTCACAAGCAAAACAAGTGTTTTACATCACCGATCCTTCTAACAAAAGGTTGTCCGTGGTTCTCCAAGGAAAAAGCATGTATAATGGTAGTGATGAAAATGAAGATTCAAATCTTGATATTCCCGAGACTCCTTCTTTTTCAACAAACATGCCTACTATAATCGAGGAGACACAGTGGACGATGTACATGCCACTCGTGATGATCATCACGAAGGGATATTGATATAGGTAGTTTAAACTTAGTATACATTTATAACCTATGTTAATAAATTAATATATATTGTTTTGAACAGGCATACATTATATGGATCATTGTTCCATTTTTCATTTGCAATTCTGTAATGTGTGTGATATTCTCGTATTCTTGGGATATTTACTTGAATGCGAGGATGGCTTAGGGAGTGATATTTTAAAACTGAATTTAAAAAAAAAATACTATTAACGTCAGTTGTATCATACAACTGACGTTAAAAGTATTTTATAAAAATATACAGTACACTATTAACGTCAGTTGTTTACTACAACTGGCGTTAAAATTAAGACCTTTAACGTCAGTTCTTTATAACAAATGACGTTAATTTTAACAAAATTTATGTCGGTTATGTTAAAGAACTGACGTTAATTTTGACAAAACTAACGTCAGTTGTGTTAAAGAACCGACGCTAATAGTGTTATATTTAACGTCAGTTCTCAACCGACGTTAAAAGTGTAACTTTTAACGTCAGCTGTATTTACGTCAGTCAGTATTCTGACGTAAAAAATCAATTTTAACTGACGTAAAAAGCACTTATTGCACCAGTGGTACAAATAAAGCTAGCAGCTCTGCCACATGACCTTCATAAATGTGTGACAGTGCGTCTGCGACTATATTAGATTTGCCCGATCGATACTGAATAGAATAGTCATACCTAATAAGTCTGGCCAGGTACATCTGTTGTTCCGGAGTTTGCATAGTTTGAGACATCAATTCTTTCAAGCTACGATGATCATTAGGATCGTGAAGGGATGACCCAGAAGGTGTTGACGCCACTTTTTGACGACTGTTGTGATGGTGAATAATTCCCTAACATATGATGAAGAGTGAAGTAATTTGGGGCATAAGGGCTTGCTGAAAAATGCAAGTGGATGTCCCTGTTGAGATAGCACAGCTCCCATTCCCACACCAGAAGCATCAGTCTCCAAGACAAATGGAATGGAGAAGTTGGGAAGGGCTAGTAATGGGGCCTGACTTACTGCCTTTTTCAGAGCATCAAAGGCGAGCTGAGATTCGAGTGACCATCCAAATTGATCCTTCTTTAAGAGTTGTGTTAAGGGTGCTGCAATGGATGCATACCCTTTTATAAAACGGTGGTAGAATCCTGTTAAGCCCAAAAAACCCCATAATGCCTTGAGGGAATGATGCTCTAGCCATTGTTACGCAGCTTGCACTTTGGCTTGTACTGGTTCCACACCTTTCTCAGATACCACATGACCCAGATATTCAATCTCTCTTTCTGTGAATAGACATTTGGATTGTTTCAAGAAGAACCGGCCTTCCTGTAACACTTGAAAAACCTTTTCCAAATGCAACAAGTGCACATCATATGTGGTACTATAAATTAAAATATCATCAAAAAATACAATGATGAATTTACGCAAGAAAGGTTTGAATATACTGTTCATAGTTGCTTGGAAGGATGAAGGGGGGGGGGGGCATTGCAAAGTCTGAAAGGCATTACTCGGATTTCGTAATGTCCCTGGTGTGTACGAAAGGCTGTTTTGCACACATCCTCCTCTTGCATCAAGATCTGATGATAGTCTTGTAACAGATCTAGTTTGGAGAACCAACTGGCTCCACCAAGCTCATCCAGAAGTTCATCCACAGTGGGGATCGAAAAACGATCCTTTATTATAATGGCGTTGAGAGCCCGATAATCAACACAGAACCTCCGGGAACCATCTTTCTTCTTGAAAAGAAGAACATGGGATGAGAATGGACTTGTGCTAGGCCGAATGACCTCATTTTGTAACATGGTTTCAACTTGTTTTTCAATTTCCTGCTTTTGAAAATATGGATAGCGATAGGGCCGGACATTTACAGGTTGTGAGTTGGGAAGAATATTAATGGTGTGGTTGGTTGTTCTGGATGGTGACAAGGTTGTGGGTGGCTAGAATAGGGCACTGAACTTGTGAAGGAGAGTGGTAATTTCTAGTTTAGGGTGTGCAATTTGGATTGCCTCCATCCATCCAGCAACTCCAGCAGAAAATTAAAGGGGGAGGATTTGGATTATGAGAGAGAAAATGATAAATAATGAAGAGAGGGAATGGAGTTAAGAGAGAAAAAAGATGATGGAGGGATGATGGAGGGGAGGATTGCTGGAGGCAATCCAGATCCTAGGGTGTGTTGGGTTTTCATTTTGGGTTGAAGGGAGGTCTTTGGGTAATATTTGGATGTGAAAAAATTCACTGGCCCCATCTATATGAATCATGCGCCTGACTTGGTGGACTGTGATCATATGTAGCCCACTATCACAATCCCTTTTTAATTCTATTATTTTGTCTTTTAGAACAAATTTCATGGTTAAATCATTATAATCAGTCAAAATGGGCCCTATAGATTTTAACCACTGGACACCTAACACTAGATCTGCCCCACTTATAGGTAAAACATGTAAATCAACAATGAATACCTGGCCTTGAATATGGACCGAAACGCCCATACAGATCTGGTGACAGACTATCTCATTGCCATTGCCCACCATGAATTTAAGTGAGCTGGTACGTTGGGCCTTGAGGCCTAATGATTTAACTAGCCTTTCCTGGATGAAATTATGTGTACTCCCCCCATCAATTAGAATGACCACTTAGTGAGTGGATATGATGCCCAACAAGCGGAGTGTTTCAGGTGCTAAATGGCCTGATAGAGCATGAAAACTAATTTGGGCTAGTGTTGAGTTAAATTCAGGGGGTGGTTCGGGTTGTGGCCCATCTGATTCCCCACCTGTGTTGGTGACCTCCTGGTCTCCATCATCTTCCTCAGCGATCAAATTAAAGGAAGAATTTGGAGGCACACTTATGCCCTGTACTGTACTTCTCGTTGCAGTTGAAGCAAGGCCCTTCTGGCGTCGGGCGTCCATCTCGACTGGTGTCAGGTGTTTGTTTGAAATGGGGTGGTCGAGGTTGGGTTTTGGTGGAGGAGGTAGTAAGGCAAGTGGTGGTTGTTGGTTTGGTACGGCCAGGTACTGGTTGAGCGGGAGGGGGGGGGGGGGGGGGGGTTCAAAATCCCTTTGCCATGATAAGAGCGGCGCTGGTCGCCGAGATTCTCCTCCTGTAGCCGAGCAAGGGACATTGCTTGGATCAGAGTCAGCGGTTGGAAAGCTTGCACCTCCCGGCATATTTTAGGGGAAAGGCCGAAGATGAAGCAACTCAACAGAAAGCTAGGGGCCAAGCCGACGATCCGATTGGCGAGGGTTTCGAACTCAGAGAGGTAATCGTTGACAAATCCTTTATGAGTGAGCTTGAACAGCGTGCCCTTGGGGTCGTCATATTGAGATGGCGCAAATCTTGCTTCCAGAGCTTGGAGAAGGCTCGCCCACGACGGTATCTGGCCATTGCGAGTCATCCATTGAAACCATCCCAAGGTTGGGCCTTCCATGTAGAAAGACTCCACCATGAGACGTTCGAATTCCGGGGTGTGGTGGTATTCAACGAATTGGGTGATCATGAAGATCCACCCCATTGGGTCAGTCCCATCAAATCTCGGGACGTCGAGCTTCATACGATAAGGTTTTAAGGGAGGGGATTTGTGGGTAGAAGAGTGAGAACCGGTGGGAGAGTCAAGTGGCTCTAGGTGTACGATTCTGGCTAGTATTTCGTCTATCTTGGTGGCCATGAGGTTTTGAGTTTCTGTGAGGGTTATCTGGTTTGAGGTGAGTCTGGAAATGGCTTCTTCTATGCGCTCCATATTGTTTTTAGAGCGGGTGTTGTCATCCATAGAAGGAGGGGGAAGCTCAATGGAAGCACCAAATGTTAGGAAATCAGAAAAGTATTTTTCGAGAATTCGAGGACTGTGACCCTCCTTAAGAAAAGAGAAGAGAATTGGAATTTAGCTTTTTTCTTAATTCATTCATTTTGCTTACATAGGCTATATAGTGCTGCTAAATGACAAAAAGGGAAATAACTGAATTTCAAATTACAGAATCTAAATAACAAAATGCAATCTACGTCAAGGTCCTACAATCACATTGGCCAATACTGTAGCGCCATCATAGCTCTCCTTAACGGAATTATATTCATTTCCTGATGTAGTCTTTTGAGATATCCGGGTGTTGTGATCCTCCTTTTGGGCCTTCCTTCAGTAGGAGCTTGTGTTTGGGCCACTTCCTCATTATTAGCCCATATCCTACCATCAATGCAACCGAAGTACCGAACCTCCAGGAAGGAGAGGTCTAAGAAGAAGAAGTTTTATGTTGTCTTCATTGGAAGGCACCCAAGCGTGTATTGTAGCTGGCGTGAGTGCAGCATGCAAGTCAATGGGTTCAGTTTTGCCTCTCACGAATCATTTGATACCCTCTAAGAAGCTCTTACTCAGTGGAACCTCCACTGCGCAGGGGCTAGAAATCCGATTGTCTCAGCTGGGGTCGAGGAGCCTGAGCCCTATGAAACAACAACCACACAATCAAGCAACTCCTCTACCACTGAGACACAAGTGGGTGCTGGCGATTATCTGACCGGGGAAGGCAACAACCAGTTTGTCGCTGGTTTCCTGAACGGTTATGTGATGGCAAAAATGATGATAAACTAGTAGCAGTTGTCGTTTAGTGTTCCAGTTATGGTGCTTTTTATGGTTAATGCATTTTATGTCGATTGTAATATATGGGTGGTTATGTCTGTTGTTTGTCTTGTGTGTTTGCTTTCTACTAGAAAAAAATGCTGGTGTGTTCTTATTTCATGGGATTATGTAATTACCCAGTACTTATTGTAATGTAAGACATCATTTTGGTATGGATGTTGCAAGTTAATATATGTGCTTAATTAACTATGAGTATATTGTTTTGAAGAGCATATTTAATTAGTATTTGACAATATTATCATGCTTATTGTGATAAAAAATCTTTGATCATCCACCCAAAATGGTCAGCAAACAACATTGATCCATTGTAAAATGTTTTGAAATTTTTTAAAAGTTACATCCTATAGGATTATAAATACCCCAACACTTACATCTAACCCGTAGTGAATCCAAAAAAAAATTAATTACTGTCGTCGACTTTAAAATGTTCCGTTTATCTTCATTAACCTTTCTCATGCATATTTAATACCTAGTGTATTATAATATATTCAATTTTCTTTATGCTTTAATATTATGCCATGGTTAACAAAAATCAGCATCACTTTAAACCAGATAATAATGTGTGACTAAAAATTTGATGAACTCGTTATCTTGAACAAATGAGTAATAACATTTTCATAATTAATAATTGAGCTGTGTTATTCTAACCACCCAATTTTACAATTTTGTATGGGACAACTGTATTTAGATGGTGGCATTTTTGTAATTTCGCAATTTTTTTTTTAGAGTATTATTCTATCCACGATTCTAGTTTAATAATCATTACTCTTATTAATTTGATTAATTTCTCTATCGTATTCTCCACAAGCACAATATTTATATATTAATTCCAAATCATATTTTTATCTATGTAAAAATTAGAATCATTATATAATTCAAATAACCAAAAAAAATTGGAGGATCACTACATAATTCAAAATAATATTCAGGATCACTTTATACATCATTTTCATATTCCCATTGAAGTTGACACAGGGAAACACAATATGGTGGGATGGGGGTTGAATTGTGTTTCTTAACAGTTATTCAAAAAAGCCTTTTCTCAGATATTGTACAAGCAAAACAATAAAGCAACACACGAACATGAGAAACTTTATAAAGAGTTAACAAACTCAGATTCAAAACCCCACAGTTATTGTAACCAAAAGCTGTAAACAATAAGGGTTAGAGGATTCACACAATTTTTTTATCCTGGTTCACTCTCTTCCAACTAAGAGCTACATCCAGTTTCTTTCACCTAAAGGTTTTTCTCCACTATTTTCCAAAATAGATTACAAGTATTCAACACCTCTTCAGGCTACAAGTATTCTTTCTCTACTAAGCATCTTCAAGCTCTAACTCTAACAAAGATATTAACAGATTTGATCTTAGAACTACCTATGTGTGAGAGTATGAAAGTTTTAAGATCAGGAAGAATACAACTGAAAATATTCAAAGGAAACTTTATCAGAGATTTGGCACTTTGAAAATTTCACAGGATTGAGTTATTTCTTCTGTTGAGGTTGTCTAGTATGTATAGACATCTTCATCTTTTCTTCAACGGTATTGAGTAAATATTCGTTTAGAGATAACATTAAATGCTTGGATCCGTTGAGACTGATAAATTGACATGCTTCATTGAGAAGTGCCCTTGTTTATAAGTAAGGCGAGCTCGTCTACTAATACTGTGTCTATAGCCTCTTATCATAATATAGTCCTTCTTTCTGAATTTTTATAAATAACTTCATATTGTTAAGATACTTCCTTCATAATTTTCATCTTCTTCAGTAATTTGTAAGTGCTTTATTTATCTCGCTAATTTTGATGTTACCTATTTTAGACATTATTTATATATAAATAGTGCAATAGTTTTGAGATCAGTGACTTAGTAATCATACATGATCTTTGATTCTAGAAGATTTATTTTTTTCTGCCCCTTCTGATTATGTTACTTGCTTTTGTTGATCTTTGCTTGTTAATGAGTAATTGACAGAATAATTTACAGAAAGCGATATTTTATTTAGTAATTGGTTATTTTACATGAGGGGTTTGGATAAACATTCAATCATCTGGGCTATACCACGAAGGTTTAGCACACCGCTCTTATAGAGAGACTTCACACATGTCAGAATGGTTAAGTCTTTTTCCTTTATTACTTTACCGATTGTTTTGCTTAGGATCAAAGTATTTGGACCATTATATAAATTCTTGACAATGGAATTTTGTCCTATTGCATTACTTTGTCAATAGATGCTTGCCAACTGGTTAGCTATTATTATTGTCATATAATCGTCATCATATGTGGTTCTCCTTACTTCATCTGGTAGTGGAAAATTATTATTGCTTCGGGGGTTCTAAAATTGATTATTGTTTTATTATCATTTTTTCTATATCTTTTGATTTTAATGATTCTTTTAAATCATTTAATGTTATACATCTATTTTTTTCTTCATCTTTTAAACGATTTTCTAATTGTTCAACAACTTTTTTAATTTTTTCAATCTCTTTATTTTCATCTATTTCCTTACCTACACTTATATTATTCAATGTATCTCTTATACGTTTTTATTTCACTTTGTCCTATTTTTAGTCTATTATAAGCATAATTTGCAATTTTATTAATATTTTCTACTAATTGGATAATATTTTAATTAGTCTTTTCCCTTATAAACTTCCATTACTTCCAATTTAATTGACATTTCTTCATATAAACTCATTATTATATTGTTTTTATTAATTTTTGGCGTTTAGTGGTTTACCTTTAGTCCGTATTTTTATACGTATAGTTGTTAAAACTCTGTCAGAATATCATTTATGTTAATAATTATAGTTCTGCAAATGAATGGCCCAAATATTTGGTCCATTGCCTTGGCCCAATACACTTTTGGGTCTGGTTTACTCATTTTGGTGAACGTACCTACCACAAGATGATCTTATAGGATAATTACAGTTCTGGAACCAAGAAATTGATTATTACCTTCCTGCCCCTATACGTTTACAGAGTCATTTATGGCGCCATGTAAACCAATCGAGCACGTTTTGGGGATACCTTCGGCAATTTCGGGCAGATAAACTTTAACAGGGCAATGATACCTGACAATATATGGTCATTTCAAATTAATGTTGCGCCACAATACCATCATGAAACGTTTCACGGTTTGGTGTACATTCAACAGCATCTGTTCAAATCATTAATGAGGTTCAACTGTCCAGGTATTTACTTAAACGATATAAAGATCATCATTTAATTTACTTCACTTTACTTGGACCTGCTTTAACTGATCAACTATAGTTAATGCCTTCTAATTATTTATTTATTTAACATCACTTGTAAGGAGGCACAACAAGGGAGTGGTAACCACATGGTGTTTGCCACCTTCATTCGTGGTAAAGTGTAGAAGCTAAGACAATATAAATCGGATAATTTTATTTTGTCGTTGTGCCCAGTGTTTTAATTACTAACGTACAATGTAGCTATTTTTTGGAATATTTTTGCAAACCCCTGTATACAGAAACAAGTAATGCGAGGAGAACCTGATGATGATCTTATCTCCACATACGTCGATTACTTAACCCAATGGATGCCTAGAACCACTCATTTGACATACGTAATGGAAATTTACATTTTGTATAACTAATTAATTGTACAAAACACGATATTCTATATATCTTACTTATTTCTTACCCAATTCAATGATGCTGTGACAGATATATATTCCTATTGAAGAACCGTCGGGACTTTGGTTTCTGATGGTGGTTTGTGTACAACAACGTAAAGTTTATAGGCTAGACTCAAATCCTGATATGTCCATGCTACTTGAAAGGGAGAACAATATGAAATCAGTGGTAATTTGTATTGATACTTGTGTGTTTTTTGTAAATGTTCCCTCATAAGAAATAACTAATATAATCTCACTGAATTTAATTCCCACTTGTAGTGTCAATTGTTAACACAACTACTAGAGTCTGGTTACTTTCTTGATCACATGATCCCTAACGGACAAAAATTTGCCAAACGGCCAATTCACGAACCACTGCTAGAAAATTGTTATTTTCAGACGGATTCACGAACGGATTTTAGACGGAATTTGGACACTTTTTCCACGGATTTTGGACGGACAATTAATTTCAGACGGAACATCTCCCATCCGAAAAAGCCCCGTTACAAATTGAAAACTGTCCAAAATTAGTTCTAGACAGATTTCGAACAAATTGAAAACTCTGTCCAAAATTAGTTCCAGACAGATTTCGAACAGCTTTCAAACAAACACAAAAAATCTGAATTTTGGTTATATTGACTTAATTTCAGACGAATTTCAGACGGATTCAATATTGCCATTCATGCAAATTTTGGACGGATTTCAGACGAATGTTATGATATTATTTTGGATAGATTTCCCACGGATTAGATAATCATATTTAAATAATATTTTTTGATAAACAAATCATGTTTGTTAATAAAAATGGGCCAAACTTAAATAATTGTGCATACCAAATTAGGTACTTGAACTTGAAATCTAATATAATATAATAAAAATAATTATTATTAAGGTACCACTCTAGACAAGTATCAAGCTTCAAATAAACAAAAACATAAAGTATCTTGAAATACAATAATGATATATTAAGATTCAAAGCATTAAAATATCATTACAAACATCAAAGACATAGATTTATTCCTCATTGTTACTTTGATCACTAAACTCTTCATCTTCATCTAGCACATCATCCATCATCTCCTCCTCATCATCATATCATCTTCGTTGTCATCTAATCATCGTCGTCATTGATTAATTCGTGGCCACCATCATAAACGAGAAGGATGTTACTATAATCAAATAAAAGATAGTGAGTCCTTCCGAGAAAGCATTCATTACACTCTAATAAGATAATAGACATTATAACTAATTTAAATAACAAGATAGAAAATATGGATATTCAGGGCATACACCAAATTACATTCGGTATATAAACATAGGAAAATACAGCAAAGACCATTTACTAACACAAGATAAACACAAAAACCAACTTTTTAGATAACTAACTAATGCATCATTGTGTCAATTTTAAAAATAAAATAATAGAGAAACAAAAATTGATATGCATTAGAATCTCGGGTCTGCATCACCCATGATGTCTTGAAGGGGAATCCGAGTAACTCATCTTATGCATAGATTAACAGAGTGTAAATTCAAGTGAACAAAACAAATAATAGATCATGCAAAAAGATCTAAATAATTGGAGTGTAAAATTCAAAAGTTTTGAACATTTAAAAGTAAAACATTACAAAGGAACTCTAAATAAAACTAAAAGCTTTTAAGAATAGTATTATATAAAAAGGAACCCAATATATAAAAATAATTAATAAGCATAATTAATATACATCAATAAGCATGCAAATGCTAAGAGTGACAACAAGAGGAAATAGTCATTGAAATTATATATAGTAGATAACACCACAATAATGACAATAGACTACAGCAATATATTAAATAACTTGACAAAGAAATAGCAGAATCGTACTATTGGAGTTGAAAAAGAAAATATTAGATCAATGCAAAAGCTGTTGCACAACCAAAAAAAGAAGAGTTAAATCCAGAAGTCCTTCTTTGAGGGCATACTTGACCCAAAATTTTGACACAAATATAAGGAAAGAATGAAAATCATATTAAATAACTAGAAACAAAATGTGAAATGTATAACTCTCTCTTAAATTTGTCAAGAAAATTATAACTACACCTGATCAGGCTGAGCAACATCTGAAAATATCACATCTACCTTGCCAACCAACATCCTGTACTTGGCTGGATGTCTAGCATCTTCAATAATGGGTATAACGTTAGTACGCTTTTTTGCCATGTTGACCAAGTCACGCCTACTTCTATGAGAGAATTCTACTGCATAGACAACTCCTGTTTACGAACAAAGAATAGCATAACATAAACATCCCTTTCAAAACACACAAGTAAAGATTATGCAAATATAAACTAGTACATACTGGGCCAACGATGTCAAACACATGAGAGACAGTTGTTCCAGAAACAACTCCTAGGTATATGACTTTGGCTCCAGGTTTCTTTATTAGACAAAAGTAATGTAAAAAGACATATGGATGTCAATACTACAATATTTGGAGCACAATGTCAGGGATAAAACATGTCTTCTACTACCTTTCATCTAACTTTTTCTTCATCCTTCAGTTTGAGGATGAAGCTTGAATTGTTGAGAAGACGGACAAAAAATCCTACCAATAAAGTTAACATGGTCTTTGTAATTCCATCAAGAAAGAGAAACCGAAAAAGCCTTCAGGATAGTGCCAATGAAGTAAAATGTTCAGAGCACCAAATGAATACCTATCAAGACATTACCAATCTTAAAGATGAATAAAGAAAAAGAAACATATACAATAGCAGACACTGAAAAAACATTAAATATTAATTGTTAAGCTCATTTCCTATTGCATTTGTTGTTTTAAGTATTAATTAAATTTCCTATACAAAATAAGTGTCTCTTCCATTTTTTTTCCATTTGCTTAGAGCACCTGAATCTTCTTATAACAAAATAAAAGAGTGCCTCCAATGTCTCACTGTGTGTCTTCAACATATTCCTTCTAAAACCAAGAATGAAGAATTCCTCAAAAAATTGAAACACAAATTCAAATGAACAAAATAAAAAATTCCATGAAGTTGACAACATTATCAGACAAACAAGTATAGTTTTCAACCCCTTAACTGATAAGATCCATAAAAAACCATGGAAGAGTGATCATCAATATATAGCATTTGATGTTTAACACAGAACAACAACACTATCAAACTATACTATCAAACACAGATTTGGCAGGTTAGTGCACCAGTCAACATCACAACTGAGTGGGATTAATAGATCAAGGAATGCATCAACATTTCAAATTCATAAAGTGTTCCAAAAAAGGGGTTATAACTTATATGTAAGGTCCTTTTCCTATCACCTACTTTAGTACCATTGAAGCTCCTTTCAGCACCAAAAAAGGGTTATAAGTAAGGTCCTTTTTCCCAATTGGCTGCCTATATGTTTTCCTTTCCCTCTTCTGGACATTAGAATGAATATAATGATTCAAAAAATTTATTAATAAGAGAGGCATCATATAAAAAATTTATAGGCACACCTTCTGGTCCAACGTTAGCCTCCCTTCTCCAATGTCAAAGAAAGTTGAAAAAAGAAAATTCAAAAAAGGAACACCCTAGTAAGAACACCCAGGCAAGAGAGTTGGAAAAACAAATCATAAACCCTTGGACAAAAGAAGAAAGAAACTTTGAAATTCAGGAAAGGAACTCACATGTATGTTATGAAATTGATTTAGGGAACGCTTAATCATGCTCCCAATCTAAGAAAACACCAATTAATTTCAAATAAATTAAAATCTGAAATCAAAACCTTGGTTAGGGTTTGAGGAGAAATTGGGGTTTTTGCAAATGTACAAAGGATGGTGAGAAATCACTCACCCAAGGGCAGAAGAGGACTTGTGGTGATGCTATGGTGGCTGACGTGGCGGCGGACGGTGGTCATGACGGTGGTTCTGTTCAACCATGAACCAAAAGTGAGAGAGAAAGCGAGATTAAGATATATAAATCCAAGGGAAGAAGAAGAAGAAGAAGGAGCTCACATGGTGGAAACCACCATGGGGGCGACGGCTTACCACGGCGGAACCATATTCGCACGACGGCGTTGGCGCAATGGAGCTCGACCAGACGCGAGCAAATGACAATCATAGCAGGAACCAAGACGCGGTGGTCGCGTAGATCCGGCGGTACAGGCGCGGTGGTCACGGCCTTGGAGGGTGGTCGCGCGCTGTTCCAGGGATGGAAGGAGGAAGAAGATGAAGTTTAGGGAGGGAGAAGGAAGTGAGATGCGAGGAAGAAGGAGAAAGAAGAAATAAAAAGAAGAAGAAGAAAGGAAAGAGAAAATAAAAAAGAAGAAGGAGGGTTCTGTCGCGTGCGTACGGGGAAGGGAGGGACTTGGGTTTTATTTATTTGTTTTTCAAGTATTTAGTGATTAGGTATCATATAAGTGGTTGAGATTGAGTTTAGAAAAAAAGGAAACAATATTACTCATTAGATCTAAAAATAATGAGTGATAAATATATACTTTAAAAATTAAAATAGAGTAAAGATTGATAGTTGAATTGATCAACTAAGAAAATCAACGATCCAACATTTAATCTCCGATTAATGTCAAACCAATTTATTTTAAAATCTAAAATTAAATAGAATGAAAATAAGAAAATAATTTTCTCTTAGTCATATTATTTAAAACATTTTTCTGTACCGGTAATAATAGTGACAATAACGTAAATTATTGTCTAGTAAGCGTGCATTCACTGAAATAAGTCATTGCTAACGCACCCAATAAAATAATTTGAAGAGAGTAATTTAATTACTCAAACTAAACCACAACAAAATTAACATACACATCCAAATAAAATAATTAATCATATGTGTAAAATGTTTTGTACGTATAGGGACTATTTAAATAATTTTTTGTACGTATAGGGACCATTTTAATAATTTTTTATGTATAGGGACCAAATCGAGAATTCATATCACGTATAGGGACTAAAGTATTACTTTAACCGAAGATTTTTTACAAGGAGGGAAGTGAGAAATTTGGCTGAAAATTCCCCCGCCCCCAGTGTAATTATGTTTTAAATTAGTCTAAATATGTTTTTTTTTATATTTTTTTTTCATAAATCTTGTTTACTTTTATATTTATTAAGATCAAATATTTTAATCATATTTTTAAGATAAATTATTTAATCTTTTTCAAGAAAAATATAAAAAATGATAAATCCGTGTGAAATCTGTCTCAAATTTTCGGACAGATTTCAGACGGATGGTTAAAAAGACCCAAGATAAAAAAATATATATGAAACCGATCCGTGCGAAATCCGTGGAAAATATTTTGACGCGTTATTTGAGCGAAAGTTTGGGACAAAGTAGATACGGATTTGAGACAGAATCTCATTGAAAATTACATTCGTCTCAAATCCGTCCGAAATGTTCATAAAATTTCATTCGGAAACATTTCCGTCCGAAAATTCCGTCTGAAAATCCAAGTTTTCTAGTAGTGAACCAAGGGGTATCCCAAATTGTGGCAACAGGTAACCTAAATATTAGTCTCTTATAGATTATTATTTGTTAACTTTTCCTTTATATAATTTTGAAATGACTAATTAGTGGTGATACTATTTGCAGCCACAATTCCGCTACTTGGGTTATTGTAATGTGACCGATTTTTTGATTGTGGTGTTAATTGCGGGAGTTAGATGTTGAAATAAGGTTCTCTAATGGATCAGTAGTAAGAAGAAGGAAAGGATTAAGTTTTAATTATGTCCTTCAATGATGATAGATTAAGATGAAATGTTAAGGACAATGAATATAATATAACTATGGATTGTTTCAAGGGTAAATAGAACGATATAAGAATGAATTCTGTTATGAAGTTACCGCTGTCACCTAGGGGAAGACAGCGATGAGAAATATAATGTGAGATCTTTATATTAGAATACGATGACAAGATGATGTCTAGTTTGAGTCACGAAATTCCGAGGACGGAATTTTTTCCTAAGAGGGGTAGTAATGTAACAGCTTGATTTTTAATTACACTGTTTAACAGATAAAATACAATTAATTATATTTTAATCTGAGAGTTAGAAAGTGATTTTAAATAAAACAAAATCATATTCCTACTATTGAGGGAGGTGTTGGTCTAAGATCTATTAGATGCATCAATGAGTCTTCCATGTTGAAACTTGCTTGGGAAGTTTGCTCCTCAAACCAGTAATGGTCCTCACTAATTAGAGCAAGGTTCTTTAGGAATGGAAAACCTTCGAATCTCCATCCGAAATCCGCTATATGTCCAGGAATCAAAACTTTTATTAGCACCGTTTTAGACAACTCATCTTGGCAGCTTGGTTCTGGTGTCAATATTAGTTTTTGGACTGACAGATGGTTGTCCAAGCCGATTGTTGATCTTCTAGATTTCCCAGAATCTTGCCATAATTCTTTGCAATCTAAAGTAGCAGACTTCATCTCTGATGGTAAATGGAATCTTCCTATGGAATTGGCTACCAAATACCCTGCCTTACCTGCTGCAATAGATCAGATAGTGATACCACAATTCCATGATAATGACTATCTGGTTTGGGATAGTTCACCTTCTGGGAACCTCTCATTTAAGGATGCTTATACCTTTCTGAATAAGCTGCATAATCCTGTTACTTGGGGTAAGCTAATCTAGAACCACTTCATTCCTCCTTCTAGATCTTTCCTTATTTGGAGAATGATTCATAATAAGCTTCCAACTGATGAAAACTTAAAGCTAAGAGGCTGCATTACAATTTCCATTTGTTGTTTCTGTGGAAAATCAGAAGAGTCGACTTAGTATATATTTTTTAACTGTGATTTTGCTCTATCACCGTGGAATTGGTTCAGTTCTATTCTTGGCTGTAGGCTGGATCTTATTAGCATTAAAGATCTGCTTGCTGTTTGTAATCTTGGTTGGAGCTCTCAAGTCAGGGATGTGGTATTAGCTGGCATTTTTAACATTGTTTGGTATATCTGGTGCAGTAGGAACAAGCTGAGATTTGACAACAAAATCATCACTGCTAAGTCTGCTATGACCTTGGTTTCAGCTGCTGTGTCTATTGCAGGTAAGGTGTCTAAGGGTACAATGTCCTCATCTGTACAGGAACTGCTGATCCTAAAAAAATTCACAGTTTCTGGTCACCTTTGCAAAGCCCCTGTTATCAAAGAAGTTCATTGGCATCCCCCTCTAAGTGGTTGGATTAAGTGCAACACAGATGGTGCTGCTCATGGCTCTCCAGGCCTAGCTGCTGGGGGTGGAATTTTTAGAGGCCACAGAGCTAAATTGTTGGACTGTTTTTCATCCTTCTTTGGAGTTACTAATGTTGGAACCAAAGTGGTGCTGGTTTACTTAATCTCTAGGTTTTGATGTTAACAAAAGGATTAAATTTACTTGGCAAAATGTTAGTTAAAACCTAAAAAGTGATTTCAGTTTATGCAGGAATATCCAAAATAATATAAGGTATACAATGCTTGGACTCTTGCAAAGAATTACCCGTCCAAAGGTTATTTAAACTGTTTATATTTTAATTGTTAAATAGATGGGTAATTAAAATTCAGTAGACGTCCATAGTAGCCACGTCAGCAGACGAGTGCTCTCCTTGAAACTCAAGTAGACGTCCATAGTGCCACGTCGTTGGACGAAGTTTCTCTAAGTACTTAGCAATTCCAAAGACTTGTATGGACGAGCGCTTCTGCCACATCAGTGGACGAGCAGAATAAAACCTTGTGTAGACGCATTCTAAAACTGAGTGCCTGCAGACGGTTCTACATCTTCTATATCTTAACTACCTTGAAAGTGATTTAATGCAATCTGGACCACATTGAATTTATTTCAAATGATTGATATTTATTTCAAAGGAATATATGTTCCTTATAATTGTTTTATCTGGTTAATGCCTTGTTATTTTGTGAGAAAATTCATAGTACTATCGACGAAATACAAAAAGCAAATAGTACAATTGGAATTGCAAAACGATCTGTACGATAACAACTTTATTGCTGGACAAAAGCTGGGTTATACACAAGGGAGGAAAGAAAGTTTTTAAGGTACAATTGCTCATGACAGTGAGCCTCAATTTTGTGCTTTTCTGATAACCAAGGATGCTTTTCAACACGGCCAAAATCAAGCTATCAGTCTCAACGGATATCATGCATTTAATGCTATCTCTATAACGGGACTATTCAAATAACCGTTGAAGATTTACAAGAGATGTTGAAGACCACTATATATATAGAAGGTATCAAGCACTGAAGAACAACTTTTGCCATTTGAACAATTGCAAGATATTCAAAGCTCAGATTCTTGTTGTAAAGCAAAAGTCTGTAATTCTTAAGGTTGAATATTTGTAAAAATATTCAGTAGATCTTAAACCTTCATACCCTCACATATAGTGAGTTAGAAAGATCTTAGAAAAATCCCTGTGAATGAATTAGAGCCTGAAGAGGCTTGGCAAGAAAACAATACTTGTAGCCTGGAGAGGTGTAGAATACTTGTTGTAGAAACTGTTTGGAAATAGTGGAGAAAATTCTTCAAGTAGAAGGGACTGGACGTAGCTCTTGGTTGGAAGGGAGTGAACCAGGATAAAATACCTGAGTGAATTTTCTATCCCTTATCTTTTATAGTTTTATTTATTTATACCAACTGTGAGATTTGATTTTGATTTTGTTAATCTTTTAAAAAGGATTTCCTGTGTGCTTAAACTTTTTATCTTCTGCTTGTAAAAAGGTTTCTCAAAAAGGTTTTTGTTTCTGAAAGTAATCAACAAACACAATTCAACCTCCCTTCTTGTGTTTGCCTGTGCTAACTTCAGTTGGTATCAGATCTCAGCCTTGACAGGGTTGAGCATCTAACAAGTGCTAAGGCAGTACGATCCTACAATCATGGATGCAGAAGGACAAGCTATCAACAAACCCTCTCTCTTTGATGGAACTGATTATGATTATTGGAAAAAGAGGATGATGGCATTCTTGGATGCATAGAATGCTTACATCTGGGAACTGATAGAAAATGGCTACACTGAGCCAAGGAGTGAAGCTGGAGCTTCAGTGCCTAGAGCTGAATGGACTCGAGAGCAGAAAAGCCAACATCAACTAAACTTGAAAGCTAAGCACTATCTCACGTGTGCTATCACTAGATCTGAGCATGACAAGGTTCATAGTTGCAACACAGCTAAAGAAATCTGGGATACTATTGCACTAGCTCATGAAGGTTCCTCATAAGCGAATGAATCAAAGATAAGCATACTGGTTCACCAGTATGAGCTATTCAAGATGGCTGATCATGAAACTATAGACCAGATGTTTGGAAGATTCCAAACAATCACCAACAGTCTCAGGTCTCTTGGAAAAGTCTATGAGAATAGAGATCATGTGAGAAAAATTTTGAGAAGTCTCTCAAAGAAGTGGAGACCTAAGGTAACTGCTATCCAGGAAGCAAAGAATCTGAATACTCTCTCTCTGGAAGAGCTTCTGGGGTCATTAAAAGTTCATGAACTTGAACTTAATGAAGAGGAAAACTCCAGAAAAGGAAAATCCATTGCCTTAAAGGCCAAGAAAGCTAGTTCTTCAAAGGTGCCTAAAGTTGCTGAGTCCTCAGATGAAGCTGATTCATCAAATAATGAAGGTGACTCAGATGAGGATGAACTATCTTTCATCTCCAGAAAAATCCAACACATATGGAGAAAGAAAGGTGGATTCAGAAGGAAGCAGTTCAACAAAAAATTCTCCAAGGAGAAGTCATATTCCAAGGAGAAAGGCCCATCCATGTGCTTTGAATGTAAGAAACCAGGACACTTCAAAGCTGACTGCCCAGAACTGAAAGACAAAAAGAAATTCTTCAAAAAGAAGAAAGGCTTGATGGTTACATGGGAGGATCTTGACCTATCTTCTTCAGATGAAGCAGGAGAAGAAGCAAACATTTGCTTCATGGCTGACACTGCATCAGAAAGTGAATTCACTGATGCTGAGATAATGGACTCTGATCCATCTACCCTTCAAACTGTTTTTGATGAATTATTGCATGAATCATGCATACTGTCTAAAGAGTATAAGAGTCTAAAAAATAAGTTTATTAAACTCTCTAGAGATTATGATAAGGTCTGCATAGTGGATCAAAACCTTAAGGATGAAAATGAAACATTAAAATCAAATAATGTTAGTCTTGCTGACAAGACGAAGTGTAAGTCTAATAGCTCTTGTGAAGTTGAACAACTGAAACAAGATGTGACATACTTGACAAAATCTCTATCAAAATTGGTTGGTAGCTCAGATAAATTAAACCTTATTTTAAGATATTCTAGATCACCACGTGACAAATCTGGCATTGGTTATGATAAAGAGAAGCAAGATGCATCTCTGAATAAACCAAAAGTTCATACACAATATAAGGCTTCTAAAGTCTGTCCACAACACACTAAGTCTAAACCAAGCCCTTCCAATCCTTACTGCAAAGTATGTGGAAAAAGTGGGCATGTGTCATCTAAATTCATACATAACAAGCATGCAAAGAATTCATGACCTATGATCACTAACAAGAAAGGACCCAAGTCAATTTGGGTACCTAAAGATAAGATAATCCCTGTTTTAGATTTGCTTAACAACAGGAAAGAAACAGAAGTCCTGGTACTTGGATAGTGGGCGCTCACGACACATGACAGGAAAAAGGTGTATGTTCCAAGACCTTAGACCCAAAGATGGTGGCTAGGTCACTTTTGGAGGAAACCAGAAAGGAAAGATCATTGGTATAGGTAAAATAGGTAAACATCATTTTTCCTCCATTGATAATGTTTTGTAAGTAAATGGTCTTAAACACAATCTGCTTAGTATTAGTCGATTATGTGATAGTGGGTTTGTTGTTTCATTTGATAAGAATATGTGTACTGTCAAGAAAGCTGATGGATCGCTCCTATTCACTGCCCAGAGGTAAAACAATCTGTATAAGATTGACTTAGAGGACCTCTCAAATCAAAGTGTCTCATGTCTAGTGTCCATCGAGGATGAACGATGGATTTGGCACAAAAGGTTGGGTCATGCAAGTTTGAGATTAATCTCAAAACTGAAAAAGCATAACCTTGTAAGAGGTCTACCAAACCTTAGTTTCAAATTTGATGCTCTCTATGATGCATGTCAGAAGGGAAAACAAGTCAAAGGTTCTTTTGAATCTAAGAATGTTGTTAGTACCAACAGACCACTGGAATTGCTACACCTTGAACTCTTTGGTCCAACAAGGACTGTGTTGCGTGATTTTTAGAATAAAGGCAAGTGCACCTCGTCGCAATCAAGTAATACGGTGGTAAGACCGGTTATCGTATCCACAGGGATTGGTTGTCAATTACCAATTCACAAACTTAACAACTATCTAGACTAAACTATGGTATGAGATATCAAAACAGAAAACAAAGCAATACAATATTTTTGGTCTTTTTGGACTTTTAACAAACACTTGGAGTGCAGAATTTACAAATGGTTGAGATTGTCAGGTTTAGACTACACTAATCCTCCCTTGATTGCAATGAAATGGCTAACAACACAAGTCCTAATTCAATTATGCCAATCAAGCCTTTTCTAAAGTACTCAAGCCTAATGTCTTAGGTGCATTGAGCCTAAAACCCCAAATTAAGCCCTAATGTCTTAGGTGGATTAATCTGAGATTTTGCATTAAGTCAAGACTTATAAGATTGCAAGCAGCCAACACCTATGTCTAGATTCTTGGATTACTTGGCATATGATTCATGAGCATGCCTTAACACCAACCTTTCAGTTATCTATCAAAGCAACATATCATTCCTATGGGTAGCTAAGCCAAGGAAAGCATTAAACACAGAATCACATACTCATAAATAAATAGAAACTTGTATTGAAATCAAATCAATTAACAATCAAGTTCAGAAAAGCTACATCTAAACCCAACAATGGGGGAATTAGCTACACATGATAATGTCTACAAAAGAGAAAGAGAGAAGAGAGGAAGAAAACTCCATGACGAATCCTTCAATCTTCTTCCAATCCAAGAGCAGAGAAGATGTCATCTTTAAGGTCCTAGCCTTCCCCCAACCATCAGCCCTCTTTAGGGTTTCCAAGCCTTTGCCAAAAGTCCCCTTGTTTCTGTCTGCTGTGCTCTTATTTATAGATCCGTCGCGCATCACGGCCGTGATGGACATCACGGCTAGGCCGTGACGGATTCTGTTTCTGGAACTTCTGGCGTTTTTTAGCTCTCGCGTGGCGAGCCCCTTCTCGCGTCGCGAGCCCTCTGTTCATGGCCGTGATCTCCATCACGGCCAAGCCGTGATGGATTCTGACTTGTGATGGTTTTGGGTCACGGCCGTGATGTACATCACGGCTAGGCCGTGACAGACTCTGACTTCAGCCTTTCTGCCTTTTCAGTTTTGCTCGATCATGGCCGTGATGGGCATCACGGCTTGGCCTTGATGGGCTCTGTTTGGCTCATTTTCTTCACTTTTAAGGCTCTAAATCATCCAAGCTTCATCATGGCCAAACCTTGGGCATTTAATCGTGAATTCCTGCAAAACAACACCACAACACCACCTTATCCGTTCCAAAGGAAAAACTAAACAAAATCAAACTAAAATTGCCTAAACTATTTGCAAATGCATGCAGAAATGTACATGGAAAATGAGGTGAAATCACACTCATCAGACTGCCTCTGTTAGTGGTAAGAAATATGGTCTTGTCATAGTAGACAACTACACTAGATGGACATGGGTTATGTTCCTTGCTCACAAGGATGAGTCATTCAAGGTCTTTTATGTATTCTGCAAACGTGTACAGAATGAAAAAGGCATGTGTATAGCTTCAATTAGAAGTGATCGTGGGGGAGAATTTGTCAATGAGCTATTCCATGAGTTTTGTGAAGAAGGTGGTATTCAACACAACTTCTCAATACCAAGAACACCACAACAAAATGGTGTGGTAGAGAGAAAGAACAGATCTCTTCAAGAGATGGCTAGGACTACGCTCAATGACAATTCTGTCCCTAACCACTTCTGGGCTGAAGCTGTGAACACTAGCTGCTACATTCAAAATAGAATATACATTAGACCTATTCTGATTAAGACTCCGTATGAATTATGGAAGGGTAGAAACCCAACATTTCATACTTTCACCCTTTCAGATGTAAATGTTACATTTTGAATACAAAAGATCAACTTGGTAAATTTGATGCTAAAGATGGAATCCTTTTAGGATTTTCTGAAACTTTAAAAGGTTTTAGAGTTTATAATTCTAGAACTTTAGTTGTAGAAGAATGTATTCATGTAAAATTTGATGACAAACATCTTGATAAGGGTCTATCAGAGCTAGATGAAGCTTTTACAGATCTTGATCTAAATATCTCAGGAGAGAAACCAAAAATCAAGACTGATATTCAAGTAGACGACACTTCTCAACAACAACCAGGAACGTCTACCTCTCAATAGGAAAATGCTCAGAAATTTTGGCATTTCAAAAACTACCATCCTCAAGATCAAATCATTGGTGACCCCAATGACAAGCTAAGAACTAGGTCAACCTTCAGAGAACAAAGTGATTATGCTCTAGTCTCTGAATGTGAACCGAAGACAGTGGACGAAGCTCTACTGGATGAAGGATGGATTCTAGCTATGCAAGAAGAGCTTAATCAGTTTGAGAGAAGTGAAGTCTGGACTCTTGTACCCCTGCCTGAAGACAAGTCAGTCATTGAAAAAAAGTGCGTCTACAGAAACAAGCTTGATGAAGATGGTAAGGTTGTGAGAAACAAGGAAAGACTTGTTTCTCAAGGCTACTCTCAATAAGAAGGTATAGACTACATTGAAACTTTTGCACCAGTTGCTAGGCTAGAAGCTATAAGAATTTTAATATCGTTTGCTACACATCATAACTTTATGCTTTTTCAAATGGATGTTAAAAGTGCCTTTTTGAATGGCTTTATTAATGAAGAAGTATATGTCATGCAACCTCCTGGCTTTGAAAATACAAATCACCCTTAACATGTTTATAAGCTGATATTATCCTAACAAGGAACATATATATTTTCGGATCTATCCTTGAGTGACCAAGCAAAATTATAGGTTAAGATGAAATACAAAATTGGATAAGATGAGAAATGGGAGGTAGGCGCCACAAATCCAAGGGGATTTGATAAGCCAATGTGAGGTTCGCCACAAGAATCTTGGATTCTTGATAAGAACAAGGGTTGGCTCAATGAAGAACCCAAGAGAGAAAACACTCTCACAATTGGAATCAATCCAAAATGAACTCAAAGTTGTTTATTCATCATGTTTGGGGCATGTACAAATAGTAGTGGGGCTGCCAACTCTTGGCTTACACAAAGTCCTCATAAGATTCCATTATTCTATAACCCTCTAATAACTATACTACTAATTGGTGTAATAAACCATTAGGTGACTATTTAAGCATAACTCTCCAATAATTGGAGTTATTACCAAACTTAAGAGAATACTTAAAATGAAACATAACTAATAAAGAAGGAGTTACTTTAGGCATGCAAGCCAAAAGACACACTCCTTTGAAGCTCAAACTCGTCTAAATATTCGTACCAAACTTCCAGCCCGTTTTTAACCATGATAGAAGCCGAATTTGGTCAAGAGGCCTGAGATATGATTTGTAGATAATTCCCTAAGATTTCCAACGCACCAAACAATGCATCAATCGAAGATTCGTAGCTCAAGATATGACCAAATCAAGTATACGGGTTCAATTAGAAAATTCATCCTAAAAATATTACCAAAATTAAAAATATAAGTATAAAAATTGGACTTAATTGTTGTCTAATAAGCCCACTAATAATAGTGCACTTAGATGGATCTGAATATGATTCTTTCCACATACTCAAGCCATCCATGCTTCTATCACTGAAGCACCCAATGTGATTGTGAGGAATACTTTAGATGGACCACCAATATCTAATTTTGGTGATGAAGATTGTTTCAATTCGAGGTCGAATTCACTCAAAGAAGGAGGGGATGATATGAGCCAAGGGGGGGCAAGTCAACTTGTCATCAAGAATGATATGAGCCCAATAAGGAGCACGGACCAAGGAGCACTAAAAGGACTTGGTGGGTCTAAGACAAGAGCAAGATCCAAGAAAGCCCAAGAAGTTCTAAACCAAATAGTGTCAACCTTGATGGAAACAAGCCCAAGTTCAAGTCTTGATGGAGTGGAGGACAAAATGGTTACTTATCTCATCCAACTTGAAGACCCATGATGGGCTTGGACGTCCACTTCCCATATTATCATTTTCTAGTTTATTTCTATTAAATAAAGTGCAATAAACTTGGGTTTTATGAAGAATTTCGAATTTGGGTGCATAGTGGGAGGAATCTTGTTGGTTTGCATACCAATAATAACTCCTTTAAGTTTTTAGCCTTTTTTATGTTTTGTTAATTATGTGGGAGTTACACTTTTAATTTGAGAAATAAGTGTGGCTGCTACATAATGATAGAGAGAGGGTAATAAGTCACTATTAAGTGGTTGAGTTAAGTGTGAGTTTAGTAAGTCATGAATAGGCTAGTTATGTGGGGGTTATGGAATCATTGGGAAGACAAAGGGTGAAGCCAAATGTTGGCAGCCACACCCCTATATGTAACATGCCTAAACACATGAATAAACAACTTGGATGTTGAATTTGGATTGAAATCCATTTGTGAGAACTTTGTTCTCTTTGGTTCTTGGTTGAGCCAACCTTAGTTCTTATCAAGAATCCACGATTCTTGTGGCGAACCTCACTTGGCTTATCAAAACTCTTGTTTTGTGGCGCCATCATCATCTTCTTACTCATCCATTTTATTTCTTTCTTCACTTTAATCTTGGTTACAAAGTGTTACACGAATTTGTGTCTAAAAATTCAACCAAAAAGATCATCAAAGGCAACCTCACCATTTGGTTGTCATCATAAGCTTAAGAAAGCACTGTATGGACTTAAACAAGCTCCTAGAGCTTGGTACGATAGGTTAAGCTCGTTTCTAATGGAAAGTGGTTTTAACAGAGGAAAAGTAGACACGACCTTATTTAGAAAATCTATTAAGTCAGATTTCATTATAGTACAGATTTACATTGATGATATCATTTTCGGTGCTACTAGTGAATCTCTGTGCAAGGAATTTTCTAAGTTAATGCAAAAAGAATTTGAAATGAGCATGACGGGAGAACTCAAATTCTTCCTTGGACTTCAAGTTAAACAGTCTATGGACGAGGTGTACATCCATCAGACTAAGTATACAAAGGAACTGCTAAAGAGGTTTAAGATGGATGATTGCAAACCAATGAATACTCCTATGTATCCCACTTCAATACTGAACAAAGATGATAAAGAGAAAAAGGTAGACCAAAAGGTATATAGAGGTATGATAGGATCTCTTTTATATCTAACTGCATCTAGACCTGATATAATGTTCAGTGTTTGCTTATGTGCTCGTTTTCAATCTGATCCTAGAGAGTCTCATCTCTCAACAGTTAAGAGAATATTTAGATATTTAAAAGGTACTACTAATCTGGGCTTGAGCTTCAAGAAAAATGATGATGACAGATTATTTGGTTTTTGTGATGCTAACTATGCTGGAGATAGAATTGAAAGAAAAAGCACCAGTGAAGGATGTCACTTCGTTGGAGCCAACCTAGTATCATGGTCAAGCAAAAGGCAAAGTACCATTGCTCTATCAACTGCTGAAGCAGAGTACATATCAGCTACAAGTTTCTGCTCACAACTTCTTTGGATCAAACATCAATTAGAGGACTACAATGTATTTGTAAGTAGAATTCCACTTATGTGTGATAATACTGCTGCAATCAGTTTATCTAAGAATCCAATATTGCATTCTAGAGCTAAGCATATAGAAATCAAACATCATTTTATTAGGGATTATGTGCAAAAAGGTGTGTTTGATGTTCAATTTGTAGACACTGACCACCAATGGGCATATATCTTCACTAAACCTCTTGCCGAGGATAGATTTATCTTTATAAGAAAGCATTTTAATATGTTATATGTGGATTGAGCTAGTATATTTATTGTTAATTTGGTCGTCTATTGCATGTTTTCTCTGCACGTCCACTAGTCATGATGTCCAGAGCACGTGAACTCTACGCGTCCACTTATGTTGATGTGCCGCGTCCACTGCATATGTCTTTACGCGTCCACTCTTAGTCTTGTGTGGACTCGTCTATGCACACATTTATTGTTTATATTAGTTTGTCCTTGAACACATTTATATAAAACGCTTCTTTTTCCTTGCCGAGTCAGCTACCTTCATCAATCCCATCGTAACTTTTTACGGTCCCAATTTACCAATGCCGTTTTACACTTAATGACATGTCTTGTAATTTTTTGTGTGGAAACTGTTGTTTTTCAGAAATCTTTAAAAGTAACCTCTTTCCCTCTGAAAAACTTTTCACTTCTCTTCATCCATGTCAACCTCTCTCTGAAACTTTCGAACTCTCTGTCTCCCTTGTTCTTCCAAACCTTAACTCATCTTTCTCAACAATGGCTTCATCCTATACTCCCATGCCTGCTTTTGCAACTAACACTATGTCCATATCTGTGTTACATCACTTCAATTTTGGAATTCTACAAGAGTACAATCTGGATGTGAGTAAGTTCATTAACGCTGCTGGATGGGATGGAATCTTTCTGGAAAAGGTCTCAGTGTATCCAGATTTGATAAGGGAATTCTGGAGAAGACCAAAGATTTCTGAAACAGAAGTAGTTGGGTTTGTACTGGGAAGGAAAGTGATAGTGTCTGAGAAAACCATCTCCGATGCGGTTGCATGTGCTCAAGAGGGTTTGGTCTTAACAGAGAACTGGGAAGAAGACCTAGGTGGTTTAGAGACAATTGCTGTTACCCTAATGAGGCAAGATAGCTTAAGAACTCATTCTTGGAAATCCTGAGATGAAAGACCACATCAGGATTCTTCACCAAATCCTGAACAAGGTGGTGCTGCATAAGATTGGCTCTAAGGACAACTTATCATCTATTCACAAGTTCTGTCTTTGCCATCTGGTTTTTGAAACAAAGATTAACTTACCCTGGATCCTGTTTCATCGCTTCAAAGATGCCATTACCAACAAAGAATCTGCTTCTCACATTACCTTCACTCATCTTCTGTCAAAAATTTTCAAGCAGCAAGGCGTGTACGATGTTTTGAGTGCAAAGCCTAAGGATGAACAAGAAAAAATCCTTCGTGAGAAAGGATTGCAAGCTGTTGATTTTGGCAGAGTTAATCTCAGTGGCATGCAACTTAGCACATACAAGCAAGTGAAGTTGGCCAAGCTTGAGGAGAAAATGAAGATTAAAGAAGAATCACTTGAGGCCAACGATGCTGCAATCCTTGGTCTAAAGAAAGGAACCAAGAGGAAGACTGTGGTTGTGAGGAAACCTGTCCCTAAGAGGACTACTAGAGGATCTGTCCTCTCTGTATCTTCTGGTGCTACTCTTCCACCTGCACCAAAAAGGACAAGGAAAGTAATCATGTCTGAATAGAAGATGATGATGAAATGCCTATCGCTGCCATTTTAGAAAAACAAACTGCTGCTACTGTTGTTGGTCTTGTTGCCAAGAAGAAGAGGCAACCGGCAAAGAGGGCTAAAATAACCATGGCTTCTGAGGTAATAATCTCTGCTGATGACCCTGTTAGGTTAGCAGTAGATGAATTAGTGTCCAATTTGGGAACTCATGCTGATAATATCTCTACTCCACATGATGTGGATGATGTTTATGTCCCTACCTTGCCACAATCACCACATTCACCACTAACACAAATAGACAATAGCATTACCCTTGGAGCCCCCTTTCCTAAACCATTGAAAACCTTGTTTCTACCCATAATTCCCTCTTCCACTCTCTATAATGGCAAATCTGAAAACTGGGCCAAAGTACAGAGAGAATGGAAAATACTATTCCACACCATTCCACAAGAACCGGAACATATTCTAAAAAGTAGTATCCCCTGACTGAGTATGAGTATGAACCCCTCAACATCTATCCATATTGGGTCAACCCTGAACCCCACACTCCAAATGGACCATTCCCTTCCCAAATGTTTCATGAACATGGACCTCTCCCCACCCATCTTCCCCAACAGAGATTCCCTGCCAGAAAAATCTGCCCCAATCTAGTGAAACTTCCACCCCTTAAACCATTCACTGATGGAGTAGAGAGAGTTATAATATCTGACTGGCATACTGATCCCAGCAAGAAGGATCTTGGATTCTCGAGAAAAGAGCAAGATCCTTCAGGTAAATTCCTTTTGTGATGGACAAGACCACCAAATGGATGGCTTTCAAACATCCAAGAGTATATGGAGCTACTGTTGATCAGTTTTTAGACACTCTCATGTATGAGATTCTGAAATGGGAATTCTGTCACATCAGAGCAGACAGAGCTACACGATTTGTCCCCCCAACCTGGTTAAAACACTCTACTTCTACAAATGTTGGAGTCAAGCCCTACAAGATTTGTCCTAGGTTGTCAATGATAGATATAAACAAGGACAAGGACCGGAAACATCCAAGGCACAAAGGAAAGATTCCAGTAATTGAAGACATTATGCTAGATCTCAGTTCTGAACCCTTTGACCACTCACAGATGGATTACATTCAATCTTTGCCAATTGAGATGGTCACTGAGGCTAACTATGCAGGAGCTTTCTGGCAATCCCACTTAATTCACTGCACCAGAGAAGCCTCCAGTTCTGGCCTGACTGCTGAAGAGAAGAAGAAAACTCCAAAATTCAAAGGCAGATGTGGACTCTCTCGTGTCAAATATTTGATCTTTAAGGATCTTTGGGGTCTGCCAATAACTAGTCGTGATGTAGAAATTTCCAATTCTATTCATTGGGCAAAGGATGTCCCTGAGCCAATTCTACAATATGCCTTTGCCTCAGCTTCAACCTCATCCTCTGAACATACAATAGAAGAATTAATTGTAGAAGGCCCTAAGCTGAATGTTGAAATATTTTCAAAACCTGCTTCTGAACCTTCAACTACTTTAGCTGATGTCGTTGTTGTTTCTACTGTTGAGCCAACTCTGACAAAGCAGTCCGAAGAGGTCTGTGCTTCTAAGAAAGGTGCTGAGTCTGCTAAGACATCATCTCAACCATTAGCTCTTGCTATGGTTCATCCACCTGCCCAAGCTCAAGACACTGTCTCAGACACTACTGAGAGCTCAAGACAATTATCATTGCCACCAAATCTTGAGGACATCATTGGAATAATTGTTGATGATAAGGTTGGTAAGATAGTTGAAGAGAAGACAGAACATATGTGACAACAGGATGAATAAAGGGTACAAAAGCAATTTCAAGATACCTTGGCCCCTACGAATGCAATGGTGTCTCAGATGCTGGCTTTATTAATGGATTTTCAAAAAAGCCAAAATCCGAATCTAAACCAACCCCCTCCACCACCTCCTTCTACCTAAATCTTTTCTTTCTTATCTTATCTGTTTTGCTCACTATGATGGTCCACTCCTTTTACCTTTTTGTCTGATGACAAAAAAAGGGGAGAAAGGAAAGATATTAAATTTCATACAATTGTTTTTTGATAAAGAACATATTTTGTCTGCATATGCATAAGTTTAATCTATTCATCTTGATGATACATTGCCTTGACTTCTTATGCCTAAATTTTATCTAAAGTAAATTATGCTCTGATACTGGTTTGATCTGTTTATTCATAAATGTCTGATAGGCTTCTATCTTGGTCTGATAACTTATATTATCTTGCAAATAAGACTTGGTTTTATATGCCTTAACTGCTTTGATCTGTTGAATGCTATGTCTTAGGGAGAACCTTGCAAGCTCTCTTAGACTTTGCTATTTAAATTTAATCAATTTTTGTCATCATAAAAAAGGGGGAGATTGTTGGAACCAAAGTGGTTATGGTTTACTTAGTCTCTAGGTTTTGATTTGAACAAAAGGATTAAATTTGCTTGGCAAAGTGTTAGTTGAAATCTAACAAGTGATTTCAATTTATGCAGGAATATCCAAAATAATATAAGGCATACAATGCTTGGACTCTTACAAAGAATTACCCGTCCAAAGGTTATTTAAACTATTTATATTTTAATCGTTAAATAGATGGGTAACTAAAATTCAGTAGATGTCCATAGTAGCCACATCACCAGACGAGTGCTCTCCTTGAAACTCAAGTAGATGTCCATAGTGCCACGTCATTGGACGGAGTTTCTCTAAGTACTTAGCAAGTCCAAAGACTTGTGTGGATGAGCGCTTCTGCCACATCAGTGGACGAGCAGAATAAAACCTTGTGTAGACGAGTTCTAAAACCGAGTGCCTGTAGACAGTTCTACATCTTCTATATCTTAACTACCTTGAAAGTGATTTAATGCAATCTGGACCACATTGAATTTATTTCAAATGATTGATATATATTTCAAAGGAATATATGTTCTTTATAATTGTTTTTTCTGGTTAATGCCTTGTTCCTTTGTGAGAAAATTCATAGTACTATCAAGGAAATACAAAAAGAAATAGTACAATTGGAATTGCAAAATGATCTGTACGATGACAACTTTATTGCTGGACAAAAGCTGGGTTATACACAAAGGAGGAAAGAAAGTTTTTAAGGTACAATTGCTCAGGACAGTCTCCATTTTGTGCTTTTCTGATAACCAAGGATGCTTTTCAACACGGCCAAAATCAAGCTATCAGTATCAACGGATACCATTCACTTAATGCTATCTCTATAACGGGACTATTCAAATAACCGTTGAAGATTTACAAGAGAAGTTGAAGACCACTATATATATAGAACAACTTTTGCCATTTGAACAATTGCAAGATATTCAAAGCTCATATTCTCGTTGTAAAACAAAAGTCTGTAATTCTTAAGTTTGAATATTTGTAAAAATATTCAGTAGATCTTAAACATTCATACCCTCACATATAGTGAGTTAGAAAGATCTTAGAAAAATCCCTGTGTTTGAATTAGAGCTTGAAGTGGCTTGGCAAGAAAGCAATACTTGTAGCCTGGAGAGGTGTAGAATACATGTTGTAGAAACTGTTTGGAAATAATGGAGAAAATCCTTCAAGTAGAATGGACTGGACGTAGCTCTTGGTTGGAAGGGAATGAACCAGGATATAATGCATGAGTGAATTTTCTATCCCTTATCTTTTACAATTTTATTTATTTATACTAACTGTGGGATTTGATTTTGGTTTTGTTAATCTTTTAAAAAGGATTTCTTGTGTGCTTAAACTTTTTATCTTCTGCTTGTTAAAAGATTTCTCAAAAAGGTTTTTGTTTGCGAAAGTAATTAACAAACACAATTCAACCCCCCTTCTTGTGTTTGCCTGTGCCAACTTTAACTAACTCTCTCCAAGCAGAGCTCCTTGCTGTCATCATTACCATTGAAACTGCCT
Source organism: Sophora flavescens (assembly GCA_030762895.1). Taxonomy (NCBI): domain Eukaryota; kingdom Viridiplantae; phylum Streptophyta; class Magnoliopsida; order Fabales; family Fabaceae; genus Sophora; species Sophora flavescens. The sequence continues at coordinate 147,222,356 of CM061068.1, read as the reverse complement.
ATGAAAGAGGATGGCACAAGCTTTGACTAGAAACAGACTCTATTCTAGTGGTGAATGCTTTTAAATCTTTGGAATTGGTTCCTTGGACAATCAGAACAAGATGGAAGGATAGCTTGGAATATGTTAAGAGTATGAGGTTTTTAGTATCTCACACTTTTAGAGAAGGAAACTCTTGTGCCGACAACCTTGCATCTTTTGGAATTTCTTCTAAGTGTTTTACTTGGTGGAATTTGATCTCCAATTTTGTAAAGGAAGACTTTTCTAGGAATAGATTAGGCCTTTCTAGTTATAGATTTAGATGACTTGTTCTTTTACATGGGTTTGGTTTATATCCCCCCATGCTTTATGTTTTCTTTATTTTTCATTTTTTTAATGAATAAAGGGTATGCTGCAAATGATTGATTGTGGTTTAGGTGCCAACTTAGTTGGTATCTTCTCTCCTATAGTGATGCCTTTACATACCTAGCACGTTGATCTAAAAAAAGAAGGTTACGGTGAAATTTTGGGTTTAAAATTCAGACGAAAACCGGTCTGCGTTTTTAACTGATAGTATAATTTTATATCGTCAGAAAACCATATTTTGACCCGAAACTGAAATTTGTTGATTTTTTATAGTTTGTCCGTGAGGAATCCTACTTACCAAATTTCTGATCAGAAATAAAATATTATGTTTATTCGGACGAATTTTGGTAAAATTTCGAACGGAAAACAATCGGTGTTTTCACTGACAGTAAGATTTTAATGATTAGAAAACCTAATTTTGACTCGTGAATGAAATGGTTTGTATTTAAATCATATTTCCAAGGAGTTTGGTTCGTTTGAAAATTTTTCAACCAAAAATGAAATATTACACTTTTATTAGGGCATAAAACCCTAATTGGGTAATCGACGGAGCCGGGAACAGCTGAAAATATCTAGATATTTATTTGAAAATATCTAGATGTTTATATTTAACTTAATCATGATTATAATTAAATTAACCCAAGTTAAAACCAATTTCCTATCCAATCCCCCCCCCAAACTTTTATGAATTTTGGTAAAAGTTCGAATGGAAAACAGTCGGTGTTTTCATTGACAGTAAGATTTTAATGATTAGAAAACCTAAGTTTGACTCATGAACGAAATGGTTTGTATTTAAATCATATTTCCAAGGAGTTTGGTTCGTTTGAAAATTTTTCAACCAAAAACGAAATATTACACTTTTATTCGGGCATAAAACCCTAATTGGGTAATCGACGGAGCTGGGAACAGCTGAAAATATCCAGATATTTAGTGAAAATATCTAGATATTTATATTTAACTTAACTATGATTATAATTAAATTAACCCAAGTTAAAACCAATTTCCTATCTATAAATACCCTTCCCCATGGCAGTGCCCCCCCCGGGTTACACTCTCACTTTGCTTTCATTCTTCATTCATCTCCAACCTTCAACATCTTCTTCCACTTTCCCTCATTTTCTTCCTTTTTCTCCAAAACCTCCATAACCAAGGTATTGAAGCAACTAGTAGATTTCTTACTCATATTCCATTTTCAAGAGGTAAACCTTATTCCTCATCAAGAATAAACCCTATGTTCTTCAATTATTTTCATGATTCAAGTTCATATTCAACTATGTTCATATTAGGGTTCATAACTTTGAAAATCTCTAGAAAATTGTAGAAAAATCATTTTTATGTGAAACCAATTTCTATGATCCTTATATGACTTCTACTTTCATCATATAAGATTATGTAAGCAAAAGAATTTTCCTTCCTATTTTTCTATATATGGCCGAATCTAAGTATTGGTGAGCAAATGAGATTTTGTACAACTTTTAACTTAGATGAAGTTGTTTATAAGCTATCTAGGGTTTCTATGTTCTAAATCTAAGAGTTTAAAATCAAAAGAGATTTCTAAGGTGTGTAGGTTCTAGATCCAAGAGTTTGTGAGCAAAAGGAATTTCTAGCCTATTTTACTTATTATGGCCGAAACCCTAACCATAGAGGTTAGAGGATTTTGTTTCATATTTTTGAATTGTAACAGTTGATTTAGGTTAGTCAATACTCTAGGAACTAAGATCCAAAAGATGGAGTTGAGAAAATAACCCGAGCCTCATTTGGATGAGTTGGCCGAACCTAGCACCATATGTCCATATTTAGATTTGTTGATTAATTTTTTTTATTGTTGATTTGGCTGAAGGTGGTTTTGGTAACTCGTGGCGAGATAACGAGGATCGTTGATTTCATGTTTCCTGTGGTAACTTAGGTGAGGGAAAGAATCAACCTATCGTTGGAATCGATAAGTAGTATATTATATAATAATTGTGTAGAGCGACCTAAACCCTACTAGTAGTCGAGTAATCGACAAGACCAAAATCACATTGGAAACATTTTTCTGTAAAACCAATGGTGATTCGGGAATTGTAGGTTTATCGACATTAGGTTGATTTTAAAGTATTTGATGATGTCTGATTTTATGTTGTTGAATTTACTGTGATACGCTGGTTGAGGTAGTCCACTGCATGTGACGTATTATTTTTGGTGTTTGAATATTTTCTAATATTGTGTTGTGCATGATCTGCCTGGTTTTTAGTACTATGCTTAGTTGATTTAAGTGAGGATATATGTTGTTCGGGAGATTTGGTTTGGGTGAGAAAGTATCGGTGAATTAGAAGTGCCTAGCTTAAATTGATTATTTTAAAGATGAAATGTGTCATAGAGTGTGAGTCAAGGCTAGGATAGAAGCTTGGGGTACTAGGTTGTTATTGATGTAATTCAGAGAGGTTTATAAGTTGTATTGTGTTTATAATCGTATGTTTGACACATACGAGGTCAAAGTCCTTGTGGGACCCTCCAATGTTAGATTTAATTTGTGCAGCCATAGTGTCAATGCTTTGCTTGAGTACTCTCGAAAGAGAATCAAGGTGTGCATCGACTGTACCGTGCAGCTATAGTGCCATTGTATTACATGAACATTCTTACCATGCACTACAAAAAAACACGACTTACCGACGGAAAAAACCCGTCGGAAATGAAGACATTCCATCGGAAAACTACATTACCGACAGACTTTTCGACGGACACGGTTTCGTCGGTAATAGGCGAGTAGGAAAGCCTTTCCGATGGATCTAGTTCGTCCATCGGAAGTTTCCGACGGTTTTAACCGTGGGCAAACTTGCCACACAAAACCCCTAATTACCGACGAAAATTCCGTCGGTAACTCTCTCTGGAAGTTACCGACGGAAATATCCGTTGGAAACAAGGTTTTTTCTATTTTTCAAATTATTTTTTATTTTTTTGTTTTATATTAATAATTAATAATTAATTATTTTTATTAAAATTTATATATTCAATATTAAATATTATATTTTATTTATTAATTATTATTATATTTTATTTTAATTAATTATATTTTATTTATTAATTATTATTATAATTTATTAATTAATTATTATTATAATTTATTTATTAATTTATATTTTATTATAATTAATTATAATATAATTATTATATTTTATTTTAATTAAAATTATTATATTATCAATTACTAAACAAAATTGAAATTAAAAATAAAATTTAAAAAGCAATTAAATTAAAATTAATTTAAAATAAAAACAAACTCAACATATAATTCACAAATAAAATATCCGCCTATCTACAAAACTCTACTACACCTATAACTATTCTAATACCCATCACCATAATATCCGTCATCGTCGTCCTATCGGGGGGAATCTGCCGGTGTCACATGACCATCAAGCTGTGGCTCCGTAGACAGACCGTCATCATGCGGCTGCGGTGGTGGATCAGTAGTAGTAGTGGAGGGCTGGGGCTGGGCCTGGGTGGCATGGAGGACCCCCTACAGAGCACTGCGCCTGTCTGGTGGGAGGAAATTGAGGACAACAGTCATGACCGTAGAGAATGCCTCCATCTGCTACATGATGCACTTGTTCGTCTCCCTCTGCTGCTGCACCTCCTGCCTTTACCGCTACACCTCCTCCGTGTCTTGTGAGCCGGAGGATGTAGGCTCCCTAATGGTCAAGCTCGGCGTAGACCCCCGAAGGATCGACCTGGATAGGGTCGCAGTACCGTAAATCTGTCCCTTGTTCTTCTCGCTCGCCACAACCATCCAGATCTGGGTCTGTAGTCGCTCAACCTCGGCGGGGTCCAACTGAGAAGGATCTGAGGCACCAGATCAGGAGGCGGCCTCAGATGCTTGATAGTGTGATTTCACATCATAATTCTTGTACATTTCTGCATGCATTTTCATATAGTTTAGGCATATTTAAATTGATTTTTATTAGTGTTTACCTTGGAACGAGTGAGGCAGTTTCTTGGTGTTGTTTTACAGGAATTTAAGGAAAAATGCTCAATATTGACCATGATGGAGCTTGGATGAATATAGAGCTTGAAAAGTGAAGAAATTGAGCCAAGCAGAGCCCATCACGGCCTAGCCGTGATGACCATCACGGCCTAGCCGTGATGACCATCACGGTCGTGATCGAGTAACAATTGAGAAGAAAGAAGGCAAAAGTCAGAAGCTGTCATGGCCTAGCCATGATGCACATCACGGCCATGACATATACCCTCACCAGGAAGAACTGATCACGGCCTGGCCGTGACACCCATCACGGGCGTGACAGACCAGCTGAGACAGGCAGAGCCCATCACGACCTGGCCGTGATTACCATCACGGCCGTGATGCTCCAAAATTTGAAAGCGCGCCAAGGCATAACACGTCACGGCCTGATCGTGATGGCCATCACGACCGTGACGCGAATCCTATTCTATAAATAGACATGGGCAGACCAGAAGAACACATTTTTTGAAACCCTCAGAAACTCTCTCTGAACCAGGGGCAGTTGCACAAGGATTCCATGGAGTTTCTTCTCCTTTTCATCTCTATTTCTTTGATTTTGGCTATGATCATGAGTAGCTAAACTCCCATTGTTGGGATTAGATGTAGCTCTTTCTGAATTCTCCATGTATTTGATTTGACCTTGTAATACAGTTTTTGGCTTCCTTATGAGTGATTGATTTCCATGCTTAATGCTTGTTGTGGCATGATCCCCCATGACTTGATTATTGTTTTGGTATGCAATTGGAAAATTTGTATTAGAACTAGAACTGAAATCAACCACCTAGTAAACCTGGTATCTAGGAATGGATTTAGGTTTATTAGCAATCGTGTAATCCCTAATCATCATGCAAATTCATTAATCTAGGCCACCTAAGGAATTAGGGTCTATTAGTGGATTTAGGCTCTTGTCATATGAGGAATCAGGGCTTGAGTAATCTAGTGGATTGATTGTCATATTTGAAGTAGAAACTATTTATTAGTCATTTCATTGCATGGGGATGAAGTTTAGTGAACCTAATCCCAACATCTTTCATATATTTGAAGAATCCTTTTAACTGCCTTCCAAGTGTTCGACAAAAACCCAAAAAGAACTTTTCTCTTTATTTTGTTTATTTTAGGTTTTAAATCTGAATGGGCTTGGTATTTACTATTGAGCTCCCTTTGATCCAAATATCTGCTTAGATAGTAATTGATTCGGTACGTGCTAGTACTTGTCACAGTCCTCGTGGGAACGATAAACGGTCTCACCACCGTATTACTTGTACGACTAGGTATACTTGCCTAGATTCGTCTCAACAATGCTACCTGACTAAACCTAGCGTTGTACTCCGCCTGCGATCAATACATTAGAATCAATATTTATTAAACTATATATATATATATATATATAATAATTACCAATAGTTTAAATATAAAAAAACACTTTAGCTCACCACTGTCTGCCTCGACCTCTCATCAACAAACTCACCGGTGTCCGAGCGAATATGTGTCTCCTCAAAGACCGTAGGGACATCAACGGACCGAGCTGGCTCTCATGCCTGCAGCCGACACACCAATAAAATCAATTAGTTATAAAACAATTTTTTAATAAAAATATACAATTTATAAATAATGTTATTTATATATGCATACCAAGTAAATGGTATGCTGCATGTGGCTAATAGAACCAACAGTGTGCATACTCCCACCCTTCTCGGAAGCCCGGTTTCTCTTCACCTGTTCACACTTCAGCTTGTAAGCTGGAGTGTCCCAGTACGCACACAGTTGGGCCCAGATGTTGGGACCGATGTAATCCAGACGTATCCGGCTCTCCCTACGCTCCCGGAGCATGTCCCTCAGTCGAGCAGTTGCTCGGTCGTCAAACATAGCACGTATCTCTGACATATGCTCCGGTAACCAACGCACAAGCTCCTGTTAACAAAGAAAAAAATATTAATAACATTATACAAAAAAATATAAAAAATAAAGGGAAAATTACATGAACTAATAAACCAGAACTTATTGTAAGACTCAATGACTTATAGATTTTGATATATGACAAATACAACTTAATGTGTGTGCAAGTGTTTTAGTGTCAAATTGCAAAGACAGGTATCAAGCAGTAATCAACAAGTTCAGTGAGCAATTAAAGGAGAATATTCAAGGAAGAGCTTGAAGAAATCAAAAGAGATACATGGAGGAATCAAAGAGCAAAGACAAATATCAAGGAATCATCAAGACAAGAGCCTAAAGGAGAAATTAGATTTACGTCTTAGATGATTTGTAAGATAAAGAAATCTCTTAATCACAAAATAGCTCAACTAAAAAGATGCATGAAGAAAATCAATTTTCATAACCTGCATTAAAATGAATAAGTCTTCGTTAATGAAATTGAATTTTAGAAATAATAAGTTCTCGTCCATTGAAGTAATAGAAGCGCTTGTCTAACACAAGTAATAGAAGCGCTCGTCCAACACAAGTGATAGAAGCGCTCGTCCAACACAAGTGATAGAAGTGCTCGTCCACTGAAGTGATACAAGTGCTCGTCCACTAAAGTGATACAAGCGCTCGTCCACTAAAGTGATACAAGTGCTCGTCCACTAAAGAGACAGAAGCGCTCGTCCACTAATGTGACAGAAGTGCTCGTCCACACAAGTGATAGAAGCGCTCGTCCACACAAGTATTTGGACTTGCTAAGTCCTTAATGATAAGCTCCGTCCAATGACGTGGCATATGGCGCTCGTTTACTATCAACTACGAGCCCTGAGAATTGAAGATGGACGCACTTAATTTTAAGATGGACGCGGATGCTATAAGAACTGATGTAGAATCTTATTTCATGAACCAGAATCAAGAAAACAGATTCTGTTATCAAAACCAAATCTGTTTTGATTGATCCTAACGACTATAACTTGTTTTCTATACATCAGAATTACACGAAATCAATTTGAGAGATCAATTGTGAAAATCATTCATTATCTTTCTCGAGCTTATTGTGATAAAGAGTGTTTCATTCTCATAAGTGCTTCAATTTGTTTATCTGACTATTGAGAGTTAGGAATCAATTTTTTGTTCTATTTTTGATTGTAAAGAGAGAGGGAGTCTCTGAGTGATTAGGGTGAGGTATCCCTAAGGAAGAACATTCAGGCTCTTCACAAGAGTGTGGTATCTCGAGGTGAATGAATGCTTTGTGGTGTAAAGGTTTTTGAAGCTACCTGGCTAAAGCTTGTTGTGTTAGTGTGTGAAAACCCACAGGTGGAGTGGGGACTGGATATAGGTCACAGTGGTGGTGACTGAACCAGAATAAATCTGGTTGTGTGGTATCTCTAAACTCAAACTCTTTAATTTCTGTCTTGCGCATATAACTATGATCTTGATGTTCTAAGTATTCAATTGATATCAGTTCTTGATCTGCACAATCAGTATTGAATCTTGAATAAACTGTAATAATAACTGTGTATTCAATTATATTCTTAAGGATCAATATTTGAATTGAATCTTGCATCATATACTGAAACTGAACTAAAACTGAAACTGAGAGCTGCAAGTTTGTTCTTGATTGTTAATGCTTGTATCTGAAACTTGCATAACTTGTTCTTAATCTTTAAAGGCTTAATCAGTTTCTATATTTTGTTATTATTGAGTGTTGAACCCGAACCTATTCTGATTTAATCTTTCTGAATTAATCTTTCTTATCATCATCACCTTCTATTCAAGATTTTATATAAACCCTTCATTGATTTTGTAAAAGATCATGAGGCCACAAATCTGAAAACTAAAGTTTTGTGAAAAAGTTTTTAAGAGGGAAAGATTTTAAGAAAACTCAATTCACCACCCCTCTTGAGTCGTTGAAGCCAAAACAACAATTGGCATCAGAGCTAAACTCTTAAGTTTGGTAACAGCTATAAGAGTATGGCTTCAAATGACTGGTTGAATGAAGGGGCTTCCCTTGCATGCCCTCATGCCTTTAATGGATCTGAGTATATCTATTGGAAGGAAAGAATGGTAATCTTTCTTGAGACGGCAGGTGTAGACATCTGGGATGCAGTAGAAAATGGACCATTTGTCCCCTCTACTATAGATGCTAATGGTGCTCCAAGAAATAAGCCTAAAACTAAGTGGAATGAGGATGATAAGAAAAGAGTTCAATATAATGCATGTGCTAAGAATATCATAACATCTGCTTTAAGTCGTGATGAGTTTTTCAGGGTTTCAAATGGCAAATCAGCAAAGGAGATGTGGGATACATTGCAAGTAATACATGAAGGAACCACAGATGTCAAAAGAGAAAGAATGAACACCCTCACACATGAGTATGAGCTGTTCAGAATGAAGCAAGGAAAACCTATGACTGAAATGCAAAAGAGATTCACACACATTGCCAGCCAAGTTGCTGGTCTTGGAAAAGCTATATCAAATGAGGATTAAATTAACAAATTAATGAGATGCTTGAGCAGGGAATGGCAACCTAAAGTCACTGCAATCTCAGAATCTAGAGACCTCTCATCAATGACCATTTCCACATTATTTGGAAAACTGCAAGAGCATGAATTGGAGTTGAACAGACTGAATGGGAATGAAGAAACTGACAAAAAGAAAAAGGGATTGGCTCTGAAATCATAAGTCAGAGAAGTAAAAGACAGTGATGATGATGATGATTCAACACAAGAGGCAGAATTTGAAGAAGAGATGGGAATGCTAGTTATAAAATTCAAGAAGTTCCTAAAGAAGAAAGACAACTTCAAAAGAAAGCCATCCACTTTTCAAAGGAGAAATTTCAGCAAAGGTGACAACTCTTCCAACAACATCACATGCTATGAATGTGGAAAGATTGGCCACATGAAGCTTGAATGTCCAAAACTGCAAAAGATGGACAAAACAGAAAAGTTTGACTCAAAGGACAAGAAGTGGAGAAAGCCAAGAAAGGCCTACATTGCTTGGGATGATAATGGTGTAGATTCCACTGAAGAATCTGAATCTGAGGAGGCAAACTTGTTCTTGATGGCCAGTAATAACAGTGATTCAGAGAGTGAGGTAAATTCTGATTCATAACCTTCTTATGATGAATTGCAAAATTATTTTGAAGAACTTCATAAAGAATCCATTAGACTTGCTAGATTGCTAATTAAGTCTAATAAAACCATCACATGCCTAGAAGAGAAGTTTTTTTTAAACAACGAGCTAGATGAATTAAAAACAGAAATTTGTGCTGTAAAAGAAAGATTGGCTACTGTTTTGGAACCACCTATATGTGATAATTGTTCTAACTTGGAGAAACACATAAATCATTTGAATGGTGATCTATCTAATTGTTCTAAGTATTGTACATTGCCTAAAGAAGTTGAAAAACTGAAAAATGACTTAGCCAAGTTCACAAATGGTAGAGATAACTTGAATACTTTATTAGGACAACAAAAATGTGTTTATGATAAGGCTGGAATAGGCTATAAATCTAAGATACATGAGAAATCTTTCAAGAAATTTTTTGCTGCACCTAAGACATCAAACACACCATTTGTTAAATGCAAGTTTTGTGCTAGAAAAGGTCAAACAACTTCTACATGTCAATACAGAAAATCAACATACAATAAATCTAAGTATACATGGGTTCCTAAAGGAACTATTGCCGCAACTAACTCAAAAGGACCCAAACAAATTTGGGTACCTAAAACACAAACATGACTCTGTTTTGTAGGTGTGTCGGAAAGCCAAGACTGTGAAATGGTATCTTAACAGTGGCTGTTCCAAGCACATGACTGGAGACAAAACCAAGTTCATTTCCTTTACCCCTAAGTCAAGTGGTAGTGTTACCTATGGAGACAACAATAAAGGGAGAATACTTGGCATTGGCAACATTGGAAGTGACTCAACAACAATCATTGAGGATGTACTATATGTTGAGGGACTGAAACACAACCTATTAAGTATCAGTCAACTATGTGACAAAGGCTTCAAGGTAAAATTCAATTCCAATAGTTGCTTAATAGAAAATCAGCTTGATGAAAATTTGAAATTAATTGGACATAGGACAGATAACATCTATATGCTTGATTTAGATAATATCTCTTCAAATACTGCATGCTGTCTTATTTCAAAAGAAGAAGAGAATTGGCTTTGGCATAGAAGAATTGCACACATTCACATGAACCACATAAATAAACTGACTCGTAAAGATCTTGTAGTTGGTTTGCCTAAACTGAAATTTGTGAAAGATGGACTATGTGATGCATGTCAAAGAGGAAAGCAAGTTAAGGTCTCTTTTAAACCAAAGAACTTTGTTTCAACAACTAGACCCTTACAACTTTTACACATGGATTTATTTGGTCCATCTAGAACCAAAAGCTTTGGTGGTAACTCGTATGCATTGGTAATAGTAGATGATTACTCTAGATATACATGGACATATTTTCTATCTCATAAGAGTGATTCATTTGCTGCATTTAAGAAAATGGCAAAAATTGTGCAAAATGAAAAGGACATGAAAATTGTTTCTATAAGAAGTGATCATGGGGGAGAATTTCAAAATGAAGTGTTTGAAAACTTTTGTGATGAGCATGGCATTCAACATAATTTTTCTGCTCCTAGAGCTCCACAACAAAATGGAGTAGTGGAAAGAAAGAATAGATCATTAGAGGAGATAGCAAGAACTATGTTGAACGACTCTAGCTTGCCAAAACATTTTTGGGCAGATGCTGTCAATACAGCCTGCTATGTGCTAAATAGAGTCTTGATAAGACCAATCTTAAAGAAAACCCCTTATGAGCTTTGCAAAGGAAGAAAACCAAATATAGCACATTTTCATGTTTTTGGTTGCAAATTCTTTGTTCTTAACAATGGAAAGAATAATCTTGGAAAAATTGATGCAAAGGCCGATGAAGGAATTTTCCTAGGTTACTCTCTATCTAGTAAAGCATTTAGAATATATAATAAGAGAACACAAACTATTGAGGAATCTGTGCATGTGACATTTGATGAGTCTAACCCCATAAGGTTGGAAAAGGATTTTGTTATTGATGATCTTGCAGATTCAATTGAGAAAAATCTCCTAGAAGAGAAACAGGACAATGAAGAAGATGAAAGCTTAAAGAATGAATTGCTGCAGCAGGAGCAAACAGAACAACAGCCTGACCTACCAAAGGAATGGAGGACTGTCAGAAATCATCCAATTGATAACATCATTGGTGAAATTACAAATTTGATCTTAAATTTCCAATTTTCACAAATTTGATGTGTTAGTCACAAATAAGAGTACAAAACTATATTTCTATAGTTTGGGGAGGGGGAGGCCGTGGGTTTTTGGGGTATAAAGGGTAGAAATGTGTAAAAATACTTAGGTAATTATATCTCCCGACGTATCTCTGCAGTTCCGTATCCGGCTCCGTCGTTTACCCGATTTAGGTTTTTGTGCGTTTTCTTCAAAAATTCACTTGAGTAAAATATAATACTTTATTTTTGAGCGAAATTTTTAAAATAGACCATATCACTAAAAAATGATACAATCTAAAATTACTCAATTTCAGGTCAAATCAGGGTTTTCTGACCATATACAAATTTACTGTCTGCGAAAACGCAGACCGGTTTCCGTCTGAATTTTGAACCCAAAATTTAATCATAACTTCCTACAATAAAGTAGGTTCTATCTATGATTTTGTTTTCTCCAAAATCATTTTTTTGGCCTCAGGTAAAAATATAAATAGATATATCGTTACCGGTAATACATCATAGATAAAAAGCAGGGTGTTACACTAATAGAGATCTGGGATTGAGTCATCTTCTCTTGAGTGTTGTCCCAAAATTCTTGAAGCTGGAGTGGGTACACTAGTTCATGGAGATCAAAGAACCTCACCCATTGTGAAGCTTCCAATTCGGGCATCACATTTATTCCACCATTGAGAATTTTGTTCATCTTCACAAATATTCCATGAAAAATCATTGAAATATCAACAATACTCATTTCAAGACGAGCAACAGCACGAACGAGTTTCCTTGAGGGTCCTTTGGGTGCCATGGATTTGGTTTAAGCGAAGAGAAGGGATTCGAAAAGATTTTTTGCACGAGAGAGAGAAAAAGAATACTTTTGAAATGGTGAAGGGTTTCTGACAAAAGAGTTTTTCTTTTAAGAGAGAGAGGTTTCAAAAAGAGCAGTTGAGAATAATAAAGAAAAAAATGTTTCGAATTCAAATACTTTTTAGAAAACTGCAATGTAGAGTCTCAGTCACTAATCCACATCATCAGACCCTTTTGAACATAGTCTCTTATAAAGTGATGTTTGATTTCTGTGTGCTTAGACTTAGAATGATGTATGGGATTCTTAGATAAGCAAATAGCACTAGAATTATCACACCAAACAGATATATTATGTTCGGATATAGATAAACAAACAATAGCTTACAGCTGAAATGTATTATGCCTCTGTAGTAGATAGTTGATAAGCCGCTGGCTCATCTAGTTTTATAACTAGAAAAACCTTGGCTTTGTGCTAATTTTATATCATTTTCGCCCAAATTAGACTTGATTGTCTTTAAGCAGCATTTTGAGTCTGTAAAGTATTTTTAGGTTAATTTAGTTGATTTAGAGTTAAATAAAGCACTTATGCTATTTTCTGTTTTCAGGTTAATAAAAAGAAATAAATCTGGAGCTTTCGCCCCGCGAGAAGGCACTCGCATCGCGAACCTGAAGGTGACTGTTCCAGAAAATGCAATCCTCTCTGTCTCGCCCCGCGAAACATGACTCGTCTCGCGAGTAATCCAACCCTGGAAGACCAGAAGCTATCACGGTTTAACCATGCTGAAGGTCACGGGCGTTACAGTTTGGAATTTGAAGAGTCTCGCCTCGCGAATATATGCTCGCCTCGCGAGAGAACCAAAAGCTGAAGACTGTTCGCATTATTCGCCTCGCGAAGGAGTGCTCGCCTCGCGAGTCAGCTAATTCCAGAAGTTGTATATAAGCCCGTTTGAAGGCAGAAATGAAGGCTAGCTAGTTAGTCAGTAGTTGTAGTTCAGTAGTTTATTTTCTTTTATTTTCTTTTGTGCTTAAGTCTGTAATGGAGAGCTAGTCTCCTAGATTAATCTATTGTAATTGATTTCCACCGTACTTGAGGTTCTGTAATCTCTGTTTTGTATGTTTTTCCCTTTTCAATGCCATGTTATACATTTCTGTTTGTTTAATTCAGGAGTGTATAGTGTTGTGTTGATTCATTTCAGTGATGTTATGTTCCTATACTTAATCGCGTTTGTTTAATTCGCATGTGTTCATTCATGTTCGTTTAGTTCATGAGGGCTTAACCCCGTTTGTTTAATTCGGGAATAGGAACATATATCCGTAGTAGCGATTTCGTTTGTTAATTGTTACTACAACTGAAAGGGGAATAGAATTTGCTTAGGGCTTGGGATTACATGAACCGATGATAGTTGTGAAATCAAGAACAGTAGATTAATCGTTTTTGGCTATTTGATAATCCCTTTGAACTGCCCTGTTTTAATTGCTTTGTTTTACTTGTTACTTATTTGCATCCCAATCCAACCCCCCCCCCCCCCCCCCAAAACTGATTTTTGTGAAAAATAACACTTTAAGAGTCCTTGTGAGACGACATCCGAGTTGTCGTCCTAAACTACAGTTTTAAAACCGCTCGTTCTTTTTGGCGCGTGCGCGACAGCGCGACCAATAGTTCAATTGTAGTTTTGCTTGTCCATGAGACCAAACTTGCTCCAATGAAGTGACATCCTCTGCTGGTACTTTTCCTTTCAACTCTGTCTCCAGCATAATCAGTATCACAAAAGCCAACTAATTTGTACTCTTGTGTTCTTAGATACATCAAACCAAGATTGGTGGTTCCAAGCAAATATTTAAATATTCTTTTAACAGGTTTGAGATGTGATTCTCTGGGTCAGATTGGAATCTTGCACAAATGCAGACACTGAATTGAATATCAGGTCTACTATAAGTTAAATACAGAAAAGAACCAATCATACCTCTGCAGATAGTTTGATCTACCTTTTTACCTTCCCCATCTCTTTTCAATTTTGCATTGGCTTCCATGGGAGTTTTCATAGGTTTTGTTGTGTCCAGCTTATATTTCTTTAAGATCTCCTTGGTATATTTTTGTTGATGGATATATATCCCATCATCCGTCTGTTTGATTTGTAGACCAAGGAAGATATTCAATTCTCCCATCATGCTTATCTCAAATTCATTCTGCATAAGCTTAGAGAACTCATTGCAGAGCTTTTTATTAGCAGCACCAAAAATTATCATCAACATAGATTTGTACTATAATGAAATCCTTTTTAGAACTTTTTCTAAAGAGTGTTGTATCAACTTTTCCTCTAATGAAGTTATTTTGCATGAGAAAAGAACTAAGTCTGACATACTAAACTCTAGGTGCTTGTTTCAATCCATATCGAGCCTTTTTAAGCTTATAGACATGATCTGGTTTATCATTATCTTCAAAACCAGGTGGTTGTTTAACATAAACTTCTTCTTCAATTATGCTATTAAGAAATACACTTTTTACATCCATTTTGAATAAAGTGATCTGATGTTGTGCATCATATGACATTAATATGCGAATAGCCTCTATTCTAGCTACTGGTGTAAAAGTTTCAGTGTAGTCAATACCTTCTTTTTAGTTATAGCCCTGAGCTACTAACATTGCTTTGTTTCTGATAACTTTGTCATCTTCATCAAGTTTGTTTCTGAAGATCCTTCTTTGTTCCAATAACTGATTTTCCTTTTATCTTCGAAACTAGTGACCAAACATCATTCCTTTTGAACTGATATAGTCCTTATTGCATAGCTAAGATCCAACTTTCATCTTCAACAGCTTCTCCAATATTCTTCGGTTCTGCTTCAGATAGAAACGCCATATTGTTTGAATCTCTGAAGGTTGATCTGGTTCTAACTCCTTGAGAAGGATTGCCAATAATCAATTCTCTAGGATGGTGAGTTTTGAATTTCCAGTCTCGTCTAGGTTCAGTGTCAGACGCTTGTTGGGTAGCTGGATCGGATGCTTGGGTAGATGCTTCTGCATTCTCAGTCTTTAAGTTTTCCTCAATTTGATCATCTTGTTTTCCAAGATCTAAACCTACACGACCATCTTCAAGATCTTAGTCTCCTATCAGTCTTCAGACCATCATTAAATTTCACATAAATAGATTCTTCAACTACTTCATTTCTAGAGTTATAAAATCTAAAAGCTTTAGAAGTGTCTGAGTAACCAAGGAATGTAGACTTATCTACTTTTGAATCAAACTTTCCAAGTTGATCTCTAGTGTTTAGAATAAAGCATTCACATCCAAAAGCATAGAAATAAGAGATGTTGGGTTTTCTACCTTTCCACAATTCATAAGAAGTCTTATTCAAGAAGGGTTTTATCAATATTCTATTATGCACATAACAAGCAGTGTTCACTGTCTCAGCCCAGAAGTACTTTGGGAGTTTGCTTTCATTGAGCATCGTCCGAGCCATCCTTAGTGGAGATATGTTCTTCCTCTCTACTTCTCGATTCTACCGAGGAGGTCTATGAGCAGAGAAATTGTGAGAAATTCCATTTTCTTCACAGAATGTACTGAAGTGCTCATTTTCAAACTCTCCCCTGTGGTCACTTCTGATAGTTGAGATACAAAACCCTTACTCATTCTTCAGTTTCTTACAGAATTTGGAAAACATCTTGAATGACTCATCCTTGTGGGTTAAGAAGAGTACCCATCTATATCTAGAATAATCATCGACTAAGACAAAACCATATTTCTTTCCTGCCTTACAAGCAACACTTACTAGACCAAACAAATCCATATGCAACAACTGTAATGGTCTAGAAGAAGATACTAGATTTTTGGGTTTAAAGCTAGACTTAACTTGCTTTCCACATTAACAAGAGTCGTATAGGACATCCTTTTTGAAACTTATATAAGGTAAACCTTTTACAAGCCTAAATTTCTAAAGCTTGGTTATCTGTTTCATACTTGCATGTCCCAAATTTTTATGCCATACCCATCTTTCATCTTTCCTTGACACAAAACAGGTCACACTTTGATCAGATAGTTCAGTTAGATCAATCTAATAAAGATTTAGTTGCTTGTTTGATGAAAATAGAATTTTCCATTTGGGTCTTTGACTATACATGCATTCTTAGTGAAGGAAACATTGTATCCATTATCACATAATTGACTTATGCTAAGCAGATTATGTCTTAATCCTTCAACTAAAAGAACATTAGAGATAGATGGTAGATGTGATCTCTCACCAAATTTACCTATCCCGATAACCTTTCCTTTTTGGTTTCCACCGAAGGTGACATGTCCTCCTTCTTTAGGTTAGAGGTCTAGCAACATGGACCTTTCTTCTGTCATGTGTCGTGAGCAGCCACTGTTCAGGTACCATGATAGGAGTGCTCTTTGTCCTATTAAGGATATTTGCAACAGGAACAATTAAAGCTTTAGGTACCCATATTTTCTTGGGTCCTTTCTTGTTAGTTCTTGAAGTTTGTGTCAACTTCTTTCCAGTGTGAATACACTCAGACGTGATATGTCCAGCTTTTCCACAGAGTTTACAACTATTATTGTTAGAAAATGATTTGACCTTATCATAGAGAGATTTAGGCTTTTGTCCTAAGATTTTTTAAAATACTTTATGATGTGTCTGGTTAATGAATCCTATGCCAGTTTTATCAAGAGAGGATTTCTGACTTCCTAAAAGCTTAGTCAGATTATCTCTGCTATTGACAAAACGAGCAAGATCATATGTGAGATTTTCTACCTTCTGTTGAAGCTTGACAACTTCTTCATATTGAAGCGTCTCGACTATGATCTCAGCCTTTGGCTTTTCAGCTTTTAGCTTACTGTTTTCCTGAGACAGTCTGTCACACTCTTGAGTCTTATGTTCATTCTCTTTTAATAGTTTCACATATTGTCTCTTAAGTGATATGAAAGCCTTAGTTAAACAGTTAGATTCCTCAATCAATTCATCCTAGGCATCTTGTAATTCCTTATGATAATAAATTAACTCAGAATCAGAAGCATTTGCCATGAGACACAAGTTTGCTTTTTCACTTTCTGTATCATCATCTGATGAACTGCCATCTAGATCTTCCCATGTTGCAATCATCCCTTTCTTTTTATTTTTATAGAACTTTTTGAAGGGTTGCTTTTTCAACTAAGGACATTCAGATTTGATGTGTCCTGGCTTCTTGCATTCAAAGCAAACGATAGGACTCTTATCAGAACTATTGCTTTATTTGAAGAACTTTTCTTTGTTGAACTTCTTGAAAGGTGGTCTATCCTTTATAAAATTATTCTTTTTACATAACTTTCTCATTTTTCTAGTTAACAGTGACATCTCATCATCACTGTCAGAATCTTCCTCAGAAGCGTCTGATTCTAAATCTGATTCTTCAACCTTGAGAGACTTTGAGGGAGTCTTCTCAGCTTTGAGAGAAATGGATTTTCCTTTCTTTGTTGAGCTGTCTTCATTCAACTCTTGGTCATGAACTTGTAGAGTTCCAAGAAGATCACTCATTTGAAGGGTTATGAGATCTTTGGCCTGAGTTGTTGTTGTAACCAGAGGTCTCCATTATTTAGGTAGACTTCTTACAATTTTGCCAACTTTATTAGCATTGTTGTAGATTTTTTCCAAAGATTTCAGATTGTTTGTGATGGTCTTAAATCCTCCTATCATTTGAGCAATGCTTTCTCCATCCTCCATAGTGAGTAACTCATACTTTCGTACAAGCATGTTTATCTTTGTTTCTTTCACCTTTGTTGTACCTTCATGAGTTACTTCTAAAGTATTCCAAATTTCTTTTGTAGATTCACATGCATACACCTTTTCAAATTCTTCCTGACTTAGGGTACATATCAAGGAATACCTTGCTTTTTGATTTAGCTCTCATTTGGTCTTTTCTACAGCAGTCCACTCAGCTTTAGGTTTGTTAGTGTTGTCAGCATTCTTATGAGTATACGGACCTTCAGTAATGATTTCCCATAGATCAGAGTGAGTGGACATGATGAACTATTAAAATCTTTCTTTCCAATAGATGTAGTTTTCTCCATCGAAGAAGGGAGGTCTGGTCATGGATGCTCTTTCCATCCTTGAGTTGCTTCCGCTTGTGCTAGCTCCAGCCGTCATGGTTTCTGTTCAACATGATCTTTCCTCAACACTGTTAAGTGCTCAAACTAGAGGTTAAAGTCTGGTACCAACTGAAATGAATAGATTAAAACACGAGATGATTGGTTGGAATGTGTTTTATTTAACTTTTTCACACTCTTACTTTATGAAAACGTTGCAGTTTGGTCTATAAGACACAAAGATGTGTCTGATAATAAAAAGGAGATTCTCTTTCAAACCCAGTTAGCACAGTTAAAGTAAAGCAAACTAAAAAGATTCAGCTAAGAAAAGGAGACAGAGATTTATACTGGTTCACCCCAAACCTTGGGCTACGTCTAGTCCCTGGCTTCACCAAGTATTTGCACTATAACTGATCAGCTTACATAAGGTATTATTTGCACACCTAGCCTCCACAGGCTCAAATAACAAGTATTGTTTGCACACCTAGCCTCTACAGGCTCCAACAAGTATTCTTTCAGCAAGCCTCTTCAAGATCTACAATCAGTAAAAGTTTGAATGAAGCAGCAACTTCACGGATTACAACTTTGCAGATCTACTGAGTAACACTCACAGAGTGAATAAGTATTTGAGGTAGGTGAGATAGCAATAAATCCTTCTCAATAAATACAAATGATTGGAGCAGAGAAGTTTTTTATGAAGAACTTAAGAGAGATTTGAATGCTTGAGTTAATGTATTCAGGTGTGTGTCTTCAATGGTCTTCAAAGTCTTCTATTTATACTCAAGAGAGATAAGTCCGTTGAGGAGAGTTCTTCAGTTGAGTATTCTTTTGTTCTTCATCCATAAATGCCAAAGAGTCATTCTGGTCTTGAATTTAATGTTTATGATCATTGGTGAGCTTCAAGATAAATTGAACGTATAGGTTGGCATAGCTTTATCAGAGTGTAGTTTGATTCAGAGCAACGTTTTTTTCTTTTCAGACTTGGGCAGCGCGACTTTCCTTATTTGTGTTAAGCGGGTCTGCGATCAAGTAAAGTTTACTTTGCCTTTTGCACAAAAAGATTCTTCAGGCGCGGAATGGTGCTTTGAGCTTTCTGATATCGAATTTCTTTATTCGAAATAATCAAGGAATACTCTTTGTGTTTGAATATTGTTGAAGCGAGGGACTTTCAGTCGCTTGATCAGAATTTGGTAGAGACCGAGTCATTGGTCAGACGCATCATCTTACAGACGCATCATTAGGACTTTATTTCTTTGTCATGAGACTTTTGTATAATGATCTGCAGACTCAATACACATATTAGTAGATTTCACAAGGTTCACTTAAAATCATTCTTTGTTTGGATTTATCAAAATCAGAGATGTCTAAAGAAGTAGTCTTAACAATCTCCCCCTTTTTGATGATGACAAACATTATCTTATGATTTTAATGAACTAAGGATAAAAGCAGATTTAAGCACAGAGAATCATATGAAGTAGGACTATATTTAAGCTTATAAGAATATTCATGTTAATTAAGCTCCTCAAGCTCCCCCTGAAATAATGCTTCCATAAAGAAATCAGATGCATGATTAAGGTAGCATCTTATCTTTTGAGTTTCATTAGATAGTTCAGTTATACAAATATATTCTCCCCCTTTGTCATCAGCAAAAAGATAAAGCAACAGAATAAAATGCATCTGAAAACAACATTTATTGATTTAACCATCATTGACGTATTACATTGCTGACAAAGATTGTGAAAACTAAACTTGTTGTTTCTCAACAATCTTGGTGAGAAGAGCCAAAATAATTTGCACGGTCTCACGAAGACCGCTGATTTCTGCACGAGCTACTGGATCCATTCCAATGATGGTGGATGCCGGTGTAGCAGGATCATCAAGTGGAGATGACGAGGATGGGCCAGGGTCAGCAGGGTTGGCACTCGTGGGTGCTTCATATGGAACAATTTCCAGGCAGTACCAGGGAAGAGAATGACCAAAAGAAAAAATGAAAGTGAGATAAAAAAAAACAACGGGGAACAAAGAGAGAGTTAGGGGGAAGACTGAGTGCAACGGACCAAAGGGTTGCAAACAGGGAATTTTAAAAGAGGGGATTTCTAAATTAGAGAGAGAAATGAAAAAGGGGAAAGATAATTAAAAAAACCAAGTCAAATTTTCATCAGAAATTGGTAAATCAAAAGAGTAAACAGAAAAATGGTTTTCATAAAAAGACAAAGGTAAAATGAAAAGAAAAGGAGTGAAGATAAGAGTTGGTTGGATGGGGTAGAGTTGCCTTGATTTTGCTATATCTTCATCTGGATATCCAATCCAGGGAATCTGGTAAGAACTGAGTCGGGCACTATCTGTAGGCGTCTTGAGTTTGTCAATCGGAGATAGGCCACAGTGATGAGCTGGGTCTTGAAGAACATGAGGTTAATGGTCACTGATGAACGAAGTATACCATCTAGAGAACTTCAGTTTCTTGTGCTTCCTTTTCGGCCAGACAAAAGGCTTCTTGGATTTTGGAATCAACTTTGGCTTTGGACAGGCAGATCCTCCGTCAGGACAGATCTTCAAAACAGTATTGGCCTTCATACAAGCAGTAAGATTGGGTCATTTATTCCAAGAGGCTTGATCCAGCCTTACTGCAACTTGTTCAGTAACAAGATTGCTGATTGCTTTTAGATCATACGGGCTAAGAAGGTCAGGATTGTTTTGATCTAAAGGTAATGGCTCAGAAGGGTTGAAAGGGGTAGGTAGAGGTCAATGTGGTGAGGTTTGAGGGGTATGTGAAGGGTGAGAGAGAGTTGAGTTGGTGAGGGAGAGAGTGATGAAGGGTTGGATATGTGATCAGGTGAGTTATGAATAATAGGGTGTGGTGAGGGGTGATCTGGAGTGAGATTCAAATTAAAATCTCGAACAGATAAAGCAAACAGATTTTCAGCAATTGAAATCTGATTGTGAAGAGGGGAGTTATGGGAGGAAGAGGGTGAGGATAATACAATGGGTGAAGAGGGTGAGGATAATACAATGGGTGAAGAGGGTGAGGGTTCAGATGACCTGAGAGGTGATGCAGCAGGTTGCAAAGAAACTTGTACTGGTTCCGCTATCTTCAGCCTTGTAGATCTTCTAATTGGTGTAGCTGCAATAACAGCTTTCGTCTTGAGTTCCTTTCGAGGGACAACAGCAGGTTTTTGAACCATTTCCTTCTTCAGAACCTTGGAAATAGGTTGGTCATCATCATCATCATCATCAGATGCTTCTAAGATAACCATCTTCCGCTTTACTTGAAATTTTGATCTGACCTTGGGATCCAAAGGTACAGACACATTTGTTGCTTGAGTCATCAGACTCATCAGTTTCTTCTGTTGTTTTGGCTTCAACGCCTCAAGAGGGGGGGGGGGGGGTGAATTGAGTTTTCAAAGAAAATTTTTCCCTCTTAAAACTTTTTCACAAAGCTTTATAAATCAGAGTTGCGGATTTGTGTTCTCAGGATCTTTTATAAAATCGATGAAGGGTTTTTACAAAATCTTGAATAGAAGGTGATGAGGATAAGAAAGATTAATAACGAATAGGTTCAGGTTTAATAACTCAGTAATAACAAGATACAGTTTATACAGATCAAGAACAGAAATTATACTTGAACTTTAAACATCAAAGTTGCAGGTTCTTGAATCATAAACAGAAAGTAAAGGAGTTTGAGTTTAGAGATACTACACAACCGGATTTATCCTAGTTCAGTCACCACCACTGTGACCTACATCCAGTCCCCACTCCACCTGTGGGATTTCACACACTAACACACAAGCTTTACCAGGTAGCTTGAAAAACCTTTACACCACAGAGCACTCCTTCACCTCGAGATACCACACTCTTGTGAAGAGCCTCAATGTTCTTCCTTAGGGATACTTCACCCTAATCACTCAGAGAGACTCCCTCTCTCTTTACAATCGAAAGTAAAACAAAAGTTGATTCCTAACTCTCAATAGTCAGATAAAACAAATCGAAGCACTTATGAGTATTGAAACACTCTTTTCACAGTAAGCTCAATGAAGATGATGAATGATTTTAACAATTGATTTCTCAAAATGATTTTGTAAAACTGTGATATGTTATGATATATGTTAAAGTGTTCCTTTTATCCCTTTTTATATATAAAACAAGTTATAGTCGTTGGGATCAATCAAAACAGATTTGGATCTGATTTAACCGAATCTGTTTTCTTGATTCTCGTTCTTGAGATAAGATTCTAATAGTTCTTATAGAATTCGCGTCCATAAAATAACGAGTCCATTTGTAAAAATAGCTGCGTCCATCTTAAAAAAATTGCCGCGTCCATTTGCCGCGTCAGCAGACGGGAGTACTAACACAAAGCAATTGGACGTCCTCCAACTAGTAGATGAGCGTTTGTATTACTTTAGTGGACGAGAACTTCTGTCACTTTAGTGGACGAGCGCTTCTGTCACTTTAGTGGACGAGCGGTTGTATCACTTTAGTGGATGAGCACTTCTGTCACTTTAGTGGACAAGCACTTCTGTCACTTTAGTAGACGTGCGCTTGTGTCACTTTAGTAGACGTGAGCTTCTGCCACTTTCTTGGATGCCAGCTTTTACCACTGTTGGACGAGCGCTTATATTATTCCAGTGTTAGACGAGCGCTTATATTATTCCAGTGTTGGACGAGCGCTTATATTCTTCGTTTAAGCTCTTGTCTTGATGATTCCTTGATCTTCGTCCTTGCTCTTTGATTCCTCCAAGTTCTTCCTTGAATATTCTCCTTTGATTGCACACTGAACTTGTTGAATATTGCTTGATACCTATCTTTACAATTTGACACTAAAAACTTTCATACACATTAAGTTGTATTTGTCATATATCAAAATCTCTCGGTCGTTGAGTCTAACATCTTCTTCAGAGTCTCCTGAAGATTTATTCTTCTCATCATCTTCATCAGAATAAGGAATCATTCCTGGTGGTCTCAGCTTCATCTGAGAGAGGGTTCTTTCATCAATGGAAGTAGCCATATCAACCTTTCTAGTGAGGGGAATGCCCTTGATGTTTAGCAGTTTGGTAATCAGCATCCCATAGGTGTAGGAGGTCTTGATTTGGGGCTTTGCCATTCTCAACATGTACATGAAAATCAAGTCATTTATGTCAATCTTCATCATATTCGGGAGATGGAATAAGGCAAATCTATTCATCTTGTTGACATTATCACGAGCACTTGTTCTTGGCATCACAATTGATTAACAACACATGCAAGAACATTCCTTTTGGAGTCAGTTTGGAGGCAACTTTGCTTGTAGGGTTGGATATCCCATAGAGAACTTGATGAACAATTTCTTCCCCATACTCAGTTTCCCAATCATCTGTAAAAGCAGCACCTTGCCTAGGGCTGCTGGTTGCTTTCTGAATATTATTGAGAGTGAATGAATAGGGTTTCCGTTACACTTGGTTCGAATGTAAATTTGAGTATGAGACATCCTTTGTTTAGCATTTTCCCAGAATTCTTGAAGTAGCAGAGGGTAAACAGGTTCATGTAGGGAGAAAAAGTTGACCCATTGTGAAGCTTCCAATTCTAGCATAACATTCATGCCTCATTTGATGATCTTGTTCATTTTGACAAATCGTCCGGGGACGATCGTAGATAAGTCTTCCACAGTCATCCCTAACTGAGCAGCAGCATGGGTAAAGTGGATTTGGGTTGAAAAAGAGAGAGAAGACGAAAAGGTTTCGAAAAGATTCGTTCACAAATGAGAGAGAAAAGCTTTTTGAAATAGTAAAGTGTTTCGTAGAGAAGACTTTAGGTTTTTAAGAAAGAGGTTTCAGAAAAGAGCAGTAGAGAAATAATAAAGACAAAATGTTTTGAATTCAAAAACATTTTAGATAACTGCAATGTAAAGTCTCGGTAAATAATCCACGTCTACAGAAGCTTCATCGAAGAGCTGACGCATTATTCATTTATGAAATGCATGTTCAGATTATCTCTAATATAAGTGAATCTATCTTCAACTAAGGGTTTAGTTAATATATCTGTCCACTGATTTTCAGTTTTAGCAAACTTAATATCAAAAACACCTTTTTTAACATAATCTCTTATGAAATGATGTTTAATTTCTATGTGCTTAGCATTAGAATGCTGAATGGGATTCTTAGATAAACAGATAGCACTAGAATTATCACACCAAACAGATATATTATCACTAGTGCAAAATATACTTTAAACGTCAGGATTTAACATCGGTTCCCTTTTAACCGATGTCTAAAATGAGGCGGTGGCATTATTAAATTAACCGATGTTAAAACTTTTGACATCAATTACTAAATTAACCGATGTTAAAAGTTTTACACATCGGTTCTATTTGTCAACCGATGTTTAATAATAAAACAAAAAATCAAAATCAAAATTCTTTACTTTTAACATGGGTTCTAAAGTAACCGATGTCTAATGTCTTAAAACAAAAAGGAATATTAAAATTGTGTTACTTTGGACATCGGGTGTTTCCTGAATCGATGTGTAATACCCCAATACCCATTTTGTTCTATTCCTTCCCTCCATTCTCACCGCGCCCTTTCTTTTATCTTGTCTTCCTAAACCTAAACCGTGCGCGCCGTGCCATTACTTCTGCTCTGTGCTCGCTATTGTCTTGCTCCGTTTGCTCCGTCGTGCACTGTCCGCAGAGGTTGGAGCAACAGCGAAGGTGGTCCATCGTCTTGCTCCGTCTGTCATCTCCATTTTGCGTTTTCTGCTTTCAGCAATCACAACTGTTTTGTTCGCCATTCTCTTCGCATTGGTTCTCACCACTCAAGCTCCTCATCAATGCAACCCATCTCCAGTTCTCACCACTCTAGATTTTCAAAATTGTAACTTGGGTGTTCCCTCATTTTCTGCAAAGAATGTGATTTGATTGTACGTATTTCTTGTAATAATCATAGAGGTAACCCATTTCATCTATTTCTTTCTTGCCCTTCTGTGAAAAATCCAAGTCTTTTAGTATGGTTGAAGACTCTGCTGCTTAATCCCTCAATGATTCCAGATTTAATTGACCATTGTATGCTTATTTGGTTGCTAAAATGATTTGGTTTGCTGGAAACGAGACAATTTTTAATCAAGGAGTGAATGATCCTTTAGCTCTTGCTAACAAAGTTCAAAGGAGATTTCTTGAATTAAAGAAAGTCTTGCTACATTGAAATGGTTTCATGTTGAATGAAATTCTCCATGCTTTACTCCTCCTTCTAATTGGTATAAACTGAACTTTGATGTAGCCTTTTGTGATAACCAATTAACTATGGCAGCAATATGTTGGAACTGTTACTCTAATCCATTGGCCCTATGGACAACAAAAGAAGTCCTCCCTTCTGCTGTTGTTGCAGAAGCAAAGCTGCTTCTCTTCCCTTGATACTTTGTTCCTATTTTCTATTATTTTAGAAGGCGATGCTGAATTAGTAGTAATTCACTCATTACTAGACTAACCAGTTAGCTATTTTGAAGCATAGACACTTCTAATCGCAGGCGTAATATCATCTTTCTCATGCTTTAACAATTGCTCTTTGACCAAAATTCCAAGGTCTACAAATTTTGTTGCTCATAATGCTTGAAGATGGGTGTCACCAACATGCAATTTTGGGCCTATGCCCATCTCCTCTACCCCTTACATTTTGGTTTTAGGGGGCTAAACCGACTTTTACTTATCCATTTAGCTTGAAATTTGGTATTGTAGCTTACTTTGATATATGCGGCTATAGTAACTATCCTATAGAATCAATGATCACTTGGTACTCAACATGTAGGAAGCCAAGATATTGTACTGATGAGGCACATTTTAAATGAATAATTGTGGTATTGATGTTTACACTTCTCAGTTTTAGAATTAAAAGATAACATTTAGTCATCAACCATTCGTAGGGCAGAGATCTGCATTACTAGTAAATATGTCCTAACAATTTAAGTGCCAATTTTCTTGTTTAATGTGGGTTAATCCATAATTTGGGTTCATCTAGTGTGTTAAATGTTAATGACAAAGCTTTGTGAGTAAGATCAAGTGACCAGTGAAGCAAATATTAGCCACCGTAATTGACACCAAAGCCATTTTCAAAATGGTTTTATATATCTATTTATAAATTAGCATATTTATTCAAACTTTTTTAAGGCTTAGGCCATGGAGAACATGGGGTTCCTAAATCATTGGCTTTTTATCAAGAATTAGAATCAAATTAAGGGGTGTGTGATGTTTATACACTGTAAGTTGCTTAATTGCACATGGTGACAGTCTCCATTTGCAGTATATAATTATTTCTCTTGTACATATTCTGGGTTTATTCATATTTGATCCATGTAACAAAGGATTTGCTAGGTCATTGCATTGTTAAAATCATAATCACAGAGATATTATTAGTATTTAGTATTATTATGGTGGTCACTGCTTGGCCATTTTCTCTTCCAGAAGAACAGAGATAGTTGTTTCCTTTTTGTAATGGGTAGGGGACCATTGCTAGAATATGCATATACATGATCATCTATCTCTCTCAGTGCTTCTCTTATTGCTTGATTTTGATTGCTTCACTTGTCACCTGTTATTTGTGCAAAAAATGCTCCAAGGTTATTTGAGCTGATTTCAATTGGTAGACAATTTCTCTGCAATATATGTGGGTTTGGCCTCGTAGAGCAAATTTTGTTGCTGAACCTTCTTCTCATGTGCCTTCAACATATGGTATATTAAATTAAGCATAGTGAAATTTCCCTGAATGCTTCTTTCTTAGTACTAGCTAGTTTTTAAATTCATTCCATCGACACAAGGGAAACACTTATTCTTTGTGTATTTCAGTTATTTGCACTCCACGCTCTCTCCTCCTATTGCACACGGCTGGTTACACTTGCTGCATTTTTGTGAGCTGTCTGTCCTCAACAGGTACTTCCTATTTCCCTCTATGTGTTAATTTTCTTCTTCTTGCAATTTATGTTCTTTTCTTCATGCTTTGTGTTTTATTATTTTTTAGTGTTAATTAATTGCTAAAGCCTTAGCTTCCTGTTTGAGATTCAATATTAATGAGCATATGTGTACTTGTTTAAGGTACCACTCATTGTATTGAATCTTGAATTGTCCAGGTTGGACAGTTTGGGAAAAAACTTTTTATTCATTTAGTTAAAATAGTTATTCCTTAATTCTCATATGTTATATATTTGATGAAAGTTCGGTTTGATGCATTTCCTTTCGTTCTTCGGGTGCATACTTTATCGTGGTGTTTTCCCCTGCGCTCAAGTCGTGTATGCCGGTGACCGATGGGAAATGCTGCCAAAATTTCGTCAAGTATGAGCATGAGAGTTAAGGACTAACTGTTAATCGAATGTTGAAAAAGTTTCTTCTCGGATGGGGTTGGGCCATACCCTGTCATAAGTAGTTGATGAAGATCTTGGCCTAAGTACGAAGTTATTGTTGTAGTTATGGATAACGATTGGATGAATGCTAGACAGACAAGTGATGAGTATGAGAATGGAGTGGAAGCTTTTCTACAATTTGATAAAAGAAATCTTCCTATTAGTAGTAATGGAAAGTTTTATTGTCCTTTTGTTAATTGTTTGAATGGGAGACGACTAGAAGCTAAGGAGATATGGGAGCATCTTATTTGTGAAGGGATTTTCAAGAGTTATACAATATGGATATTGCATGATGAATTGTTAGACATGTCAAGGGTGTCTCAAAGAGAGGAAGTTGATGACGTAGATATGGACGATCGACTAGAGGACATGATCCGTGATATTGGGCACGAGTCTTTTCAGCGAACACATGTGTATGACACTTTGTGCAGTGATGCAGAAGTGCCTTTGTATCCGGGCTGCACTAATTTCACGCGGTTGACAGTGGTGTTAAGATTGATCAACGTGAAGGCGAGAAATGGGTGGAGTGATAAAAGCTTCACCGAATTGCTTGAGTTGTTGAAAGACATACTTCCAGAAGGTAACACATTACCATCCCGTAACTATGAGGCGAAGAAGATATTGTGCCCAATGGGTATGGAGTATAAGAAAATACATGCATGCCCCAATGATTGCATATTGTGCATGAAAGAGTTTGAAGAGATGCACGAATGTCCCAGGTGTGGGATATCACGCTACAAAGTAAAGGATGACGATTCTAGTTGTGATGTGGTCACAAAGAGTCCTTCTGCGAAGGTGTTATGGTATCTTCCAATAATTATGAGGTTCAAGCGATTGTTCGCTAATGTAAATGATGCAAAGAACATTAGATGACATGCAGATGAGAGGAAATATGATGGACAGCTTCGCCATCCGGCTGATTCTTTGCAATGGAATAGAATTGATAGTTTTTTTTCGGATTTCGGCAATAAGCCCCGAAACCTTAGGCTTGGACTTGATACAGATGGAATGAATCCGTATGGTAACTTAATTAGTATTCATAGTTCATGGCCTGTTTTCCTGGTAATCTACAACCTATCTCCTTGGTTGTGCATGAAGCGCAAATACATTATGTTATCTATGATGATTTCGGGCCCAAAACAGCCAGGAAATGACATAGATGTTTATCTAAGTCCCTTGATTGAAGACTTAAGAATGTTGTGGGATGAAGGTGTTGATGTGATTGACGGGTACTGCCATGAGACTTTCAAGATGCGTGCCATGTTATTTTGCACCATCAAAGACTTTCCAGCATACGGGAACTTGTGCGGGTAAAGTGTTAAGGGGCATAAAGCATGCTCTATATGTGAAGAAGGCACATGCTACCATCAACTGCAACATGGAAGGAAGACAATTTACCTTGGGCATCAGAGATTTCTCAACCTAATCACCCTTATCGTAGATTGAGAAAAGCTTTCAATGGACTTCCGGATAATGAAATTGCTCCAGTGGCATTAACTGGAGAGCAAGTTTATCAACAGGTGAAGGACATCAATGTTATCTACGGGAAGACCCAAAAGAAGGCTACTGAGAAAAAAATATGGAAGAAAAGGTCGATCTTCTTTGATCTTCCATACTGGTGCAAGCTTGATGTAAGACATTGTATTGATGTGATTAATGTGGAGAAAAATGTGTGTGATAGTGTAATCGGATCGCTTCTCAACATTCAGGGCAAGAAAAAAGATGGTGTGAATGCTCGTCTGGATCTAGTTGCGATGGGTATACGAGAGCAGTTAGCTCCACAATCAGTAGGTGCTAAGAAGACTTATTTACCCCCAGCATGTCATACTTTATCAAAAAAAGAGAAAAGAAGTTTCTGTGAGTATCTACGGGGAGTCAAAGTGACACATGATTACTTTTCAAATGTCAAGAGGCTTGTCTCAATGAAATATCTCAAATTAGTTTGCTTAAAGTCTCATGATTGCCACGTCTTGATGCAACAACTACTGCCAGTGACTATTCGGGACATCTTGCCTAAAAAAGTTAGACACACCATAACTAGGTTGTGCTTATTCTTCAATGCTATATGTAGCAAAGTCATTGACACTCAGAAGTTGGATGAGTTGGAAAATGAGGCAGTTATTATCTTGTGCCAATTGGAGATGTATTTCCCCCCTTCATT
Organism: Sophora flavescens; assembly: GCA_030762895.1. Taxonomy (NCBI): domain Eukaryota; kingdom Viridiplantae; phylum Streptophyta; class Magnoliopsida; order Fabales; family Fabaceae; genus Sophora; species Sophora flavescens. The sequence goes on along the minus strand of CM061068.1, from coordinate 147,192,457 downwards.
TTTTGATATTATGGTTCATTTGATTGTTCATATAGTAAGGGAGATTAGATTGTGTGGACCCGTTTATTTAAGGTGGATGTACCCAGTTGAGCGATACATGAAGATCTTGAAAGGGTATGTGAAGAATGTACACTATCCTGAAGCATCTATTGTTGAAAGGTACGTTGCAGAAGAAGCTATTGAGTTTTGTACAGACTACGTGTCAGAAGCGGAACCTGTAGGGCTTCCTAAGTCTCGTCATGAGGGAAGATGTGATGGTAAGGGTACACGAGGTATTACTGTTAAGAGCATGGGTCGAGAGGAAGTGCTTCAAGCACATTTGTATATATTGAATAACACCGACAAGGTTGAACCTTACTTACGTGATCACAAAAGTATTGTCAAGGAAAATTACCCTCGAATGAATGAAAAATGGTTGTTGAACAAGCATAACAAAACTTTCTTAAACTGGTTTAAAGAAAAAATTGCAATTGATGGTACCGCTTCTGATACATTAAAATGGCTAGTACAAGGGCCTAACTTTGATGTCATATGTTGGAGTGGATACAATATCAATAAGTTTTCCTTCTATACAAAGTCCCAGGATGACAAGAGTACTGTGCAAAACAGTGGGGTTATGGTCGTGGCTGAGTCCATGCACTTCTCTAGTTCAAAAGATACAAACCCTGTTATGGTATCTGTATCTTACTTTGGAGTCATTGAAGAGATTTGGGAGGTCGATTACACTAAATTTAGAGTGCCCGTTTTTAAATGTAAGTCGGTCGACAGTAACAGCGGTGTACAAACTGATGAGTTGGGATTTACATTGGTGGACCTTGACAAGGTAGGTTATAAGGAAGAGCCTTTCATCATGGCATTCCAAGTAAAACAAGTGTTTTATCTCAGTGATCCTTCTAACAAAAGGTGTTCAGTGGTTCTCCAAGGAAAAAGCATGCATAATGGTAGCGAGGAAAATCAAGATTCAACTCTTGATATTTCTGATACTCCTTTCTCAACACGGGTGCCTACTTTCAATGAGGAAAATGAAGTGGACGATATACATGCCACTCGTGATGATTGATGAGTGTGATTTCACCTCATATTTATTTATCATATTGCATGCATTTTCATATAGGTTAGGCATTTTTAATTTGATTTTGGTTAGTTTTTACCTTGGAACGGGTAAGGCGGTTTTGTGGTGTTGTTTTGTAGGAATTAAGGATAAAATGCTCAATATTGACCATGATGGAGCTTACATGAAGATGGAGCTTGAATAGTGAAGAAAATGAGGCAAACAGAATTCATCACGGCCTAGCCGTGATGGCCATCACGGCCATGATCGAGCAAAACTGAAAAGAAAAGAAGGCTAAAGTCAGAACTGGTCACGGCCAGGCCGTGATACCCATCACGACCGTGACATGTCAGCTGACCCAGACCCTCACAGGCAGAACTGATCACGGCCTGGCCGTGATGGTGGTCACGGCCGTGACAGACCAATCAGCAGAGCAACTTCCAAGCCAGAATCCGTCACGGCCTGGCCGTGATGGCCATCACGATCGTGACGCGCAAATTTTGGATCTGAAGAAACTGATTTTCATCTGAATTTGTATTTGATTGGGCTTCAAACTTCCCTAATCTATAAATATGGCATCAGGAAGAGACTTAAAGAGGACTTTTGGGCTACTACCCTTAGGCATAGATTTAGGATCTCTCTTCTTCTTCTTCTTCTTCTTCTTCTTCTTCTTCTTCTTCTTCTTCTTCTTCTTCTTCTTCTTCTTCTTCTTCTTCTTCTTCTTCTTCTTCTTCTTCTTCTCTTCTCTTATTTTTTATTTCATGTTGTTGTTAACCAAGATTGTCATCACCATGACAATGCTTGAGTAGTAGCTTTAGTTCTAGGGATTGGGGCTATGCCCAAGGTTTGTTTATGGCGACGAATTGATGTTATATCTTTGTTAATTGCGATTTTGCTTTAGATATGATTTCTAGTGTTTTAATTACTCGTAAATTTGGCGGCTGTTTATTTGCGTGATGTAGATACCCTAAGGAGGAACCTAGCGGTGAACTTAGGGGTCGGATCTATAGAATCAGACTTAGGACTTAAATCACGAGAGTTAGAAGCGGTCCTTCGAGGATTAACGAATTATCACAAAACATGAAGGGTCCAATCTAAATTTGACTACCATGAGAGTAGGGGTTGGTTTAATTGGGCACGGTTTTTGTAACCCGAGAGGGAGCATTAACTATTTGAGGATAAATTCGCCCTCAAAACAATTTTTGATAATTAACAAGGAGTAGTCAATTTAGTAACATAAACAATCTTGTTGGTAACCCAAATTCCTAGGAATCCCTTTAGATCTGAAAACCCCCAAATTGATTTACTTTCTGTTTTACTTGATTGCATTCCTTATCTGATTTTCTAAGTTATCTCTTATTCCAAAAATCAAAACCTTTTCATAATCCTTTTTTATATAATCCAGTTTTATCGATTTAATAATTAGTTGTGATTTGAGATCACGGTCTCTGTGGGATCGATATCTTTTTATTACTTGGCGAAGAATCCGGTACACTTGTGGATCGCACACATCAATGATCATCAGGAAGGGTTATGAGAGAACATTACTACTTGACCATAGTGTAAGTTATGTTCACAGTTATATTTATAAGTTGTACTTATAAGTTATGTCTATAAGTCATACGTATTTATGAGTTATATTTATAAGTTATGTTTATAAGTCTTGTTTAAAGTCATATTTACAAGTTTTATTTTTCTTCGTATTTACAAGTTAATTTAAGTTATATTTGATATAACTCGATTCTCACTGACATTACGTTTTTTTTCTTTTTGTGTCTAAATAGGTATACATGACTGATCATGAGGACATCCCTCCTTCGCGCAGCGGGTCGGATACCCCGTGTAAACGCAAAAAGGGTAGAGGTGCCACACGGTTAAGGAATTTGACCGTCAATTGTGGTGCTAATCAAAGGATACAGATCCAGTTTGATGAACGTTGCAAGCCTGTAGGCCCAATGGCTGATCAGTTTCACAGTTTTGTGGGCTTCGTTGCTCGAAGCAAGACTAGTATTCTTATTGATGATTGGGACCATGTACCGGAGAGTGTGAAGGATCAGAGATGGGATATCATCATGGTATCTATACTTTTGATGTCTTTTTTTGTATTTATTTTATTTAACCATATTAATATCATACACTAATTTCTCCATTTTGTTTTGTAATATAGCTCACCTTTGAAGTGCCCAATACCGAGTGTATGAGGAGGACATGGATAAAGTAAGCGGGTGAGCGTTGGAGGCAATTTAAGGCGGACCTGGGCAGATACTACATATTTGGGCAGCGTGACAGGTCCCCACTTGAAACATACTCGTTTCTTGACCAGGAGACTTGGGATCGTTTTGTTCAGTCCTGACATGAGGCCTCCCACCAGGTTAACTTAATTGAGTCATCTGTTAATTTAATTAATTTTATTAATTTACATAATACGGTTGTCTGTCATTTATAACAGGTGAAAAGGAAAAAGGCGCAAGACATCCAGAAAAATAATGTCTACCCCCATGTCATGGCTCGTGCAGGATATGATGGTCTTAATATAAAAATGATGGAAGAGGAAAAGAAAAGACTCCAGGAAGAAGCATCTCAGACTGATCCTAATGCTGAAAACCCTCCAGAAGTTGTTGATCCACCTCCAGCCCCACGCCATAAGTCATGGAAGAGAGCCCGACTAAGAAAATCGGGACAATATACAACAGAGGAGACACGTCGGGTAGCTGAGAAAATTATAAGTTTATTTTTAATTCTAATTGTAATCTTAACAATCTTATCCATTGTCTTACACAAATTAATGTGACATTCTATATGTTGTAGGATTCCTTGGACGAGCAGGCCATTCAAGGAAGTTTTGTGCCTAAAGGATGCAAAGATATTTTGGCTATTGCGATTGGTAAGCCAGACCACCCTGGCCGTGTCATTGGTGTTGGATGGGGCGTTGGCATTCGCCAATACCATGGTTCATGTTCACACCATCGCCCTAGGGAAGATGTAGATGGAGAACAGCTAAAACTGGAGATTGCAGATGAGATTAGACGAGAGATTGCCCAGCAAATGTAAACTTTTGCTATTTCCCAGCAAAATACTGGTGTCTCACCCTCTGTCCGTGTGAGCACCAAGGGGTCATGTGATCCTCGTCATCAGCTTGATGACATGGAGGAGGTTCCTGACATGTGTGGGCTGTATGTTGATGATAATCACGACCACTTAGTGGCATTTGGGAGGGCACACAACTTGGGAAATACCTTACACAACCGGACATTAGGAGATGATGAGGTGAGGGTGGTGGTTGAAGATATTCGAGATGCTGATGCTCGAGTCCCTGTGCCCACTGAGGATGTTCAAATAGTAGGCCAGACCCTCGGTAATTTCATCTCTTGGCCGAGAAGACTTGAGGTTTTTTGTTTCAGCCAAGGTATTCAATTACTTGTATTTTTCTATATTTACAATTGAAATAATTTAATTGTGTTTATTAATGCTTTTTTTGTTGTTTAGGATTTTGAAAAGGATGTTCCACCCAAAAAGTCTCATCTGGGAAGACCTGTGAAGTCTTCTTCTGGCAAGATATTCATATTATCATTCAATTACTTACAATTGAATTAACTTAACCGTGTTCACTAATGTTTTATCTTTGTTGATTAGGGTATCGACGACGGGGATCACTCTGATGCTCTTGAACGTCTGGCTATATTGGTTGTGAAACTTGCGACGAATCTGGCTTCCATAGAGTTGGAACACGATGGCAGGCCTGATCAACCTTTCAATCTCCCCGCAAGGGACTTTATGGAGATAGCTCTTGATGGTGAAAAGGTTTGCTGGTCGTGCGTCTCATTATAGTGCACGTAAGTACATTTTTTATTTGTTAGTTTAACTAAATAAGTTTTCAATACTATTATAATTAACATGTTTTTTCAATATATTAGGTATTTGCATCGCCAATGTATTGTTAGGGGCAACCTCCATATTTATAGATTCATTGACCCTGGCCTCATTGAGGGTGAGACACTTCCCCCAGATGAGATTACTGCGAGCATGCGGCACATGCTTGGTCGAGGCAACAAACAATGCTACCTAGCACCTTGCCTCAAGAGGTAAGTACAAGTATAAAAGTGATTTATAATTATCTGTGATTTGTCACTAACTGTTCCCAACTGCAGTGAACATTGGAAATTATTGGTCTTATGTCCTAGTTCGAATGTTGTGGTGCTCTTCTGTTCATTGGGAAGAAGAGCGACGAAGGAACTCAAGGCCATTGTTGAAACGTAAGCTTTTAATTTTCTTATTTAGTACTGCACTTGTTTTATTAATTACTCGAAAATCTGTAACATACTTTAAGTGTATATTTTCTTATGATAGATCTATGGACACACGTCGCATGTTAGATGGTACTAGGCCTAGGCATATTAAGTGGATTTTCCCTAACTTAAGTATTTTATTAGTACCCGAGATTCAGTTGCAATTTACAATATAGTTAATGTTAAGTGTTTACTCATTATATTCAAATCGGGTTCATTTGTAGTCTCATAGGCAACGTGGTTCATGGGAATGCGGCTACTATGTTATGAAGTGGATGCTCGACATTGTATCCGACGGAATTACTGAAGGATGGATGACGGTAAGTAATAGAATTTGTAATAAGTTATATATTAATTATGTTTTGTTCTAGTCTGATTATCTGTAATGTTTAATTTATCTTATGTTACATGCAGATATTCGATACTCAGGATCCACTATCTAAAGAGGACATTATGGACATAAAGAAGCGTTGGGCAACGTTCTTTCTAGAGTTGACTAGGAATTAATGGGTGATCAAATACTCATCTATGTGTAGTTTCTTTGGTGTCATATTATTTAGTTTGAATTTATGACATTCTATGTATTTAGTTAAGATTTTTAGTTAATATAGGACTTTGAATGAAATTTTGGTTATAAGGGATTCTATTGAGAATATTTAGTTTCTGTTTGTTGGGATTTTGGCTGTACAAATGAAATAGGGAAAGAATTGTAACTGGTGTAGGCCTAATCTTTAAAAAAAAATAAAGAACTTTCAACATCGGTTATTGATAAAAAACCGATGTTGAAAGTTGACTTTAGACATCGGTTTATAAAGAAACCGATGTGTAAAGTGATTTTCAACAGAGATAGAAAACGTTCAAAGTTCACTTTAGACATCGGTTAAAATTTTAACCGATGTCTAAAGTACACTTTCCACATCGGTTTTGACAATTAACCAATGTGTAAAGTTATTTTCAAAAGAGTTAGAAAACGTTGAAAGTGCACTTTAGACATCGGTTAAAATTTTAACCGATATGTAAAGCTACTTTCAACATCTGTTCATAACCGATGTCTAACACCAGCACATACAACATCGCCTGTATACACATCGGTTCAAAAACCGATGTTAAAACCCAAAATTAACCGATGTTAAAAGTGTTTTCTGCACTAGTGTATGTTCAAAGATAGAATAATCTTTCAGTTGATGTTTTACCCATAAGAGCTGTGAACAACAGCTTGCAGCTAAAATGTATTCTGCTTCTGCAGTGGATAGAGCAATTGTAGTTTGTCTTTTGCTTGTCCAAGAGACTAAGCTTGCTCCAATTAATTGACATCCTCCACTTGTGCTTTTTCTTTCTACTCTGTCTCCAGTATAATCAACATCACAGAATCCCACTTGTGTCACCCAATTTCCCCTCATGTTATATAAGCAAAAAAGGCATATAATAGATATAAAATAAAATAAAATAACATACATCCTTTATAAAAAGGTTCATGGGTAGAAGGTCCCACATGAACAAGTTCAACAAACGCAGAAAACCAAAACATGTTTATAAAGAAAACATAACATAAACATATAAAAATAACCCATCCCCGATGTCACATTACAAAGCTGGTATAACCAATCCGATAAACAACTCGGATAACAAACTAAACTAAACATAAGCTAACTACTAGAATCGGCTCCTCAGAGTCATTCCTCAGCAAGCTGCTCACCGTCCTCTGCATAACACAAAAAGGGTACATGCAAAGCAACAACAAAAGACGGGGATTAAGAACCATATATATAAACAAAATGGCAACAGGATAGTTGGCAAGATTAACAGACAACACATAGAAACATAGCAACATAGCATTTATAATATAGTCATCATACCAACACAACGACACATAACAATATAACAATGTAATCATCAATCATATAATGCAATGTGAAGCACTACTCCGAATGCATGTGGATCCATCTACACCAGGCGTATGACTTCGGAATTACATTTCCACATTGGTCATAGAAGCACTAACGCCGGGCCAGACCACCAAACCATGGGTGGACCCCTTGGATAGCCGACGCACCATACTCTCAGATGCGCCACCATGGTGCATACATGATCCCCTTTAGGACGAATCCCGCGGATGGCCAAATCGCCTTACTCTCGGACGACCTCCCCCTCAACACTCTGGACAAAAAGCACCAAAGCCTCAACACTCTGGCCAAAAAGCAACAAAGCCTCAACACCTTGACCATTAAGCATCAAGGCCCCCTTGGAGCGGACACTAGGCTGCCAAGGTACAACATCATATCACTTGGAGCGGACACTAGGCTACCAAAGTACAACATCTCATCACTTGGAGCGGACACTGGGCCACCAAGGTACACTATAATCTTTAAGTTGTCTAACTTGTCTTCACTTTGTTTGGTGTCTTCTTTTATTATTATTAGGGACAACTGGGGTGAACCACCCCTATCCAGCTTTCTGCATTCTGGTTAGCATAGGTGAGCACGGTCGTGCTCACCCTTCAGCACGGGCGTGTTGAGCTCTCAGTCAAGCACGGTCGTGATGACTGTTGAGCACGGGCGTGGTTAAGCAGCGTGCCCTTTCCTGGGATTCAAATTGGAGCACGGGCATGCACCTTGTTAAGCACGACCATGATCAATGGAGCGTTGCCGTGCTGACCTGGGCAGAAGGGTCACAGACCCTTTTCCAAATCCTTAGGACAGTTCATATATTCAACCTATTGGCTTTTACTAATCCATTGAACATTAGCTTCATTATTCTTAACTGTTCTTCATGTCTTATTATTAAGGGGAATTAATCCTTTAATCACAGCTTCGTTATTAATGTCCCTAGAATACTCACTAATCAATCTTAGGGTCTTTAACTAAGTCCTATGAAGATAACCTTGCTTCTCATACTATATTCATGTCTTATGAACAACTGGGACAACATCCCTTAAACGCATTCATCTTTATTAACATCTCTTCTAAGGTATTAACATCATTAATAAGCCCTATTAATTGGTTAGAGACTTATTATCATCATTATTGGTATTAACATCCTCAACAATCAACACTCATAAGATCACAACATCATCATCATTATCATGGCAGCATTCTCATCAAAACAACATCATCATCATAGAATTTATCATCATCGTGAACATTCACTCATGGCATTCATCAAACATATCAACATCATCATCATTTGATCATTCATTCATAACATCATCAATCCAAACATAATCATGGCATAAACATCATTATCAATTATCACAAAAATAGGCATACCAATCATCAACACAAATCACTAAAAGACATATCAATCATCAATTAAGCATATATCATCATGAACATGATAGCAACGAATAGACAAACAACATAAGACAGGGTCATAGGTTAACCCTTCATCTTAAGCTACCCCATAGCCTACATGTTTATACTAGCCCTTCTCCCCATACCTGGTACGAAGATTCCCAAACAACGTTGACGTGGGCAAACTAGACGCGTTCCTTTGAGCAGCTTGACGAGTTCTTCAAGCCTTGGTCAACAAGAAGGGAAGAGAATAACCAATTAAACCCCAATTCAAAATAAAGGGAAAAGGAGGTTAAGGGGGGATAACTACGTTACCTTAAACGATGCTAACACGCATAACTTCTCTCCCAAACGAACTCACAAACTCCAAGGACTTCAAGGGGTTCAAGGGAAGGGAAAGGGAAAAGGTTTCTGTCGTACTAGGATTGTCCAAAGTGCCAAAAAGAGGGTTTGGGTCGCAACCCTCATGGAAATTCTCTAGTTATAGACTCTGAGACCTGAGCACGGCCTTGCTCCCTGTTGAGCATGGCCGTGCTCAATTCCTAAGCACGGGGCGTTCAAAGATTTCACTATGAGACAACTTAAACGATCGAATTGGCCAAAACACATAAAATAATACTTGTAGTTAATTCTCTTATATTTCCAAATCCACAAAGATCACCTCGATTAGACATATAGAACGAAAGATATGGCCAAAACGGTGAAACAGGTTACTAGGACTCTGAAAGGGTTGAACCTTTCTAAAGCTAAACTTCCCCAAACATGAACTTAGACATTTCAAACAAACATAACAAGCATATAAAAACATATATATAACATATACAAACGCATTAAAATGGTGTGTTACAATTCCACCCCTTATAAAAATTTCGTCCTCAAAATTTCAATCGCCTTGATTGGTTAAACTTTCACCAATTTGGCATAAAACCTCGGATCAAGTTCCATAAAGAACTAAGCAGGAAGAACTAAAGGTTCTTAACACTAAGCATCATTATCTATAAGTAATATAGATAATTAAAGCAAAACACACAGAAGACTCGCAACAGACTCATACCACGTCCGGACAGGGCTGAACTGCTCTGATACCACTAAATGTGACATCCAACTATCCCGCATGTTATATAAGCAAAAAAGGCATATAATAGATATAAAATAAAATAAGATAATATACGTCCTTTATAAAAAGGTTTATGGGTAGAAAGGTCTCACATGACAAGTTAAACAAACACGGAAAACCAAAACATGTTTATAAAGAAAACATAGCATAAACATATAAACGAAACTCAACCCTGATGTCACATTACAGAGCTGGTATAACCAATCCGATAAACTACTCGGATAACAAACTAAGCTAAACATAAACTAACTACTAGAAGCGGCTCCTCAGAGTCACTCCTCAGCAAGCTGCGCACCATCCTCTACATAACACAAAAAGGGTACATGCAAAGCAACAACAAAAGACGGGGATTAAGAACCATATATATAAACATAACGGCAACAAGATAGCTGGCAAGATTAACATAAAACACATAGAAACATAGCAACATAGCATTTATAACATAGTCATCATACCAACACAACAACACATCACAGTATAACAATGTAATTATCAATCATATAATGCAATGTGAAGCACTACTCCGAATGCATGTGGATCCATCTACACCAGGCGTATGACTTCGAAGTTATATTTCCACATTGGCCACAGAAGCACCAACGTCGGGTGTGACACCATTCTACCCCGCATGTTAATATAAAACATTTACTAAAAAGAGGTAATTATAAAACATGCTTATATTTGATTAAAATAAAAACTTGGATAAAAAGGTTTCACATCTCAACGAAAACAACACAGAAATAACATAGTTTTAAAACAATAAAACATAAACAAGACGGTTAAATAAAAACCCAACCCCGATGTCACATACAGACCTGGCATAACCAAAAATCCAGATACATCACGGAAATAAACTGAAATAACTAACAACTATTACTAAGCATTCTAACTAGAGTCGCGACTCCTCGGAGTTACTCCTTCGCTGGCTGCTCACTGTCCTCTGTATAAGGAAATACATGCAACAACAGAAACAGGAAAACAGGGAGTAAGAAATCATGTAAACACAACGACATGGGAATAGGGGATAAGAAGAACATACATCATAGCATGGCAAAGCTGTAACAACCTGATTTTTAATAACACTGTTTAACCGGTTAAAATATAATTAATTATATTTTAATCTGAGAGTTAGAAAGTGATTTTAAGTAAAATAAAATCATATTCATAGTCTCTCTTATGGTATAAGGTTACAGTGAAATTTTGGGTTTAAAACACAGACGGAAACCGGTCTGCGTTTTTACTGACAGTATAATTTTATACCGGCAGAAAACCCTAAATTGACCCGAAACTGAAATTTGTAGAATTTTTATATTTTGTTCGTGAGGGTTTCTGCTTTCCAAATTTCTGATCATAAATGAAATATTATGTTTATTCGGACGAATTTTGGTAAAAGTTCAGACGGAAAACAGTCGGTGTTTTCACCGACAGTAAGATTTTAATGATCAGAAAACCTAATTTTGACTTGTGAACTAAATGGTTTATGTTTAAAACATATTTCCAACGAATTTGGTTATTTTGAAAATTTTCGATCGAAAAATAGACAAACCCTAATCGAGAAACAGAGTCGAAAACGGAACTGCAGAGACCCGTCAAGAGATCGAGAGAACGAGTCATACATGATGACTCATGGAGGATGAGTCACCGAACATTTATGAGCATTAAATGCTAGTAATCATGACTTTTAGGTAAAATGACCAAAATACATAACAAGCTTTCGCGGTTATTAACAAGACACATCTACGCACTCTTAACCACACATTTTACATGGTTGTAAACCTCCCACATCTCTTCAATTTCGTGTATCCACCTCCAATAAACCATACCTATTTCATTTTGCTTTCATTCCATCATTTTCCTCTCAAAAACCGAAATCGGGTAACTGATGGAGCTGCGTACGGGATTTCCGGGAACCGCTAAGGGATTAAATTGATGAGTCATGGATGACTCATTAGATGTGGTCCAAAATCAGTCACACCTACATTAATTGTGAGCCACATAATTTTTAACCCTAGTTAGTAACATAACCCTAGTTAAGTTAAGTTAACTATTAACTATGGCTAAGCTTGTATTAATTAAATATTCACAAAACCCATTAAACCAATTCCTTATAACCAAACAAAGCCTAAATCAAGCCTATAAATACTCCTCAAAACCGTGGCCTCCCTCCCCCTTCACTCACTTCTTCATCTCTTCCTTTTCTTCTTCACTTTTTCTTCAAAAACTCCATTGTTGTTCTTGCACAACTTGATCATTCTTTCACTTTCTTTTATTATCTAGAAGTCAACCCTCACTTTTATGATCTTAGTTATCTTCCTAATCTCCTTAACTCTCTTTAACAATCACTACTTCGGATTAGAGGAGAAGAGTTGAGAGAGAAATCTCAATAGTTACAAGAAGCCTTTGTTGGAAGCTTTGAAACCAAGTTGGAGCAGTCGCAGTGAGGGAGTCTCCAACACTCTTCCACCGTTGGATCATTCCCAAATTTTAGACGAAAGTTAAATACTTGTGATTCTTCATATCCAACGGTCACAATTTGGAATAAACCTCCATAGTGTTAGATATGAATCTCGGACTGTAGGCCCAGGAGGTGAGAAATTCAACTCGGATACCATCTAAGCTGTCACCAAAGAATTGCGATCTGAGATGTTTTAACCGTTGGATTGGGCTTAAACTTTGTGATATGGTTTAGGAAGGATAGTTATGCATTATCACCGTTCAGTTTTCCAAATAGAGCTTTGTGACCATAGGAATGGAGCTCAAACATTAGCCCTGTTTTGGTAGCTTTTCCCAAGGATTCGTGAGCTTATTTTGAATCCGATTTTCCCTATGTCCAGTCGTTGTTCTCATAAGTTTTTCCATCGATTTTGTCTCGATTCAAATAGATTTAGTTATTTGAAACCCTATTGTTGATTCGGTTGGTATTTGGTATTTTCGGTGAATTATGTTACTCGTACGTGTAATCGGGATGCAAAGCGGAACGATGGATGTGTAAGGATGGCTGGTGGCAGATTTGTGGATGTTGTTGGACAGCGTGCAGAGGTTCTTGGCAGTAGCGTGGACGCATGCGGAGCTTGTACGGGAAAGCGCGCACGTCAATCAGGTGGGGGAAAGAATCAACATATCGTCGGAATCGATAAGTAGTAGATTATATGATAATTGTGTAGAGCGACATAAACCCTGCTAGTAGTCGAGTAATCGACAAGACCAAAATCCCATTGGAAACATTTTCTGTTAAACCAATGGTGATTCGGGGATTGCAGGTTTATTGACGTTAGGATGATTTTATCATATCTGAGGTTTATTGAATTTATGATTATTATTGAATTGCTTATGTGATATATTGTGGTGTTTGAATATTTTTTTGATGTTATGTTATGCATGATCTGCCTGGTTGTTAATATTGTGCTTAGTGGATTTTAAGCAAAGATGTATATGTTGTTCGAGATATAGTTGTTTGTTTTGGGTGTGAGAATAATGGTGACTTAGAGGTGCCTAACCCAGATGATGTATTTTAATACGGTATGGTGACCTAGAATATGTGTTGAGTTCTAGTGGAAGGTTAAGGCACTAGGATGTTATTAAAATGGGTTGGTGAGATTCACGTGTATTGGTAATATAGTACACAAGGTCGGTGTTGTTGTTAACAACCGTATATTGGTTATATAATACACGAGGTCAAGAGTTCTTGCCAGACCGTTCCACCTTAGAAATAGGTTGTGCAACTATAGTGTCATTGAATTTCATTGAGCATCCCCGGGAGTGGACGGGGTGTGCACCGGGAGCATCGTCCAGCTATAGTGTCATGCTTTGCATGAGCATTCTCACCATGGAAGAGAATTTGCACAGGGAATTTGGAACCTGTTGCTTGAACAATTGACTGACATTTCCCGAGAGGAATGCATGAAAGAAATCGGTGGTGGCCATGTCAGTATAAAAGTCCTAGTTGTACGAGTTTGGGGTAGAGGATGATACATTAAATCGAGGATGCTTTGTTAGTTAGGTGTTGGATGATGTTATGTCTGTGACAATTACTGTATAATTTACTATTACTCCTTTCCGCTTTTTGATGATAGAACTGATTCTTATCTCCTATATCTTTCTGTGTGTTTTATTCTGTCTTTTTATGGGATCGTACTATAAGACCCTGTGGTTGAGCTTGATGCTGAGGCGTTGGAAGGAACTCAGTATGAACTGGATGCGAGAAGATGAGATGTAGTTTTCAACAATGTAGTTTAGTGTCTAGAGCCAGTGAGTCCTATAAGACGTTTTTTTCCCCGCTATTAATTGTTGTTTTAAGATGCCTGCTAGGGATCCTACTGACGGGATACCCTAGACAGTGTTTTAAATACTCTAATGCATAAACATATGGTATGTATGTTATATATATGGTGTGTTTACTTTGAAATTTTCTTCCGCTATGTGTTTATAAGTTAAGTTTTAATTTTTACATGTTTCGGAATACACGTTTAACGTTAAGAGCGCGATTAATTAATTAATTAATAAGGTTTTAATTTAATGACACAAAGGGGCACAACGGGGTGTCTCAATAGCAATTTCAAAATATACCATATATATACATCATCATATAATATCATAACAGCGTGTTAATCATCTAACATATGCTATGCAGTGCAACGTAACCCTACTCCACAATTCCATCAATGCATGTGGATCCAACTAACTTATAAAGTCAACTTCGGAGTTACATATCCGTATTGGCCAAAAAGCACCAACACAGGCAGTTCCCCAAACCATGGAGGAACACCTTGGATAGTCGATGTATCATAACTGGATACGCCACCTCGGGGGCGCACGGTTCACCAAACCATGGGTGAACCACCCGAGACATGGGCCAGATCATCATAACTAGGATGACCTCCCCTATGTTGAACATCACCCTCAACATCAACTCCAATTCTCTATGCAAATGGCACAACAACACACAAGGCAACCACCTCCTTTGCTTGGGCCTAAAAGCACCCAAGACTTATCACCAACATCAACATTAACACCTTAGACCCAAATCATGGGGTCAAGGTCCCCTTGGCCAAAAAGCAACAAGGTCCAACATAACAACATCTTCACCAAAAAGCATCAAGAGCACTTTGGCCAAAAAGCACCAAAGGGTGACAACGTGCGGTAGCCCATCGGGTACCGGCTTAACCAACTTATCAGTCTTTGTTATCTTAAATAATCTTTAATTAAGTTATCTAATTGTTATCATTTGATTAGTGTATTATTACATCATATGGGGATAATTGGGGTAAGCACCCCTTTAATTCCTTAATCTTAAGTTCTGACCAGTAGGGGGAAGCACGGACGTACTAAACCCCCAGCACGATCGTGCTGTCACTTAAGTGGAGCACGGTCGTGCTCACTGTCCTGCACGACCGTGCTCAATGCAGGGCCTGTTTTCCACAATTTAACTGGGAACACGGTCGCGCTCCTTGTTTAGCACGGCCGTACTCCTGGGCAGGGCCATGCTGTTCTGGGCAGAATTCAATGTGTTCTTGGAGTTTAGGCTCCCTAATTCTCTCAAATCAGATCCTAGGGTCATAATTAAAACATTTGGCATGAAACCTCACCCCTCACTAACACCATTCATGTCTTATGAAGCTTTGGGGAATTAATCCCTTAATTCCATTGTTAACTAAGAGTCCTAATTAAATCCGATTAAGGTCTTATTAACATATTCAACATAACGATAACATCATCATCAACAACATATCCAGTCAATGTGATCAACATAATCCATGTCATAACAACAACATTCATAATCATGGGTATTCATACCAATTCAACCAAAACTCATGGCATAAGACAATTCAATAGGAATACCACATCATGAACAACTCAACAATTATAACAAACAGGCATACCAATTAATCCAATTAAACATATAAACAATTCAGTCATACAACTAGGCAGATCATGGTATCAATACATTATAACAACAATAACGGGGGTATGGGAACCCCTCATCTTACGCTACTCCCTAGCCTAGTGTATACACTATTCTTCTCCCATACCTGGTATGAGGTTCGCGTTTCAAAAGAAGAAAGAGGGTCCTTTAGGGTCTCGTCTCAAAAGCACTTATCTATGACTTCAAGAACAACAAAGAACACCTTAATTAGACTCTTAGGCCAAGAAATCAAAAGGGAAAGAACGAGAAGGATGAGGTGTATGAATCTTACCTTATTTGAAGGTTTAAACAGCGAATACGATGATCACGTCTTCGCAGCGATGTTCTCCTATCAACGAATGGTGAAGAACGGTGCAAGAACGGGTTCCCTAGAGAGATTTTTCTAGATACGGTTGATGGAAATTGAGAGAAAAAGAGAAGGGAGGCAACTCTGAGTGTTGGGACGTGATAGACTAGGGTTTAGATCGTGTTTTAGGGGTTAAAAACGGGTTGGAATGCGTTTTAGGCTTAAAAAGAACCTAAATCGCATTTTCTGGTTCTGCACGTATTTGTGGGGCGAACTCCCATTCGCGGGGTGAGCCAGAGAACCAATTTCTGTCAGTTGGATTCGCGAGGCGAACCCGAAAGCGCAAAGCTGAATTTTGGTTTTCGCGGGGCGAACAAAGGTTCGAAGGGCGAGGCTGAAACAATCGATTTTGGCCAAAATCCATGAAATAATATTTGTAGATAATTCTCCTAGCTTTCCAATGCCACCATGATCATCTCGATCGGACATCTAGAACTCAAGATATGGCCAAAAGTGTGAAACAGGTTACTAGGACTCTAAGACAATTGAACCTTCCTAAGACTAAACCTTCCCAACATAAACTTAGACATCAAGAACAAGCATAACAAGCATATATAAGCTAAGTCTAACACATTAACATTTATTAACGTATGGTCGAATTCAGGGTGTTACAATTCCACCCCCCCTTACAAAAATTTCGTCCTCGAAATTTCTACTCACCTCGGTTGAAAAGGTGCGGGTACGACTCCATCATTTGCTTTCCAGCTCCCACGTCGCACTTTCCTCAGTATCCCCACTCCAAACGAATTTGACCAAAGGAATTTCCTTGCCTCTTAGCTGCCTCACCCTCCTATCCTCGACTCGATGGGGTAACACCTCAAAAGTCAAGTTCTCTTTTAACTGTATGGTATCGGGGACTATCACGTGACTAGGGTCATGAACATACTTTGAGTTGGGACACATGGATGACGCTATGAAGGTTGGATAAGAACGGTGGTAGGGATATTTGGTAGGCGACTTCGCCACCTCTTTTTAGGATTTGGTAAGGACTAATGAATCTAGGAGTAAGTTTATTCGCTTTCATCACTCTACCAACCCTAGTCGTTGGAGTAACTCTCAAGAATACATCACCACCTTCCTGTAATTCGAGCGCCTTCTTTATTTTGTCATGGTAGCTCTTCTGCCTACTTTGTGCCACTTTCATCTTTTCCTAAATCATCCTCACTTTTTCAGTGGTTTCTTGCACCACTTCAGGTCCTAATACAACACTATCACCAGGTTCACTCCAACACAAGGGTGTCCTGCATCTCTTCCCATAAAGAGCTTCATAAGGTGTCATCCCAATACTGGAATGGAAACTATTGTTGTAGGTAAACTCTATCAGGGGCAAAAACTTGTCCTAACTACTAGACTGTTCTAACACACAAGCTCTAAGCAAGTCCTCTAAGGACTGGATGGTTCTCTCAGATTGACCATCAGTCTGTGGGGCGATAAGCTGAACTAAGCCTAAGCTTCGTTCCTAAGGCCTCTTGCAAATTATTCCAAAACCTAGAGGTAAACCTCGGGTCTCTATCTGATACTATGCTAGAGGGCACACCATGTAACCTAACTATCTCTCTGATGTACAGCTTAGCCAACTTTTCCAAAGGGTATTCCATGTTCATAGGGATGAAATGAGCGGACTTCGTCAGTCTATCCACAACAACCCATATAGCCTCAAAACTAGCTGGAGTCCTAGGGAGTCCAGACACAAAATCCATGGAGATACTATCCCACTTCCATTCTGGGATACTTAGAGGTTGCATCTTTCCTAATAGCTTCTGGTGTTCTATCTTAGCCTTTTGGCATACTAAGCACGCAACACAAACTCAGCAACATATTTCTTCATCCTAGGTCACCAAAACATCCTCTTAAGATCCTGATACATCTTAGTGGCACCTGGGTGCACACACAGTTCACTCCTATGTCCTTCTTCAAGGATCAACTGTCTAAGCTCTGGGACGTCTGGTATACAGACTCTATCTTTGAATCTCAAGACTCCATCTCTTCCTTCCTTAAAACTAAGGTCTCTACCCTGCGCAAGCAACTCTCGCTGGTCTAGGAGAAACTTGTCTAACTTCTGACCTTCTCTAACCTGATCCATCAAAATGTTGGTAACCTTCAAGGTTCCAAGCCTAATGCTTTTAGGGGTAACTTCCCAAGCTAAACTCGGGTCTCTAAACTCCTCCATCAGATCCATCTCCCTAACCATCAAAGCAGAGACGTGCAAGGTTTTTCTACTCAAAGCATCGGCCACTACATTGGGCTTTCCTGGGTGGTAGGTCAGATCAAATTCATAATCCTTTAGGAACTCCATCCACCTACATTGCCTTATGTTCAACTCCTTCTGATCAAAGAGATACTTCAAACTCTTATGATCACTAAAGACCTCAAACTTCGCTCCATACAGGTAATGCCTCCAGATCTTTAAGGCAAATACCACAGCTCCTAACTCTAGGTCATGTGTAGGGTAGTTCCTCTTATGGGTTTTCAACTGCCTAGAAGCATAAGCTACTACCTTACCATCTTGCATCAACACTCCACCTAAACCTTGCTTCGATGCATCACAACACACTATGAAAGGTTTACTAGGGTCTGGCAAAACTAAAACTGGTGCTGATGTCAACCTATTCATAAGGGTTTGGAAACTCTCTTCACACCTAGAGTCCCACACAAACAACTGTCCCTTTTTGGTGAGACTGGTAAAAGGTAAGGCTAACTTAGAGAAACCCTCTATAAACCGCCCATAATATCCTGCTAAACCCAAGAAACTCCTAATCTCGGTCACTGACTTTGGCGCTTCCCATTGGAGCACCGTCTCAACCTTATCCGGGTCCACAGCTATCCCACCTTTTCAGATCACGTGACCTAAGAAACTAACCTCTTCTAACCAAAACTCGCACTTAGACATGTTGGCATACAACTGCTTCTCCTTAAGGGTCTGCAAGACAACCCTCAAGTGCTCCTCATGTTCCTCCTTAGTCTTAGAGTACACTAAGATGTTATCTATAAAGACCACCACAAACTTATCCAAGTAGGGGTAAAAGGTCTTGTTCATGTAGTCCATGAACATAGCAGGGGCATTGGTCACACCAAAGGGCATAACCAAGTACTCATAGTGACCATAACGTGTCCTAAACGCTGTCTTCGGGAGGTCCTTAGACTTAACTCGAATCTGATGGTACCCTGACCTCAAATCTATCTTCGAGAAAACACAAGCTCCGATCAACTGATCCATAAGATCATCAATCCAAAGGAGGGGATACCGATTCTTAATGGTCAACTTGTTGAGCTGACGATAGTCGACACACAACCTCATACTACCATCCTTCTTCTTTACCAACAACACAGGTGCTCCCCATGGAGTCACACTAGGCATAATGAACTGCTTCTTCATCAGGTCCTCCAACTGTTCCTTCAACTTAGCAAGCTCTAGAGGAGACATTCTATAGGGTGACATGCACTAAGTCTATGCTAAGCTCAACATCTCTCTCTTGGGGTAAGTTATAAACATCCCTCAGGGACACTTCAGGAAAATCTCGCACAACAGGAAAGCTGGTGACATCAGGAGGGCTGCTCTCTACTTCCAGGCAATCTAAGATCATGTATACCTGAGCTTCATCTCGCATCGAAGCTTGAACTTGGTTGGCAGAGAAAAGGTCTGCATTCCTAGACTTCGTTGGAGTTCCAAAAATCAAGGTTTTATCAAAACAGTTTAGAAGGACGTGGTTGGAAGATAACCAGTCCATGCCGAGAATAACATCGAGTGATTTTTAAAAGGTAAGCACAAAAGATCAGCTGTAGAGTTCTTACTATCAAATGATAATAGCACGGCCTTCCTAAACAAAAGAAGCATTCGCGGGCTTCTTGGATCTTTCAAGACAAACCACCAAATGCAGTAAGTCAAGCCAAAGCGAAGCTATAGGTACCTAGCACCACGTAACATTGCCTATATAAATATAGACAATTCAAATATGAGCACACAACAGACTCACGATAGACTCATACCATGTCCGGACAGGCCGAACTGTTCTGATACCACTAAATAAGACACCATTCTACCCCGCATGTTAATATAAAACATTTACTTAAAAGAGGTAACTATAAAACATGCATTTATTTGATTAAAATAAAAACTTGGATAAAAAGGTTTCACATCTCAATGAAAACAACACGGAAATAGCATAGTTTTAAAACAATAAAACATAAACAAGACAGATAAAGAAAAACCCAACCCCGATGTCACATACAGACCTGGCATAACCAAAAATCTGGATTCATCACGGAAACAAACTAAAATAACTTACAAAACTAACAACTATAACTAAGCATTTTAACTAGAGTCGCGGCTCCTCAGAGTCACTCCTCCACTGGCTGCTCACTGTCCTCTGCATAAGGAAATACATGCAACAACAGAAACAGGAAAACAAGGAGTAAGAAATCATGTAAACACAATGGCATGGGAATAGGGGATAAGATGAACATACATCATAGCATGGCATAGCAATTTCACAATATACCAAATATATACATCATCATATAATATCATAATAGCATGTTAATCATCCAACATATGCTATGCAGTGCAACACAACCCTACTCCACTACTCCATCAATGCATGTGGATCCAACTAACTCGGGAAGTCAACTTCGGAGTTACATACCCGTGTTGGCCAAAAAGCACCAACACCGGCAGTTCCCCAAACCATGGAGGAACCCCTTGGATAGCCGACGTATCATAACTGGATATGCCACCTCGGGGGCCCACGGTTCACCAAACCATGGGTGAACCACCCGAGACTTGGGTCAGATCATCATAACTAGGATGACCTCCCCTATGTTGAACATCCCCCTCAACATCAACTACAATGCTCTATGAAAATGGCACAACAACACATAAGGCAACCACCTCCTTTGCTTGGGCCTAAAAGCACCCCAAGACTTATCACCAACATCAACATTAACACCTTAGACCTAAACCATAGGGTCAAGGCCCCCTTGACCAAAAAGCACCAAGGTCCAACATAACAACAGCTCCACCAAAAATCATCGAGAGCACTTTGGCCAAAAAGTACCAAAGAGTGACAACGTGCGGTAACCCATCGGGTACCGGCTTAACCAGCTTATCAGTATTTGTTATATTAATTAATCTTTAATTAAGTTATCTAACTTGTTATCATTTGATTAGTGTATTATTACATCATCTGGGGATAATTAGGGTAAGCACCCCTTTAATTCATTAATCTTAAGTTCTGACCAGTAGGGGGAAGCACGGGCATACTAAACCCCCAGCACGGTCCTGCTGCCACTTAAGTGGAGCACGGTCGTGCTCACTGTCCTGCACGGCCGTGCTCAATGTGCGGCCTGTTTTCAAGAATTTAACTGGGGACACGGTCGTGCTCCCTGTTCATCACGGCCATGCTCCTGGGCAGGGCCATACTGTTCTGGGTAGAATTCAACATGTTCTTGGAGTTTAGGCTCCCTAATTCTCTCAAATCAGATCCTAGGGTCTTAACTAAAACATTCGGCATGAAACCTCACCCCTCACTAACACGGTTCATGTCTTATGAAGCTTTGGGGAATTAATCCCTTAATTCCTATGTTAACTAAGAGTCCTAATTAAATCCGATTAAGGTTTTATTAACATATTCAACATAACGGTAACATCATCATCCACAACATATCCAGTCAATGTGATCAACATAATCCAAGTCATAACAACAACATTCGTTATCATGGGTATTCATACCAATTCAACCAAAACTCATGGCATAAGACAATTCAATAGGCATACCACATCATGAACAACTCAACAATTATAACAAAGAGGTATACCAATTAATCCAATTAAACATATAAACAATTCAGTCAAACAACCAGGCAGATCATGACATCAATACATTATAACAACAATAAACGGGGCTATGGGAACCCTTCATCTTACGCTACTCCCTAGCCTAGTGTATACACTATTCTTCTCCCATACCTGGTATGAGGTTCGCGTTTCAAAAGAAGAAAGAGGGTCCTCTAGGGTCTCGTCTCAAAAGCACTTATCTACGACCTCAAGAACAACAAGGAAATGCCTTAATTAGACTCTTAGGTCAAGAAATCAAAAGGGAAAGAACGAGAGGGACAAGGTGTACAAATCTTACCTTGTTTGAAGGTTTAAACTACGAATACGATGATCACGTCTTCGCAACGATGTTCTCCTATCAACGAATGGTGAAGAACGGTGCAAGAACGGGTTCCCTAGAGAGATTTTTCTAGAGACAGTTGATGTAAATTGAGAGAAAAAGATAAGGGAGGAAGATCTGAGTGTTGGGACGTGATAGATTAGGGTTTAGCTCATGTTTTAGGGGTTAAAAACTGGTTGGAATGCGTTTTGGGCTTTAAAAGAACCTAAATCGCATTTTCTAGTTTTGCACGTATTTGTGGGGTGAACTCCCATTCGCGGGGCAAGCCAGAGAACCAATTTGTCAGTTGGATTCATGAGGCGAACCCGAAAACGCAAAGCTGAATTTTGGTTTTTTGCGAGGCGAACAAAGGCTTGCGGGAAGAGACCGAAATAGTCAAATTTAGCCAAATGACATGAAATAAGATTTGTAGATAATTCTCTTAGCTTTCCTATGCCACCGTGATCATCTCGATCAAACATCTAGAACTCAAGATATGACCAAAATGGTGAAACGGGTTACTAGGACTCTAAGACAATTGAACCTTCCTAAGACTAAACCTTCCCAACATGAACTTAGACATCAAGAACAAGCATAACAAGCATATATAAGCTAAGTCTAACACATTAACATTTATTAACGTATGATGGAATTCAGGGTGTTACTCCGGGCAGACCACCAAACCATGGGTGGACCCCTTGTATAGCCGACGTACCATACTCTCAGATGCGCCACCACGGTGTATACATGATCCCCTTTCGAAAGAATCCCGCTGACGGCCATATCGCCTTACTCTCGGACGACCTCCCCTTCAACACTCTGGCCAAATAGCACCAGAGCCTCAACACTCTGTCCAAAAAGTAACATAGCCTCAACACCTTGACCATTAAGCATCAAGGTCCTTGGAGAGGACACTAGGCTGCTAAGGTACAACTTCATATCACTTGGAGCAGACACTAGGCTACCAAGGTACAACATCTCATCACTTGGGACGGACACTAGGCCACCAAGGTACATTATAATCTTTAAGTTGTCTAACTTGTCTTCACTTTGTTTGATGTCTTCTTTTATTATTATTAGGGACAACTGGGGTGAACCACCTCTATCCAGCTTTCAGATTTCTGGTTAGCACAGGGGAGCACGGTCGTGCTTGCCCTTCAGCACGGGAGTGCTGAGCTCTCAGTCAAGCACGGTCGTACTGACTGTTGAGCACGGGCGTGCTTAAGCAGTGTGCCTTTTCCTGGGATTCAAATTGGAGCTCGGGCATGCACCTTGTTAAGCACGACCGTGCTCAATGGAGCGTGGCGGTGCTGACCTGGGTAGAAGGGTCACATACCCTTTGCCAAATCCTTGGGACAGTTCATAGATTCAACCTATTGGCTTTTACAAATCCATTGAACATTAGCTTCATTTTTCTTAACTGTTCTTCATGTCTTATTATTAAGGGTAATTAATCCTTTAATCATAGCTTCTTTATTAATGTCCCTAGAACACTCGCTAATCAATCTTAGGGTCTTTAACTAAGCCCTATGAAGATAAACTTTCCTCTCATACTATATTCATGTCTTATGAACAATTGGGACAACATCCCTTAAATGCATTCATCTTTATTAACATCTCTTATAAGGTCTTAACTTCATTAATAAGCCCTATTTCTTTCCTGCCTTACTAGCAACACTAACCGGACCAAACAGATCCATATACAACAACTGTAAAGGTCTTGAAGAAGATACTAGATTCTTAGGTTTAAAGCTAGTTTTAACTTGCTTTCCACATTGGAAAGAATCACAAAAGACATCCTTTTTGAAACTTACATCAGGTAGACCTTTCACAAGTCTATACTTCTGAAGCTTAGCTATCTGTTTCATACTTGTATGTCCTAGCATATTATGCCATACCCATCTTTCATCTTCTCTTGACACAAAACAAGTCACATTTTGATTAGTCAATTCAGTTAGATCAATCTTATAAAGATTCTGTTGCCTGTTTACTGAAAAGAGAACTTTGTCATTAGTGTCTTTGACTATGCATGCATTCTTATTAAAGGAAATATTATATCCATTATCACATAATTGACTTATGCTTAGCAGATTATGTCTTAATCCTTTAACTAAAAGAACGTTAGAGATAGATGGTAGAGGTGATTTCCCACCATTTTTACTTATCCCGATGACCTTTCCTCTTTGATTTCAACCAAAGGTAACATGTCCACCTTCTTTAGGTTAGAGGTCTAGGAAGATAGACTTTTCTCTTGTCATGTGTTGTGAGCAGCCACTGTCCAGGTACCATGATAGGTGTGTTTTTTTCCTATTAAGGATATCTGCAACAGGAATAATTAAGGCTTTAGGTACACATATTCCTTTGGGTCCTATTTTGTTAGTTCTTGAAGTTTATGTTAACTTCTTTCTTGTGTGAATACACTTAGACATGATATGTCCAGTTTTTTCACAGTTTTTACAACTACTTTTGTAAGTAATGATCTTATCATAAAGAATTTTAGTTTTTGTCCTAAGACTTTGGTAGATACTTTATGATGTGTCTGGTCAATGAATCCTATAGTAGTTTTATCAAGACAGGGCCTCTAACTTGCTAATAACTTAGTCAGTTTATCTCTTCCATTGACAAAACGGGTAAGATCTGAGGTGGGCTCTTCAACCTTTTGTTGAAGTTTGACAACTTCTTCAGATTGTGGCATCTCAGCTGTGATCGTAGTCTTAAGCTTTTCAGCTTTAAGCTTGTTGTTTTCCTGAGACAGTTTGTCACATTCTTGAGTCTTATGTTCATGATCTTTTAGGAGTTTCACATATTGCCTCTTAAGTGTTCTAAAAGCCTTAGTTAAATAGCTATATTCCTCAATCAATTCATCATAGGCATCTTGGAAATCCTTAAAATAAGAAATACCTCAGAGTCTGAGTCAGCATTTGCCACGAGACATAGATTTGCCTCTTTGCCTTCTGCATCTTCATTAGATGAGCTGCCATCAAGATCTTCCCAAATTGCCATAATCCATTTTGTTTTCTTTTTATAGAACTTTTTGAAGGGTTGCTTTTGCAACTAAGTACATTCAGATTTGAAGTATCCTGACTTCTTACATTCATAACATACAATAGAACTTTTGTCAGAACTATTGTTCTCTTTGAAGAATGTTTCTTTATTGAACTTCTTGAAAGGTTTATCCTTTTTGAAATTCTTCTTCTTCCATAACTTCCTCATTTTTCTAGTCAGTAATGACATTTCATCATCACTGTTTGAGTCTTCTTCAGAGGCGTCTAACTCTTGATCTGATTCTTCAACCTTTAGAGCTTTTGAAGATCCTTTCTCTGCCTTGAGAGCAATGATCTTTCCTTTCTTATTTGAGCTGTCTTCATTCAGCTCCCGCTCATGAACTTGTAAAGTTCCAAAAAGATCACTCATTTGAAGAGTTGTGAGATCTTTGGCTTGAGTTATTGCTGTAACCAGAGGTCTCCACTGTTTGGGTAGACTTCTTAGAATTTTACCACCTTTCTCAGCATTGGTGTAGATTTTTCCCAGTGACTTCAGATTATTTGTGATAGTCTGAAATCTTCCTATCATCTGAGAAATTCTTTCTCCTTCTTCCAAAATAAATAACTCATATTTTCGTACAAGCATGTTTATCTTTGTTTCTTTCACTTTTGTTGTTCCTTCATGAGTAACTTCTATAGTATCCCAGATTTCCTTAGCAGATCCACACGCATGGACCTTTTCAAATTATTCCTGACTGAGAGCACACATCAAGGAATACCTTGCTTTATGATTTAGCTCCCACTTAGTCTTTTCTATAACAGTCAACTGAGCTTTAGGTTTATCGGTGTTATCATCATTACTTGGAATAAAGGGACCATCAGTAATAATATCCCATAAATCAGAGTTTGTTGACATGATGAACCATTGAAATCTATATTTCCAATAGATGTAGTTTTCACCATCAAAGTAGGGAGGTCTAGCCATAGATGCTCCTTCTCCAGCGTTGCTTCCGCTTGTGCTAACTACAGCCGTCATGATGTCTATTCAATAGGATCTTTCCTCAACACTGTTAAGTACTCAACCTAGAGGTTAAGCTCTGGTACCAACTGAAATGAAAAGATATAAAACACTAGATGGGGGGTTGAATCGTGTTTTAAATACTTTTTGAAAAACATTACAGTTTGACCTATAAGACACAAAGACGCGTCTGATAACAAAAAGGAGATTCACTTTCCAACCCAGTTTGCATAGTTAAAGTAAAGCAAAATGAAAAGATTAAGCTAAGAAAAGGAGACACGGATTTATACTGGCTCACCCCAAACCTTGGGCTATGCCCAGTCCTTGGCTTCACCAAGTATTTGCACTATAACTGATCAGGTTACAAAAGGTATTATTATCACACCTAGCCTCCGCAGGCTCAACTAACAAGTATTGTTTGCACACCTAGCCTCTTCAGGCTCCAACAAGTATTCTTGCAGCAAGCCTCTTCAGGCTCTACAAACAGTAAGAGTTTGAATGAAGCAGCAGCTTCACGGATTACAACTTTACTGATCTACCGAGTAACACTCACAGAGTGAATAAGTATTTGAGGTAAGTGAGATCGCAATAAAGACTTCTCCATAAATACAAATGATTTGAGCAGAGAAGTTTTCTATGAAGAACTTAAGAGAGCTTTGAATGCTTGAGTTAATGTATTCAGGTGTGTGTCTTCAATGGTCTTCAAAGTCTTCCATTTATACTCAAGAGAGATAAGTCCGTTGGGGAGAGTTCTTCAGCTGAGTATTATTTTGTTCTTCATCCATAAATGCCAAAGAGTCGTTCTGGTCTTGAATTTAATGTTTATGATCGTTGGTCAGCTTCAATACAAATTGAACATATAGGTTGGCATAGCTTTATCAGAGTACAAGTTGATTCAGAGCAGCGTTTGTTGCTTTTCAGACTTAGGCAGCGCGACTTTCCTTATTTATGTTAAGCGGGTCTGCGATCAAGTAAAGTTTACTTTACCTTATTCTTCAGGTGCGGAACGGTGCTGTAAGCTTTCTGATATCAAATTTCTTTATTTCAAATAATCAGGGAATATTCTTTGTGTTTGAATATTGTTGAAGCAAGGGATTTTCAGTCGCTTGATCAGAATTTGGTAGAGACCGAGTCATTGGTCAGACGCATCATATTACAGACGCATCATTAAGACTTTGTTTCTTTGTCATGAGACTCTTGTATACTGATCTGCACACTTAATACACATGTTAGTATATTTCACAAGGATCACTTAAAACCATTCTTTGTTTGGATTTATCAAAATCAGAGATGTCTAAAGATGTAGTCTTAACAATATCCGTCTGATATAAAGTTGGTTTCAGAAAACTTAGCACTATCAACCCGTTAGCACAATAAATATAAAGCAAAATTTAAAGGATAAGAGAAAGAGAGAATAGTAGGCACAGAGATTTATACTTGTCACCCCAAACCTTGGGCTACGTCCTGTCCTTGGTTTCACCAAGTATTAACACTATAACTGATCAGGTTACAGATAGGTATTGTTTGCATACCTAGCCTATGCAGGCTCAACTAACAAGTATTGTTTGCACAGCTAGTCTCTCCAGGCTCAAACTAGTATTCTTTCAGCAAGCCTCTTCAGGCTCTACAAATGGTAGGAGTTGAATGAAGTAGCAGCTTCACATATTACAACTTTGCAAGTCAACCGAATAACACTCAATGAGTGAATAAATATTTTGGTAGGCGTGATCGCAATAAAGACTTCTCAATAAATACAAATGATTGAGCAGAGAAGTGTTCTAAGAAAGAATAACTAAGAGAGCTTTGAATGCAAAGAGAGTATTGAATGCTTGAGTGAATAAGTTCAGGTGTGTGTCTTCATTAGTCTTGAAAGTCTTATATTTATACTCATCAGTAATAAATCCGTTGTGGAGAGTTCTTCAGATGAGTAAAACTTTTGTTCTTCATCCATTAATACCAAAGAGTCGTTATGAGCTCGTATTTAATGTTCATGATCATTGAAGAGCTTCAAGACAAGTTGAACATATATGTTGGCATTGCTTTATCAGAGTTCAACTTGATTCAGAGCAGTGTTTGTTGCTTTTCAGACTTGGGCAGCACGACTTTCCTTATTTGTGCAATACAGGTCTGTGACCGAGTAAAGGCTATTTTGCCTTTTGCAACAAAAGGAATTTCAAACACGGATTGATGCTTTGAGCTTCTGAAGTCGATTTTCTTGATTAGAAAATGCAAAGGGATATTTTTGTCCTTCGAATATAAGTGAGGTGAAAGACTTCCAGTCGAGTTGTAGGATCAGACACATTAATGTGGCATGTAGATTCTGAGTCTTTCTTCAGACGCAATGTGTTATCAAAACACATACACATCTTTGAGATTTGTTGTTTTGCCAGAATACTCTAGCTTTATGATTTGTACACTTAATACACACATTAGCATATTTCAAAAGTTCACTTAAAATCATTCCTTGTTTGGATTCATCAAAATCAGAGATGTCAAAAACTTAGACTTAACAAGGGAAAGAGAGGAAGAAATGGAAAGTGAGGGAGGAAATGTTTTCGGTGGTGTGTTATTCAAATTTTTCTGATGGACTTTGACTTTTACAGACGGCTTTATCCGTCGGTACTTCAAACGGACAGACCCATTGGTAATAAAATACCATCTTTCCGACGAACAATTCCGTCGGTAATAGATAACAACTATACCGATGGATAACCCGTCGGTACCTTTTCATGCCAAATTTTTCACATTCGTGCCACCGATACCGACAGTCACTCCGTTGGTAATTCCTGTGACTTTCCACATTCAACGTTACCGACGGTTATTTCCGTCGGTAATATGGTAAAAATCCATCGGTAATCCAGCATTTTCTTGTAGTGGGTCTCTCAAATGAGAGTCGCTATATATGAGAAAGACTTTATTATAAGCTTGAGATATGTTTCAGGGTAAGCATTGGATTATCATTATTTAGTTGTGGAGATATTATGTGATATGATTTTGGAAATTTACGTGAGGCATGAAAGTGATACCAACTGTTAAGTTTGGATATGTGTGTGTGATGTGAATTATCAAATATACTTGATGCTTGAACCGACAATTGAAAAGTTTCACTGGGGACGGTGATACGTAATGCCTAGATGTGCGAGACTTTCATATTGAGAATGCACTGGGGACGGCGAGACGTAACGCCCAGTTGCATAGTGTTATGGATAGCCAACTGGGGATGGCGATCGCAATGCCTAATAGAGCTTGGATGTGATATATGATCATATACTGGGGACGTCCAGTAATTAAGAGGCCGCACTGGGGTTGACGAGACGTAACGCCAAGTGGTGAAAGGATTGTATGCCTATCAGGGACGACGAGACGTAACGCTCGATAGTGCGAATGAAATATGTTATATTAGATTCGCGAGGAAATGCAAGCATCATGGTAGGAAATCCATAATGAGAATATTGAATGTTAATTATGTGAGATTAAAGGTTTTAAAGATTTAGACATTGTCGTACTTTATGTTTGTATAATTTCCATATGTTTTTACTAGTGAAGCCCTTATTGAGTTTATATAACTCATTCTTTCTTAGTATTGAGATACAGGTGAGGAAACTTCTGGATCGTCTTGAGCTGTCCAATTCCTAACTGTGAAGTTGTAGTGCCAAGCTGCAACCTCTGAATATGATTTTATTTATCTACTAAAGTTAAAGTGTTTACATTGTAAAACATTAAAAACTAAGTTGTATCATTTTTCTACAAGAGTTTGGTATTCAAATATGTTATTAGGAGTTATTTATATCGATGAAGACAAATAACTTCGTCTTTTCCTTATAAGAAGAAAGGTTCAGTGTTAAATAGTTTTGATTATTTATTTATCTTGAATTAAGAATGAGGAAGTGTTAACCTGGCCAAAGCTTCAGATTTGGGGTTGCCACCCCTCTTTTGGCCGATCACCGATATCGAATTTGGGTCATGACAAAGTTGGTTTCAGATCTTAGGCTCAAAAGAAAATTCTTTCCTAAAAAGTTTTGAACTGGGTGACACGCTGTCGCACACGGGTCAAAAAGAACGAGTGGTTTAAAAACTGCAGTTAGGGCACGACAACTCGAGTATCGTATCTCAAGGACTCTTGGATTGTTATTAACCTATGAATCATTTTGGGGGGAGGTTTAGGTTCAGCAAAAGAAGAATTGATTAAGAAAAAAACAGTGCAATTAATTGATTATCAATAAGTTGAAACGATTAATCTGCTGTTTCGGTTTCCCAACTATCATCGATTCACATAAATTCCATGCCCTAAGCGGATTCTAATCCCTTTCCGATTGTAGCGGCAATTGAACAAGCGCAATTGACACTACGAGATATATGTTCCTATTTCCGAATTAAGCAAACGGATTGAAGCACTCGTGAATTAAGCAAACACGATCAACACACGCGAATTAAGTAAACGCGATCAAGGTATGGGAACATAGAATCATCGAAATAAATCAATACTTATTCTATACAACTTGAATTAGGCAAACAAGGCATACACCATAGTATTGAAAGAGACAAACAAAGCAAATTGATCGGGAATTATGGAACCTCAAGTGTCGGCGGAAACCGATTACAGCAGACTAATCCCTGGTGATTAGTTCTACATCACAAACATGATACAAACCCTTGGAATAGACTAAAAACAGTGAAAATTCTATATGATTTGCGTCTGCCCTGGTGCCTTTTATAAATCAGTATTCGCATCACGGCCGTGATGGCCATCACGACCAGGCCGTGACGTATTCTGCCAAGGGCGCGCATTCAAATTCTAGTCTATCACGGCCGTGATTCCAATCACGGCCAGGCCGTGATGCTTTCTGACTTTGGGTGTTGATCTGTCACGGCCGTGACCTCCATCACGGTTAGGCCGTGATCAATTCTGTTCTTCAGTGTTCTCTCATCATGCCCGTGATGGGCATCATGACTGGGTCGTGATCCTTTCTGACTTTCAGGGTCTTCTCATCACGCCCGTGATGGTCATCACGGCTGGGCCGTGGTGCTCTCTGATCTTCATGGGTGGCTCATCACGGCCGTGACCAGTGTCACGGCCTGGTCGTGATGGCTTCTGCTTTAAGAGTCCTTCCCTTTTTGCTCTTCTTATTAATCTGAAAACATGAAATAGCAGTGAATGCTTTATTTGACTCAAAATTAACTAAAATGTCCTAAAACTACTTAAGAGACTCAAAATGTTGCTTGAGGACAATTAAATCCAAATTCGGGTGAAAACGAGATTAAACTCGAGTAATTAGTGCAAAAGCCATGGTCTTACTAGTTATAAAACTAGTCGAGCCAGAGGCTTATCAAAATACTCCAAACTTAAACTTTGCTTGTCCCCAAGCAAACTAAAACTCAAAAAGACTCAAACTTGGCAAGCTTAAAGGATTCAACCAATTTCGCACAAATTTCATGCAATTCTAACAAAACAATTTTTTTCTTCAATGTTTCCCCCCCTTTGCAACAGTGTAATCCCCACATTCATTCACTTTAAACAATTGAGAATTCCATCATTCATGCAATCAGTAATCTGAGTTGAGGATCCAAGTTACACATAAAAGGGAGATCACCAATTTCAAACAATTGCCTTCCTCACAAGGGCATTTAATATTTCACTCATTCGCTCAATTTGTCTAGGCTATCAACTTTTCACTCAATTTCACATTTCAAGAGCACTTCCCATGAATTTGATTTTCATCTCAAACAAAGTTCCCACGAAAACATGCATGCAACATCAAAAGGTCTTTTAAAGGTTGTAATGGGGCCTGGCTAAAGGTAGGATATTCAAAGGTACTAGGCTTAAGTCCCTAGGAACTAAGAGAGCATGAGCATTTTGACACATCGAACTTCCCTTCAAATTCCTTTTTCCATTTTTCTTTTTGCTTTGGGTGACTACAACCTTTTTCTTCTAATACCCTTTTTTTGACATTTTTGTGCTTTTCCTTTTTTTTTTTGCCCTTTGGCTCCAACCTTTATTTTTCTTTTTCTCAACCCAACATACATATCGTATCCTTGTAGCCACCCCAAACTTAGTTTCTTACAACCCTTCTCTTGCTAAGCTTCCATGCTCTCCTAATCCTAAGATTGGGTTAACATGGTTTTTCCAAATTTTTGGCTTATAGCATAAGGTCATCAAGAAACAATAGGCTTATTAGGCTCAATGTGGCTAACTAGGGAACATGCATTAGGGATGGTTCTTTTAGGCCAAGTAGTTATTTCAAAGAAAATCGCCTAAATCATTTGATGCAACCACATAAGCATGCAAACCATGAAGAAATTCAAGCAAATCCGGGAAAGTGCAACTTAAAAGTGACTCACACAATTAAAAACATGTTGGAGGCTCAAATCCTCACATGGACAATTTTCGTAAATTGTTTGACCGAGATTCAATCCCTAGTGTGTGCATCCCTTCACCCCAAACTTATCATAAATCATGCAGTCACAATAGAATATCTCAAAGTTTAATTTTCAATTTTTCACATGGGGATCAATTTTCAATTTTTAAAACCTAGGGGGAAATCATCAACAGACAACATCTATCATGCAATCAATCTATGCTAGATTTAATTAGAATCCATCAAGCTCACCGACACAAGACTCACACACAAGACTCGAATTAAAGCAAAGTAAGGAAAACAAAAAAAAACAAAACAATTGGTTCCCTCCCCCACACTTAAGACATACATTGTCCTCAATGAAAGAACATAAATATAAAATAAGAGTGATGGAGAGGAGAAGGTGCTCCCTGATCAAGTTGTAGTGTAGGTGGGCTCTCCCAAGGAGAGCTCTTCAACGGTTGCGTCTTTAGGCATTGAGCTCTCATGGAATAGCTTCAAGCGCTGCCCATTAACCTTAAAAGCCTTGTTTCTACCTACACTTTTTATTTCTACTTCACCATGAGGGAAAACATCAGTAACAATAAACGGGCCAATCCACTTGGATCGAAGTTTCCCAGCCATCACTTTCAGGCGGGAGTTAAACAATAAAACCTGTTGACCCACAGAGAATTACTTCCTAGAAATCATCTTATCTTGGAAGGGCTTAGTTTTCTCTGTATAAATTCGAGAGCTCTCATAGGCTTCCAACCTAATCTCTTCAAGCTGCTGTAATTGGAGTTTCCTTTCAATGCCTACTTTTTGCATTTCCAAATTACAGCTTTTGACTGCCCAATAAGCACGGTGCTCAATCTCTACAGGAAGATGGCATGCCTTACTGAACACAGGTCTATAGGGAGACATCCCTATTGGTGTCTTGAAAGTTGTTCTTTGAGCCCAAAGTGCGTCTTCTAGACGGCGGCTCCAGTCCTTCCTATTTGACTGCACCACTTTCTCTAAGATCTTATTGATTTCTCTGTTTGAGATCTCAGCTTGCCCATTAGTTTGGGGATGATATGGGCACAACTCCATACATTCGGAGTAAAGCTTGAATGGTGCGGTTGCAGAAATGAGTGCCTTGGTCACTTATGATAGCACGAGGTATTCCGAACCTGCAGAAAATATTGGACCTGACAAAATTTGCAACAACTCTAGAATCATTAGTCCTAGTGGGGATAGCTTCCACCCACTTTGAAACATAATCAACAGCAAGTAGAATATAGAGAAAACCAAAAGATGCAGGGAAAGGACCCATAAAGTCAATTCCTCGCACATCAAACACCTCATAGAAAAGCATAGGTTGCTGAGGCATTTCACTCTTACGAGTGATGGTTGTACCTGTTGTCTGACACTCTTTACAAGTGCGGTAAACCTCATAAGCATCTTTAAAAATGGTGGGCCAGTAAAAACCTGAATCTAGGATTTTTCTTGCAGTCCTTTGTGGCCCAAAATGTCCCCCTACTTGAGAAGCATGAGAAAAATGCAAAATAGACTCAATCTCATAGTCTAGGACACATCTCCTAATTACCTGATCACTCCCAAATTTCCATAGATATGGGTCATCCCAAACATAATATTTGGCATCACTCTTGAGTTTGTGAATTTGTGACCTAGTTGCACCTGTTGGAAAAACACCGGCAACAAGATAGTTAATAATATCAGTAAACCAAGGAGTTACCCCATGTAACTGTAAAAGCTGCTCATCAGGAAAGTCATCGTGAATGGGCGAAGGGTCTTCATCCTTCTCTATTCTGCTCAAGTGATCAACCACTAAGTTCTCAGCTCCACTTTTATCTTTAATCTCCACATTAAACTCTTGGAGCAACAACATCCACCGAATCAGTCTCGATTTTGCTTCTGGTTTCTTCAACAAGTACTTTAAAGCTGCATGGTCAGTGAAAACAACAACCTTGGAACCAAGCAAATATGATCTGAATTTATCAAGAGCAAAAACAATAGCTAGAAGCTCCTTTTCAGTAGTGGTGTAATTAGCCTGTGCAGCATCCAAAGTTCTAGAAGCATAGTAAATCACATGGGCAGCCTTGTCCACCCTTTGTGCAAGGACCGCCCCCACGACATAGTTAGAGGCATCACACATAATCTCAAAAGGGAGGGTCCAGTCAGGAGGCTGGATGATGGGAGTAGAGGTCAATGCTTTCTTCAAGAAATCAAACGCCTTTTTGCAGTTGTCATCAAAGTTGAAAATGACATCATTTTTCAACAAGTTTGACAGAGGAAGAGCTATCTTGTTGAAATCCTTTATGAAGCGCCTGTAAAAACCTGCATGACCAACAAAAGAGTGAATCTCGTGAACGCAAGATGGGTAAGGCAGTGTAAAAATCACCTCAATCTTTGCAGGATCTACTGCAATACCTTTTTCAGAAATAATATGCCCCAAAACAATTCCCTGTTCAACCATAAAATGGCATTTTTCATAATTCAAAATAAGGTCAGTCTCAATGCATTTCTCCAAAACCAGATTCAAACTATGCAAGCATGCATCAAATGAGGAACCATAAACAGTGAAATCATCCATAAACAATTCCATGCAATTCTCAATATATCCAGTAAAAATGCTAATCATGCATCTCTGGAATGTGCCAGGAGCATTGCAAAGACCAAATGGCATCCTCCTGTAAGCAAAAGTGCCGAAAGGGCACGTGAAAGTTGTTTTTTCTTGATCCTCTGGTGCAATGTGGATCTGAAAATAAACTGAGAAACTGTCAAGAAAACAATAGTGTGATTTACCAGCTAGCCGTTCAAGCATCTGATCGATGAACGGCAAAGGAAAGTGATCCTTTCTAGTAGCCTGGTTCAATCTCCTGTAATCAATGCAAACTCTCCAGCTATTCTGAACTCTAGTGGGGACAAGTTCATTGTTTTCATTTTTCACCACTGTGAGTCCAGATTTCTTAGGTACAACTTGCACTGGGCTCACCCAATTGCTGTTAGAGATAGGGTATATGATACCCGCATGCAAGAGTTTTTTTACCTCCTTCTTCACAACATCAAGAATCAAGGGGTTAAGCCTCCTTTGGGCCTGCCTAACTGTTTTAGCCCCATCCTCCAACAGAATCCTATGCATACACCTAGATGGGCTAATACCTGGTATGTCGGCCAAGGTCCACCCAATCGCTTTCTTATGCTTCTTCAAAACCTGCAAGAGATTAGTTTCCTGGTCAAAATCAAGGTTAGAGGAAATTATAACCGAAAGTTTTTCATTCCTCTCTAAATAAGCATATTTCAGATTTTCAGGAAGTGGCTTAAGCTCTAAGGAGGGTGGATGCTCAATAGATGGTATGTTTGGGGAAGTCGTGCTGTCAAGAACTTCAGTTGAATAAACAGCTTCATTTACACTGTTACCCTGCAAGGCAGCATCAATCTCAGCACAAACAGCACAAGGGTCAGTGTTAGTACAATCGGCACATGAGTAAACATCATCAAAACCAGAAATAGATGGAAAATCAACAGCTGCAACCAAATCATCATAAGTGTCATCAATAATTTTAGAGAGCAACTCTATTTGAAAAATAGAGTTCTCTTCCAAGGGATGCTTCATAGCATCGAAAATGTTGAATTTCGCAACAATGTCACCAAATTCCATGGACATGGTTCCATCGTCAACATCAATCTTTGTCTTCGCCGTTTTCATGAACGGTCTGCCCAGAATGATTGGTGATCTGCTTGAATTCGTTTCCCCTACCATGTCCAGGTTGTAGAAATCAGCAGGGAAAATCAGGTCATTGACTTGAACAAGCACATCTTCTACTACTCCAATGGGGCGAGCATTGGTCCTGTTTGCCAACTGATAGTAAGACTTGTATGCTCCAAAGGACCGAGATCAAGATTGTTGAAAACAGAAGTAGGCATGACATTAATAGAAGCCCCTAAATCCAACATGCAATTGTCGAATTTACTATCCCCAATGGTACATGGAATAGCAAAAGTTCCCGGATCCTTGCATTTCTGTGGCATTGCCTGAGTGAGGGCTGAAACGGTAACCTTGTCAGGTGCAGGCTTAGATTGAATGAGGGCTGAAACATTTCGCCCCAAATTGACTCTCTCATTACCCTTCAGCCTCCTCTTGTTTGTGCACAAATCCTTCAGAAACTTTGCGTACTTCGGAACCTGCTTAATTGCATCAATTAGAGGGATGTTTACTGCCACTTTTCTGAATACATCCAGAATCTCTCTCTCTTTGCCTTCCTCATCAGCCTTTTTATTTTTCAGCACTCTTTGCGGGAAGGGAATTGGTGGCACATACTCCTTTTCAGCCTCAACAACAACAGAGGGTTCAGGTGCTACCTCAGCAACTTTCTTATTTTTTTTCAGGGGCTGGTTCTACAACTTTTCCGGATCTCAAAGTAATTGCACTCACATTAGGATTTGGGACATTAGGATTCACCACTGGTTGTACAGGTAGTTGGTTCGATCCTTGAGCTTGCTGCATGGAATTCATCGAAGTGGCAAGCTGTCCAATCTGTGTCTGCAAGGCATGAATACTTGAATCCGTTCGCTGTTGAAACTGGAGATTGTTTGCAGCCATTTGCTTGACAAGGTCCTCTAGTGAAGGCCCGAAAGGTGCAGAGGTGGTCACTTGGGGAGAATTCTGTGGTGGTAACATCAGCTGTTGTTGTGTGGATGAGTTCCCATACCGAAGGTTTGGATGGTTTCTCAAGTTGGGGTGGAACTTATTAGTGGAGAGGTCAGGAATGTTGTACTTGTTCTGATTGTTGCCTTGATTGTAAAGATTGGCTGCATGTGCTTGAAGCAAATCAGTGACCGACTCATCTTTCAGAATGGGACATGCATCGGTCAGGTGTTCGGAGAAGTACAGATACCACACAACCTTGCTGTTTGAACTTTATCCACTGCCAACTGTTTCACTAAAGAAGTAAGCTCATCAAGTCTGGTTTCAAGAGCCTTGTGGGAAGAAGAAACATGGGCCTCATTCACACCCCTTGTCTCGACAGAATTGCTTCTGGTTGTGAACTGTTGGGAGTTGAGTGACATGTTCTCAATCAATGACTTGGCGGCAGCTGGAGTCTTATCAACAAGTGCTCCCCCACTAGCAGCATCTAAAATGTTTCTGTCCATTGGTAGCAATCCCTCATAAAAGTACTGAATGAGCAGCTGCTCAGAAATTTGGTGCTGAGGACAACCGGACACCAACTTCTTAAATCTCTCCCAGTGCTCGGACAATGATTCATTGCCTTGTCTAATGCCACATATCTCTTTTCTGATTGATGCAGCTCTGGAGGCAGGGACGTATCTCTCTAGGAAGACTTTCTTCAAATCATTCCAGGTTGTAACGGAATTCGGCTCCAGATAATACAGCCAATCCTTCGCAGCACCTTGAAGTGAGAATGGGAAGGCTCTCAGCTTGATATGGTCTTCTGTTATTCCTTCCGGTCTCAAAGGTGTAGAACACACAACCTGGAATTCTTTCA
Organism: Sophora flavescens; assembly: GCA_030762895.1. Lineage (NCBI taxonomy): Eukaryota > Viridiplantae > Streptophyta > Magnoliopsida > Fabales > Fabaceae > Sophora > Sophora flavescens. The sequence goes on along the minus strand of CM061068.1, from coordinate 147,154,445 downwards.
GATGCTTATGCGGAACCACACCTGCAAGACCACTAAACCTTGGCAACAAGTGTATTAAACCAGATTTTAATTCAAAAGGAGCAACGACATCAACATATTCAATACACAAACCATTATAATTAACATCAGGAGCAACAAGTTGTCTTAATGTTCTTTGATCAGCCATGTTATCACTATTGGTTGGTGAACTAGTGCTAGCCTGAATGGCTCTACGGCATGTGTGCAAAGTTCTCTCAATTTCAGGATCGAAATCAAACAAGTCAGAGCAACCAGACCTAGTAGCCAGAACTAATTCATAAATTAATCAGCAAATCCGTTAATAACTACAAGAGTCCCCGGCAACGGCCCAATTTTGACACGCTGTCGCACACGGGTCAAAAAGAACAAGTGGTTTAAAAACTGCAGTTAGGGCACGACAACTCGAGTATCGTATCTCAAGGACTCTTGGATTGTTACTAACCTATGAATCAATTTGGGGGGAGGTTTAGGTTCAGCGAAAGAAGAATTGATTAAGAAAAAAACAGTGCAATTAATTGATTATCAATAAGTTGAAACGATTAATTTGCTGTTTCGGTTTCCTAACTATCATCGATTAACATAAATTCCATGACCTAAGCGGATTCTAATCCCTTTCCGATTGTAGCAGCAATTGAACAAGCGCAATTGACACTACGAGATATATGTTCCTATTTCAGAATTAAGCAAACGGATTGAAGCACTCGTGAATTAAGCAAACACGATCAACACACGCGAATTAAGCAAACGCGATCAAGGTATGGGAACATAGAATCATCGAAATAAATCAATACTTATTCTATACAACTTGAATTAAGCAAACAAGACATACAACATAGTATTGAAAGAGACAAGCAAAGCAAATTGATCGGGAATTATGGAACCTCAAGTGTCGGCGGAAACCGATTACAGCAAACTAATCCCTGGTGATTAGTTCTCCATCACAAACATGATACAAACCCTTGGAATAGACCAAAAATAGTGAAAATTCTATATGATTTGCGTCTGCCCTGGTGCCTTTTATAAATCAGGATTCGCGTCACGGCCGTGACGGCCATCACGGCCAGGCCGTGACGTATTCTGCCAAGGGCGCGCATTCAAATTCTAGTCTATCACGGTCGTGATTCCAATCACGGCCAGGCCGTGATGCTTTCTGACTTTGGGTGTTGATCTGTCACGGCCGTGACCTCCATCACGGCTAGGCCGTGATCAATTCTGTTCTTCAGTGTTCTCTCATCACACCCGTGATGGGCATCATGGCTGGGCCGTGATCCTTTCTGACTTTCAGGGTCTTCTCATCACGCCCGTGATGGTCATCACGGCTGGGCCGTGATGCTCTCTGATCTTCATGGGTGGCTCATCACGGCCGTGACCAGTGTCACGGCCTGGTCGTGATGGCTTCTGCTTTAAGAGTCCTTCCCTTTTTGCTCTTCTTATTAATCTGAAAACATGAAATAGCAGTGAATGCTTTATTTGACTCAAAATTAACTAAAATGTCCTAAAACTACTTAAGAGACTCAAAATGTTGCTTGAGGACAATTAAATCCAAATTCGGGTGAAAACGAGATTAAACTCGAGTAATTAGTGCAAAAGCCATGGTCTTACTAGTTATAAAACTAGTCGAGCCAGAGGCTTATCACTGGGTTAATTAATTGTTGGCTAGTAAAACAGATTTTGTAATTGAGGTTGGCATTTGGCACTAACTTGCGATGAACCAGATAGCAGGGGAGTAAGGGCAAGTAAGTATGATGTTATGTTATTTGGTTGAATGTAAAATGTAGATTTATATGACTATGGTATGCTGTTATGGATTGAAATATGGACTGAGGATGCTACAATGACAATGTGATGTTCCATCCTAATGAAACTGTTGTGTGTGATATGCGATGGTTAGTAATTAGTAAATTAAAAATATGATTGGTGGTTGATTATATGTATTGTGGTATGATTTTAATGATTAGCGATGTGTCATGAAATTGTTAAGGTAAAAACAAAACAAAAAAAACGTGTTTGGGGTGATGCTTTAATGCTTCCTTTCCATAGAATCATTTGTAATCATTTGTAATCATTTCCATAAAATATCATTTTGTGATATTTTGAATGTACCAAATCCATTTTATAAATGAGGAGGTTGAAATGTATAAAAATAATGAGATTTATTGAGACAAAGTGACTTAATGATTTTTTGAAAGGCATAGTGTTTATGGGAAAAATGATAAATTGAATGGATTGTGTGTTTGATTATATGATTTTCATGGTATTATAAATTTGATTAAAACTTTCAGGCAATGGTTTAATGCTATTGAATTTGGAATGTTAGGTTGCCTTAATTTGAGCATTTCTAAGGGAGTTTATGGATTGGGTGTATATGGTGTTGATATATTATCATGTTTAGTTATGAGCTTATGTAAAGCATTTTGATTTAAATGCAAGAGTGTAGATGGATGTCAATTATACAATCATCACTATTCTGGAAAGTGTTAGATTGAGATACTGGATTTTTCCATCTATGTTATGTTGACAAGTGACTCCAAACACAAGAGGGGGTGGATTGTGTATGTAATGAATTTTTGAAAAACTTTAGCAAACTGAAATTGGCTTTTTAAAATATTTTCCAAAATAATTGATAACAAACGCATTGGGACTAAGAAAACGTATAAACGAAAGCAATTGCTAAAAATAAAGAGGATAAGGAAAAGAAGATGAACACAACGATGTATCTTGGTTCAACCACAAACTACCCACGTGGCTTACGTCCAGTCCCCATGGTAAATGCACCAAGGGTTTCCAATCAACTCTAGTTTTTAAACAGGCTTAATTATAACCTTCACAATATAGAGCACACTTAACACAAATCATATATCCCTTGTGCAAGAGTCTCAAAAACATTTTGTGGGATCACACCCACTAAAAATGAGAACAAAAAATTACAATGAGATAGCACACAACAGTGCAAAGATAAATCACAAATTGAAGCGCAAGGTAACAACACCTATGTGGTGTATAAAGCTCTCAAAGTAACATTGGATAAGTGTATGAGGAAGAGAGAAGAATAGAATTTGAGATTCAAGAGAGAAAAACACAATTCAGAGTAATAAGATTCGTGCTTGCGTTTTGTCTAAGTGACCTTAAATAGAAAACCAAGTGTTTAGGTCAAATTCTCTTGAAAATTGATTTTTATCGCATAGTAATCAATTATTGAAGAAGCATAATTGATTATTTTAACACAAATCAAAAGGCACAACTTTGAGACAGACTAAGCATAATCGATTAGGATAATTGATTGCTTGTTCTGTGTAAAATCCTTTGAAATATAGAAAGGTATAATCGATTATTAACTTTTTGTTAGCATTTCAAAAAAGCATAATCAATTTTTAAAAGCTCATAATCGAGTATGTATATTCAAATTTCAAAACTTAACGGCTCAAAAACAATTAATACTCATTATACACATTTAAAATCAATTAAGTTGATTTTTTTTTGGCTCTTTGAGCCAATTAAGTTGATTTTTAAAACAAGATCAGAATAGAATAATCGATTCGATTATTGCATTTCAAATATTCTGATTTTAAATTCTTACTAACTCTATAATTGATTACTCATTAAGCATATTTAATAGCATGATAATCGATTACACTAATCGACTATTCCTCGATTCAAATTTGAGTTTGAAAAATTTAAAGGCTGAAAAATGTTTCTCAATTAAATTCAGTTAAAAGTCTTTTAAGATTGTTTTTCAAAAATGATTTTATGTGAGTGTGTGATCAATTAATTTGAGAGCATTAATAACCACTTACATAAAAATTTAAAACAAACAATACAAATAAATAAAAATCCCTTAACCCGTCTTGTATTGATTGTTTGGTCTTTTCTCGCTTTTTGCTAACAAGTCCTTCTGAATTCTCCTTTTGTCATTAATCAAAACATATGTAACTATCAAGGCATATATCCACATGTTAATGGTTGGAAAATGATCTATGCGTGACTTCTTATACAAAAAAAAAATTTGAGTAAGTGTTTGTGATAATCTGATTTGGCAAGAATGATGTGGTTAATTCATTGGGGTTAAATTTTTTTTGAACAAGTTATAGGAGTGAACCTAAATGAGGATTGGATGTGCGGAACTTATGAGTATGCGATGGTTGCGAGCAGAGATGAGATTTGGACGTCTGGTTGTGATTGTGATGTGCAGCTTCCCTGGCGGACTTCACTAGATAGGGGTTGACGAGACGAGGTAGAGATGGTGCTTTGCTGGTCTACAAGCCTGTAACATCGGCACGGATACCTCTGGTTAGTCACTCACGGTGGTCCAAGAGGTGCTACGCAGTGAAGTTGGACCACGTTGTGTCGTCTACGAAGGAGCTATTTCAACTAGGCAGTGACATGATAGAAACATATCAGATTTGGAGATGGTGGTAGTCGTGGATTAGTGACACAGTGGTTGTGGGACGTGATGGAGGAGCTTGGAGAGGAAGATGACGATTTGATGGTTGAGTTTGGAATAAGGAAGCAAAATAAAAATGAAGAATGTCGATGATGGGTGAGACACCCCGATGTCCCATCAAATAAAACCCTAATTAACTAACCCTTAATCTGATTATTAATGTTAATGCGTTTTATTATAGACGCAAATATTATAATATTAAAAACCATAAAGAATTAAACAGTTAATATTCACAAACAGTAAACATACACCTGATATATAATGTAAACATAATATCACCAAACTACGATAAGTCCTAACAGAGGGACCACAAGCCTACGAAAACTATAAACATGTTGGAAATAAAAGATACATATAAACTGGCCACAGAAAAGAGAACAACCTAGAGATATCTGGCCCACCTCTCTCAAAAGAACATCAAAATATAAAACAAGGCTCATAGAGGCTCACTACCTAAAAAACGCATCTGACCAATCCAATCACGGTCGATATGGGTGTTTGGAACTACGCTCTCCCTCGCTGAAGCGTTGTCGGTAGACTCTGGAATCTCTGGCTCTTGGCTCCCAGACTGACTCATCACTACTCATCACTACCCGGTGGTGAAGGTAATGATACATCGTCTGAACGCTCCTCTAACTCCTACTTCTTTGAACCATGCCCACATGGCTTCTATCCTCGAGCCTGTCCACCATGTTCCACATATTGTCAGGGAACTCTCTCTGACGAGGTGGATGCCACATCTCTAGGAAAGTCGTGAAGAAGGCCTATGTAAGTCGTGAAGAATTATGAGTGGTCGACCTACCACCCACGGTCATCGTGGTACACGGTCTCAACATCTCCGAGGATCGGGATCCTGGGTAGGATCTTTTGCAGATAATATCGCGGGTGATAATCCTACCATCCAGCCGTCCCCGTCCTGTTATTATTGCTGATCATATATAGTATATACATACATAGAAGAATAGAGGAAGAAGGGAGATAAGCACCAGAACATAGTCATAAAAAGGGGATGGGGACATAGAGCGGAATATCATACATACATAGCACATACATCACATAACAAACATCTTCCGAGTCACCCCAACACAATACATCCTCAATGTTCACTCTGAAATCATTCCTCCAAGGATTCTCACTCCTATGTATGTTGGACGATATCTTTCATTCGGGTCTCAACCCCGAGACATTCTCCTTACGGAGCCTCACTACTCAGATAATGTCAGTTAGTTTGTCCAGGCAACCCTTCCGTTTGTCGTGACCAATAAGAATGCTTCCCCTTATGAGCTCAACCCCTTCAAGGGTATTTTGGTCACCTCGGAACGTCCACCTGCGACGTGGATACTCAGGGTAAAGTTGGGAAAATCAGGCTATATTGGGGTAAACAACACATTAGGAGTTACCTAATGGTCACTGTGAGCCTCCCAAGTCCAATTTGAACATCCCCAATGTCCCTTTACTGACCAGCCCTTCCGTAATACGTACTCGCACTCGAGTACAACTAACCTCGTATGACTCCTAATCATACGACTCGCCACTTGGCAAATGCAATGCAACAAACATCACTATGGTTGACACCGAAACCTTCTTACACGTTCACAGTCTCACAGCGGATGCCCATACATCCCCGACCTCAAAGCCACAGTCTTAAGGCATTACCATGGTGTTAATCCTCAACTCATCCATACAGTCAGATATCCATCAAATTATCAACCATCCATATACATGAAAATAATAATAATAAATCACATCAACACTTCAATCAACACATTTAAGCATGTTATAGCCAACAACATAGCAGCAGATAACCTCAATCAACACAATTTCTCTAACCTAGGGTTTCAAGCCTAACGTCGATAAACCTACAACAACTAAACCCTAGACAACATTAAAATATTATTTTAATAGGGTTTAGCCATAGTCAATTATTTGACATACTAGTAGGGTCTGGGGCACCCTACACTCATGATGTATAACAGCTAGGTTATGCTTGCCTCCTCGACGATGTCTTGCAGACCCTTAAGGAGAAGCAGTTGTATGCTAAGTTGTCTAAGTGCGAGTTTTGGTTAGAGGAGGTGAGTTTCTTAGGTCACGTGATCTCTAAAGGTGGGATAGTCGTGGATCCGACTAAAGTAGAGACGGTATTCCAGTGGGAGGCACCAAAGTCAGTGACCGAGGTTAGAAGTTTCTTGGGTTTAGCAGGGTACTATAGGAGGTTTATAGAAGGCTTTTCTAATTTAGCGTTACCCTTAACCCGTCTCACCAAGAAGGGACAGTTGTTTGTGTGGGACTCTAAGTGTGAGGAAAGTTTCCAAACCCTGAAGGATAGATTAACATCAGCACCAATTTTGGTTTTGTCCGATCCTAGTAGGCCTTTCGTAGTGTTTTGTGATGCATCGAAGCAAGGTTTTGGTGGAGTGTTAAAGCAGGATGGTAAGGTAGTGGCTTATGCCTCTAGGCAGTTGAAACCCCATAAGAAGAACTACCCTACCCATGACCTAGAGTTAGGAGCTGTGATGTTTGCCTTGAAGATTTGGAGGCATTACCTGTATGGAGCTAAGTTCAAGGTTTTTAGTGATCATAAGAGTTTGAAATATTTGTTTGACCAAAAATAGCTCAATATGAGACAGCGTGGGTGGATGGAGTTTTTAAAGGATTATAAGTTTGATTTGACCTACCACCCAGGAAAGGCCAGTGTAGTGGCCGATCCTTTAAGTAGAAAAACCTTGTACATCTCCGCTTTGATGGTTAGGGAGATGGATCTGATCGAGGAGTTTAGAGATCTAAGTTTAGCTTGGGAAGTTACCCCTAAGAGCATTAGGCTTGGAACCTTGAAGGTTACCAACAGTTTGATGGATCAAGTTAGAGAAGGGCAAAAGTTAGATAAGTTTCTCTTAGACCGGAGGGAGTTGCTTGCTCAAGGTAGAGACCTTAGTTTTAAGGACTGAAGTGATGGAGTTTTGAGGTTCAAGGATAGAATCTGTATACTAGATCTCCTAGAGCTTTGGAAGTTGATCCTTGAAGAAGGACATAGGCGTGGACTGAGTGTCCACCCAGGTGCCACTAAGATGTATCAGGACCTTAAGCGTATGTTTTGGTGGCCTGGGATGAAGAAATATGTGGCTGAGTTTATGTATGCTTGTTTAGTGTGCCAAAAGTCTAAGATAGAACATCAAAAGCCATTAGGAAAGTTGCAACCTTTGAGTATCCCAGAATGGAAATGGGATAGTATTGCCATGGATTTTGTGCCTGGACTCCCGAGGACTCCAGCAGGTTATGAAGCGATATGGGTTATTGTGGATAGATTGACTAAGTCTATCCATTTCATCCCTATGAAAATGGAATACCCTTTGGAAAAGTTGACCGGGTTGTACATCAATGAAATAGTTAGGTTACATGGTGTACCTTCTAGCATAGTGTCCGATAGAGACCCGAGGTTTACCTCTTAGTTTTGGACTAGTTTGCACTAGGCTTTAGATACCAAGCTTAGGCTAAGTTCAGCCTATCACCCGCAGATGGATGGCCAGTTTGAGAGAACCATCCAGTCCGTAGAAGACTTGCTTAGAGCTTGTGTGCTAGAACAGTCAGGTAGTTGGGACAAGTTTTTGCCCCTGATAGAGTTCACCTACAACAACAGCTACCATTCCAATATTGGGATGGCACCTTATGATGCTTTTTATGGGAGGAGATGTAGGAAACATTTGTGTTGGAATGAGCCTGTGATAGTGTGGTATTAGGACCTGAGATAGTGCAAGAAACCACAAAAAATGTGAGGATGATTCAGGAAAAGATGAGGACGACACAAAGCAGGCAGAAAAGCTACCATGACAGAAGGAGGAAGGCACTCGAATTCCAGGAAGTTGATCACGTATTCTTGAGAGTTATGCCAACAACTAGGGTCGGTAGAGTGATGAAAGCAAAGAAACTTACTCCCAAATTCACTGGCCCTTACCAAATTCTTAAAAGAGTCGGTGAAGTTGCGTACCAAATTGCATTGCCACCTTTCTTGTCTAAACTTCACAATGTCTTTCATGTGTCACAACTTCCTAAGTACATTCATGACACAAACCATGTGATAGTCCCTGACACGATTCAGTTAAAAGAGAATTTGACTGTCAAAGTACAACCCCTTCAAATTGAGGATCGGAGGGTGAAACAGCTGAGAGGCAAAGAGATTCCTTTGGTTAAATTCGTTTGGAGCGGGGCAACTAAGGAAAGTGCTTCATGGGAGCTAGAGAGCAAGATGATGGAGGCATACCCGCATCTCTTCGTTCGAGGTAAGTATAAATTTTGAGGACGAAATTTTTTATAAGGGGGGTGAAATTGTAACACCTCATTTTCCGTGTAAGTGCTTTGTATGTGCCTTGTTTGTTAGGAAGGTTTAAAGTGGGCTAAGTGGGGTTTTTAAAGTTAAAAATCCATTCCTGGTGCATGAGCACGCCCGTGCTCATGTGTCAGCACGCCCGTGCTTGAGCACGTGCCTCTTGGCTGCCTAAGTCACAAGCACGGTCGTGCTTAATAGGGAGCATGACCGTGCTCAGGTGCAATCACATCTCGCTTACGCTAAGTCTAGCATGACCGTGCTTAGGGGGTGCACGGTGCAAAGTCTTTAAATAGACAGTGAGCAGCGAAGGTTACGAGTGAAACCTTCAAAATTGGCACTTTAGGCAATCCTAAGTGTGACGGCAGCCTCTCTCGTTCTTCCCCTTTTAATCCAATCCTTGTTTGGTGTTCCGTTCGTAGTTGAGAGAATATAATCACACGTTAGTGCCAATTAACAAAGGTATAGTTCTTCCTTTTCTAAGTTCCTTTTTCTTGTTGTAAATTTGGAACTTATTGGTTAACCTTTTTGTGTTGGTCAAGGCTTGGGAACGTTAGTTGAGCCGTTCGAGGGAACCAGTTTAGGGTCTTCGTCAGTTTAACGAGGATTTCTTCATACTAGGTATGGGGAGAAGGAATAGTATGAATATGTAGGCTTGGGGGTAGCGTAGGACGAAGGATTCCCATAACCCTTTCCTTTGATAACATGTCTATATGTATTTATGCATGTTTGCTATATGATGTTTAACTGTTTACAATGTCAATGATTGGCATGACTGTTATTATTGATTAAATGTTGTTTATTGTGAACATGTTAATGTGATGATGCCATGATTGAGTGTTTTATCATAATAATGATATTGTGTTGTATTGGCTGTTGTTTGATGTTATGGACGTCATAAGGTTAAAACATTAAATCTGTTAATAATGTTAAGGGAGGTTGTTCCCCTTGTTCATAAATCTGAACGATAGTAATGAGTGAGGATTATGCCAATGGTTTAGTCAAGAACACTAGGGATTGATTTATGAGTGATTAGGGACAATTTAATGGTTTAAGATTAAAGGATTAATTCACCTTTTATAAGACATGAATATTTAATTAAGATTAATGAAACTGATGTCAATGGATTAGTGAGAAGCCAATAGGTTGAATCTATGAAGTACCCCAAGGATTTGGCAAAGGGTTTTGACCCTTTCTGCCCAGATCAGTACGGTCACGCCCCATTGAGCACGACTGTGCTTAACAGGGAGTACGCCCGTGCTTCCATTCAAATCCAGAAACTGGGTGTGCTTTTGAGCACTCCCGTGCTTGACAGGCAGCACGGTCGTGCTTGCCTGTAGGACCGGCACGCCCGTGCTGAAGGTGAGCATGCCCGTGCTCACCTATCCAGAACAGAAAACAGAACAGAAGCAGAATGATGAGTTAGGGGTGTTTGACCCCAAAGGCTTTAAAAGACTTACTAAAATACCAACGAAACTTGAAGACCAAAGACAAGTGATAAGATTGTTGTACCTTGGTAACCTAGTGGCCAAGGGGGCCTTGATGCATGATGGTCAAGGTGGTAATCCCTAGTGCTGAAATGACTAAAGTGTTAATGATGATATGGTACCTTGGTAGCCTAGTGGCCAAGGGGCCTTTATGCTTATTGGTCAAGGTGGTAATCTCTAGTGCAGAACGACTGGAGGGTTTAATTAATGAATACGAAAGATAACGATAATCCTCGATAGTCAAGTGGTCGAGGTGTTGATGGTGTTAAAACTTGGGTAGGCTATGGCCCAAGCAGAGGTGGTGGTTGTGTTTGTGTATTGTGTTGAGCATGCATTCACGCATCAGAGATGTTAGTGGAGGATGTTCAACATAGGGGAGGTCGTCCGAGAGTAAGGCGATCTGACCGTTCGTGGCTATTCAAGTGAATCATGTACAATCGTGGTGGTGCATCTGAGAGTAAGGTAAGTCGACTATCCTGGGGGTCCATCCAAGGTTTGGTGGATTGCCTTGGCGTTGGTGCTTATTGGCAAATGTGGAAATGTAACTCCGAAAATGACTTCCTGAGATAGATGGATCCAAGTGCATAGCGGAGTAGTGGAGCAGAGTTGAATTGCATAGCATACACGTTCGTATGATGATGTGGATATGTTATATTGTTGTTGGTTTTAACATGCTTGTTTGATGTATGCTCGTCTTGCTAACTGCTTCCTTGCCATTATATTTGTATACATGTTTCTTACTCCCTGTCTCTATGTTTCTTGTTGTGGCATGTATCTTTTATGCAGAGGATGGTGAGCAGCCAGTTGAGGAGTGACTCTGAGGAGCTGCGACTCGTAGTTGGGATTTCCAGTTTTCAGTAGTTTGTTTAGTTGGTTGTTTTCAGTTGTATCCGAGGATTTATTCCATATTGGTTATACCAACTCTGTAATGTGACATCGGGTTTGGGTTTTCTTTAATGTTATGTTATGTTTTATTTTCCCCGTTTTGAGACTTGACCCAATGTGGTGTTCTCTACCCGTTGTTTGGTTTTTAATCTTTATTAATTAATGCATGTTTTATTTTAATTATCTTATCTTTTAATTCTTTATATGTATGCGGGGTAGAGGGTGTCATAGGATGGGGAGACATAGAGCGAAATATCATACATACATATCACATACATCACATAACAAACATCTTCCAAGTCACACCAACATAATACATCCTCAATGTTCACTCTCAGATCATTCCTCTAAGGAGTCTCACTCCTATGTATGTCAGACGATATCTTTCATTCGGGTCTCAACCCCGAGACATTCTCCTTACCGAGTCTCACTGCTCAAAGAATGTCGGTTAGTTTGTCCAAGTAACCCTTCCGCTTGTCGTGATCAATAAGAATGCATCCCCCTAGGAGCTCAACCCCATCAAGGGTAACTTGGTTGCCTCAGAACGTCCACCTACGACGTGGATACTCTGGGTAAAGTTGGGAAAACCAGGCTATATTGGGGTAAACAACACATTAGGAGTTACCTAATGGTCACTGTGAGCCTCCCAAGTCCGATTTGAACATCCCCAATGTCCCTATACGGACCAGCCCTTCCGTAATCCGTACTCGCACTCGAGTACAACTAACCTCGTATGACTCCTAATCATACGACTTGCCACATGGCAAATGCAATGCAACAAACATCACTATGGTTGACACTGAAACCTTCTTACACATTCACAGTCTCACAGCGAATGCCCATACATCCCCGACCTCAAAGCCACAGTCTCAAGGCATTACCATGGTGTTAACCCTCAACTCATCCATACAGTCGGATATCCATAAAATCATCAACCAACCATATACATGAATATAATAATAATAAATCATATCAACGCTTCGATCAACACATTTAAGCATGTTATAGCCAACAACATAGCAGCAGACAACTCAGACAACCCCAATCAACACAATTTCTCTAACCCAGGGTTTCAAGCCTAACATCGATAAACCTACAACAAATAAACCCTAGACAACATTAAAATATTATTTTTATAGGGTTTAGCCATAGTCAATTATTTGACATACTAGTAGGGTCTGAGGCGCCCTACACACATGCATGTATAACAACTACGTTATGCTTGCCTCCTCGACGATGTCGGTTACTTTCTCCCCACCTTGGTTATTTGTGTAGGCTTCCTCGACACCTCGAACCGCGTTCTCCTTCATCTCCTCTTGCAGCCACGTGCTCCAATGAACTCATCGGAGCTCCAAAATTTGCCCTAACACAGAGACAACATCAAGAGATAGTCATTAACCCTAATCTTGCTGGAAATCCATAGTCGACGTAAGAAACAACGAAAGAAATAGGTAAAATAACTAAGAACATTAATGTCGACGATTTCGATGTGTCGACATGTTAAGGATTCGGGCATTACCTTAGTTGTATCGTAGAATCGAAGGTCAATACTTGTAGTATTCCTCGCCCTGATCATAGCTGCGTAGTCAGAATCGTGATCGGATGGATATATTTCTCACAGTCTCACTTTCTCTCTCTAAGCTCTTTTTTCATTCCTACATGCTCTCTGTTCTCAGGTTTTCAAAACTGATGCAAACCAAGAATGGTGTCTAATTTTAGGCCAAATTAGTTTTTGATGAAAATTTTATTTTCATTTGTGATGAACCCATATTCTTGTTTTGGCTATATCTTAAGGTATAGATCTCTGATTGATACGTTCTTTGGTGCGTTGGAAAGCTAAGGATATCATCTACAAATCGTATATCAAGCTTCTTGACCAGATTCGGCTTATATCATGCTGAAAATATTGTTTTCTATTTTACACGAGTTTGGTACCTTAGTTGGGAGGAATCTTTTGGCTTGCATGCCTCAAGTAACTACTTTAAGTTATTAGCCTTTTATTTTTTATTTAAATAAGGGGGTGTGAGTGACCAAAAAGAACGGATCCCCTTTTAGAGAGGAAACATGGAGTCGCCACCAACTTTATTTTATTTCAAGGAAGTTGGAAAACCTTTTAAGAAAAGCTTTGGGTTCGGGAGTCGATTATGTCTAGGGAAGGCATGGGGACTTAACCCCACGGCACCCTGAAACATCCATAAATGGTTACCCAAAATTAGTTGTGTAACTTATTAGTAACTTTGAAAATATTTGTTTTACCCGTCGTGAATCTTTCTATTAAAACAAAATGAGGTTGAACATGGCACATGAGTCCACAGGGCAACCTCAAAATCTAAAGGGTTAAGCATGACACTTGTCACAGGGCAACCCAAAAAATAAGATTGTTTTAATCAAGTGATCATCTTCTATTTTTATGAAAAATAAATAATTTTGCCTCTTGAAAATAGGAGAGAAATGAAACGTAGAAGTGAAACATTTTACTGACTTATTCAGTGAACAGAAACAGAGAAAAACAAGAATGTCAAGAGAAATTTATAAATAATATCAATGAAATGAATAAGGGTTACCAAATGAGGGCAGAATAAGAATGATTTCGTTTATTCCCAGTAGTAAGATTTCAAGATCGCAGTCTTTACATTCAATCTCACTAGCTCCTTCAGCTCTTCCTTCTTAACCACTTTAATAATAGGGAAGAGAAAAGGAAACTCAGATCTCTAATCTCTCTTCCTCACAATAAAAATCTCTCTCTTTTTTCTTTTCTTACCAAGAGAATATCATATCCTAAGTCCCTCTAAAAGATGTTCTCCCCCCCTTTTCTCCTCTTTTTCCTTTCCTTTTATAAACGGAGGAGAGGGCTTCTTGCTTCTTCTCCATTGGCTTCAAGGTTGGTTTGTGCGAAATCCAAGGCTTGGGCGGTTCTGAGCAGCAATAGCGTGTGTTCAGATGGGGGCGGCGTGAGCAGTGGAAAGGAGGTGATTTGATGTGAGGGTTGCACGCTTGAAAAGAGAAGGAGATGGGGGGGGGGTTTGTCTGATATGTATGATGGATTTTTAGGGTTAGGAGTAGGGCTGCTAGGTTAAGACGAGGGAGGAGATGAGGAAAAAAGAAAAGACCAATGGGTAGAGGAGGTGCAAAGGGGGTTCTGAGCAGAAATAACGTGTGTCCAGATGGGGTGGCGTGAGTAGCAGAAAGGAGGTGATTTATCGTGAAGGTTGCGTGTTTGAAAAGAGAAGGAGATGGGGGGTTTTGTCTGATGTGTATGATGGGTTTTTAGGGTTAGGAGTAGGGCTGCTAGGTTAAAACGAGGGAGGAGGTGAGGAAGAAGAAGGACCAATGGGTAGAGGAGGAAAATATGTCTTATCTGATATGTAAAGTAGGTGGGAGACGTAACCCAATTTCCTTTCCTTTTTGTTGATTGTCTTTTTCTCCTTGTTTTCTTCGTTCTTTCTTCATTATCTTCCTCTTCTTCTCTCTTTATTCTTTAGCCTCCAGCCTGAAAATAGAATTGCAGTGGACAGAATCTCTTCGACCAACAGGAACTTAGATATGCAAAAGTAGACATACACTGGACGGACCTCCTCGTCCAACAAAAATACACAATTGCAGTGGATTGGACGGGACCACCACGTCCAACAGCAAGTGCAAGGGACTGGACTAGACCGCGTCCAACAACAAGTCCAAAGCAATGGATTGGACTGGACCCCGTCCAATAACAAGTCCTATGAAATGGACGGGACCTCCCCGTCCAACAGCAAGTGCAAAGCAATGGACGGTAAAACCCCGTCCAACAGCAAGTGCAAAGCAATGGACAGGACCACCCCGTTCATCAGCAGGTGCCAAGCAATGGACGGGACCACCCCGTCCAATCAGCAAGTGCAAAGGAATGGATGCGACCACCCCGTCCAACAGCAAGTTCAAAGCAACAGACGGGACCACCCCGTCCATCAGCAAGTGAAAAGCAATGGACGGGGTGGACACCCCGTCCAATCAGCAAGTGCCAAGCAATGGACGGGACCACCCCGTCCAACAGCAAGTGCAAAGCAATGGACGGGACCACCCCGTCCATCAGCAAGTACAAAGCAATGGACGGGACGGGGACCACCCCGTCCAATCAGCAAGTGCAAAGCAATGGACGGGACCACCCCGTCCATCAGCAAGTGCAAAGCAATGGACGGGAACACCCCGTCCAACAGCAAGTGCAAGCAATGGACGGGACTACCCCGTCCAATCAGCAAGTGAAAAGCAATGGACGGGACCACCCCGTCCAATCAGCAAGTGAAAAGCAATGGACGGGACCACCCCGTCCAATAGCAAGTGCAATACAACGGACGGGACTACCCCGTCCAAGGTCAAGTGCAAGGCAATGGATGGGACCATCCCGTCCAACAGCAAGGGCAACGGACTGGCCTGGACCGCGTCCAACAGCAAGTCCAATGGACTAGACTGGGTCGCGTCCAACAGCAAGTCCAATGCAATGGACTGGACTGGACCGCATCCAGCAGTAAGTCCAATGCGATGGACGGGACGATCCCGTCCAACAGTAAGTCCAATGGACTGGACTGGACCGCGTCCAATAACAAGTTAATTATGAGCCCCCTCCTTTCTTTATTATTTTCTTGTTCTTCTTTCTCTCTTCACTATTATTATTTGTCTCCTTGAAGCACAATAAAATATGGACAAAAATGGGTGTTCACAGTTGCCCCTCTTTACTTGTTACATACTAGAAGACATGATTAGTCGTGACTTTTCATGTATTTTAGTAATGAACAAGTAAAGAAAAATGAACACATGTTTTGTCCGAACACGAGGACCTTAGAAGAAAACATTACAGTTTTGAAAATAAAAAATGCAGTGGACGGAACCTTCTCGTCCAACAGAAAAGTAAATGCAATGGACGGGACCTCCTCATCCAACAAGAAAGTAAATGCAATGGACGGAACCTCCTCGTCCAACAAAAAAGTAAATGTGCAATGGACGGAACCTCCTCGTCCAATAGAAATGTAAATGCAATGGACGGAACCTCCTTGTCCAACAGGAAAGTAAATGTGCAATGGACGGGACTTCTTCGTCCAACAGAAAAGTAAATGCAATGGACGGAACCTCCTCGTCCAACAGGAAAGTAAATGTAATGGACGGAATCTCCTCGTCCAACAAGAAAGTAAATATGCAATGGACGAGACCTCCTCGTCCAACAGAATAGTAAATGCAATGGACGGAACCTCCTCGTCCAACAGAAAAGTAAATACGCAATGAACGGAACCTCCTAGTCCAACAGAAAAGTAAATGCAATGGACCGAACCTCTTCGTCCAACAGAAAAGTAAACATGCAATGGACGGAACCTCCTCATCCAATAGAAAAGTAAATGTGCAATGGACGGGACTTCTTCGTCCAACAGAAAAGTAAATGCAATGGACGGAACCTCCTCGTCCAACAGGGAAGTAAATATTCAATGGTAGTTCCAACAGAAAAGTAAATGCAATGGACGGAACCTCCTCGTCCAACAGGAAAGTAAATATGCAATGGACGGAACCTCCTCGTCCAACAGAAAAGTAAATGCAATGGATGGAACCTCCTCGTCCAACCGAAAATTAAATGCAATGGACGGAACATCCTCGTCCAACAGAAAAGTAAACATGCAATGAGCCTTAGAGCTCGAAAATAAAGGTGCGGTGAGCCTCGGAGCTCAAAAATAAATAATCGGTGATCTGAAACAAATGAGAATCCCTTCCTTTTGAGGACAACGGAGCCAAATTCTCCATGGAAAAACTTCCACCAACCAAACCCTTGTTCACCGGCCACTTTGGGATGAGGCATCACTCATTCTTTTAACAACATTGGTCATCCAAGAATCTGATAAACTCTGGACGTTATGTTTGTCCTCCCAAGCTTATTTGTATCATTCTTTTGTCATCCAGTGCACGCTACCTCTTCCACTAAATATGAAATATTGAGCCTTCTGGGTTTAAACCATTCATTGGTGCTACCATTAGGGTTTTCAAATCATACCATTAAACTTATATTTACTTTTATTGAGACATGAGAGTGAACACGTGGACGCGCTGTCGCCACGCGCCAAAAAGAACGAGCGTTTACAAAATAATGTAGATAGGGAAGCGACAACTCGGGTATCGTCTCACAAGGACTCTTTGGTGTTGTTATTATTAACAGAAAAGTTAGAAAAAGTCAGAATATGAAATTAAATAAAGAAAAAAAACAAACAGAAAGACAATGCAAATAGAAATTATCAAATAGCAAAGAAACGATTAACCTACTGTTCTCGGTTTCCCACTATCATTGGTTCATATAAATCCAAGCCCTAAGCAGATTCTAATCCTCTCCCGGTTGTAGCAACAATTTACAAGCGAAACCACTACTACAGATATATGTCCCTATTCCCGAATTAAGCAAACGGGGTGAAGTACTCGTGAACTAAGCGAACATGATTGAACACACGCGAATTAAGCAAACGCGATTATATATAGGAACATAACATCACCGAAACAAAACAACTCAACACTATACATTCCTGAATTAAGCAAACAGAAACATATAGCATCATATTTAAAAGAGAAAAGTAAGTGAAAACAGGAATTACAGAACCTCAAATGTAAATGGAAACCAATCCCAGTAGATTAATCAAGGAGACTAGTTCTCCATTACAGACTTAAAAGAAAATAAAATAGACTACTGAAACTATTGACTACTAAAAGCTAACAACTAGCCAAAACTGACTAACTACTAGCCACCGGCCTAGCCAACCCTTCAGTTCTGTCTAAAACTGACTTATATACACTTCTGGACTACGCAGACTCGCGAGGCGAGAACACATTCGCGAGGCGAATCTTGCAGCTCTTGGTATTCTCGCGAGGCGAAGCACGGCTCGCGTGGCGTGGAATAGAAAGGTCATGACTTATGGGCTTCACTCTCGCGAGGCGAGGATTGTATTCGCGAGGTGAACTCTTCAAATTCCAAACTGTAACGCCCGTGACCTTTCACACAGGTAAACCGTGATGCTTTCTGACTTCCAGGTCTGGATTACTCGCGAGGTGAGTCAAGTCTTCGCGGGGCGAGACATCATGGTTGGCAATTTCTGGAACAGTCACCTTCTGGTTCGCGAGGCGAATGCTTTTCTCGCGGGGCGAAAGCTCCAGATTTATTTCTTTTTATTAACCTGAAAACAGAAAATAGAATAAGTGTTTTATTTAACTCTAAATCAACTAAATTAACCTAAAAATACTTTACAGACTCAAAATACTACTTAAAGACAATCAAGTCTAATTTGGGTGAAAATGATATAAAATTAGCACAAAGCCAAGGTTTTTACTAGTTATAAAACCAGTCAACCAGAGGCTCATCAAAATACCCCAAACTTAAACTTTGCTTGTCCTCAAGCAAACTAAAACTTAAAAACTTAAAAAGACTCAAGACCTGGCAAAACATGGCAAGCTTAAGGACTCAATTAACTTTCGCACAAATTTCAAGCAATTTACCAAAATATTTTTTTTCCTTCAATGTTCCCCCCTTTCAAACAAAGCAATCCCCACATTCATTTATTCTAAACATTTGAGAATTTCATCATTTAAACAATCATTAATCTAAGCAGGGAGTTCCAAGTCACACACAAGAGGGAGATCACCAAATTCAAACAACTGCCTTCCTCACAAGGGAAATTTGTGTTTCACTCAATCGCTCAGTTTGTGTCAGGCTATCAACATTTCACTCAGTTTCACTTTTAAGAGCACTTCCCATAAATTTGATTTTCATCTCAAAATGATTCCCACAGAAAACATGCATGCAACATCAAAAGGTCTTTTATGGGATGTAATGGGGCCTGGCTAAGGGTAGGATATACAAAGGTACTAGGCTGAGGACCCTAGGAACTAAGAGAGCATGAAACACTTCAAAACATTGAAATTCTACTCAAGTTCCTTTCCTCATTCATCTTTTCAATTGCATTGGGTGACTACAGCCATTTATTCTAATACTTTTTTTTTCATTTTTTTTTACATTTAAAATTTTTACACTTTCTTTTTCTCTTTTTCTCTTTTTTTTTTCAATCCCAAACAACACATTGCACCTGGTAGCCACCCCAAACTTAATTTCTTGCAACCAAATTTCTTACTAAGAATCCATGCTCTCCTAATCCTAAGATCGGGCTAACATGGTTTTCCAGATTTTAGCTTATAACATAAGGTTAACAAGAATTAACAGGCTAATTAGGCTCAATGGGCTAACTAGGGAACATGCATTAGGGATGGTTATTTTAGGCTAAGTAGCTATTTACAAAGAAAATGCCTAATCATTTGAAGCAAACACATAATCATGCAAACCATAAAGAGATTCAAGCAAATTCAGGAAAGTGC
Organism: Sophora flavescens; assembly: GCA_030762895.1. Lineage (NCBI taxonomy): Eukaryota > Viridiplantae > Streptophyta > Magnoliopsida > Fabales > Fabaceae > Sophora > Sophora flavescens. The sequence continues at coordinate 147,134,935 of CM061068.1, read as the reverse complement.
AATCAAAAGTGATTTCTCACAATCAAAAACATGTTGGAGGCTCAAAACCTCACCTGGACATTTTTGCAAATTGTTTGACAGAGATTCTATCCCTAGTGTGTGCTTCCCTATCACCCCAAACTTATCATAAATCATGCCATCATAACAAAATCTCAAAGTTCAGTTTTCAATCACATAGGGATCAAATTTTCAATTTTTCAAATCCTAGGGGGGAAACAGTCAAAACATATTATGCAATCAATCTATGCAAAATCAATCAAAATCCAATAAACTTGCCAACACAAGACTCAAACACAACTCCTGAGCTTCTAAAATTATTCAGGAGCTTTATTGAAAACAAAACATAAATATAGCAAGGAAAAGAAAATTAAAAAGAAGAAAGGGTTAAGAAAACTCATTAAGGGTGGTTCCACCAGGATCCCATTGCTTATAGCATAAGGCCCATGTGGTGGCCAAAGGGCGGAAGCTTGTTCCATGCTTCCCTAACTCGCAGCCTTGATGTGGGGGTGAGCACTTGACAATTATGATGACTTCACCGAGTGCGGCGGACTTCTCACTCCCCTTCGGGTCACAGCTGACCTCTTTCTCAACTTTGTCCATGAAGTCCTCCCAATAGAAGTGAGTCTCAACCTCTTGGACTGGCCATGGTGCAGAATTCAAGGGTGCAAAATCCAGAGCTTTTGGTTCCACAGGGGGAGGTGGCAAACAGTTAGCTGGGGTTAATGGTGCTGCTTCAACTTCCGCATTTTCTTCATTCACTGCACTGACAAATTTATCACCTGCTATACACGCAGAAATTTCAGCACACACCACACAAAGGTTAGTGTTAGTAGAGTCAGTACATATATCACAATAAAATGAATCAGGAAAAGTCTGAATGTCTGGAAATTCAGCACTCAATTCATCCACCCCATCACTCTCAACACATGCATTTGATTCAATTGAATCATCTACTTCCAAAGGTTCTTCATCATTCTCAGGCGCGGTGAAGCAGATGTCCTCCTGATCCTCATTTTCTATGTTTCCTGAACAGAATAAAGCTGCATAACAGTCTATACACAAAGCAGTGCCATCACAATAACAATCAGCACATGAATTAGAATCAGGGGATTCAACACACAATTCATCATCAGAAACATTATCAACATTATCATCAGAAATATCTTCAAGAATAACCATCTGTGAATCTCTATGTTCTTCAAGGGGCTGTGGAGTTAGCATTGCAGCTGAGTTGGCAACAATTTGATCAATCAGAATGGACAAGTTTCGAGACTCAGCTTCTTCCCTCTGTTGGAATCCAAGATTTTGTTCCTCCATTCTCCGTTGAAATTCAAGATTTTGCTCTGCCATCCTCTGTTGGAATTCGAGTTTGTATGCTTCCGTTTGTGAAGTCATTTGTTTGAGCATGTCCTCTAGTGAAGGTTCGGAAGGTGCAGAGGTGGTCACTTGGGGAGGATTCTGGGGTGGTGCCAGTGGTAGCATCAGTTGTGAGTCCCCATACCAAGGGTTTAGATAGTTTCCCCAGCTCAACAGGAAGGCTTCCTTCAAATCAAACCAGCTTGAGATGGAATTCTCATCAAGACAATACAACCAATCTCTTGCAGCACCTACAAGTGAGAACTGGAAAGCTCCCATCTTGATGTGGTCTTCTGTTATTCCTGCAGGTCTCAGCATTATAGAACAAGCAATCTGGAATTCCCTCAGATGCTCCTGCGGATTTTCACCTACAAAACCACTAAACCTTGGCAACCAGTGTGATAAACCAAGAAAATCAGGAAAATATATGCATGGTGGTGGTTCATAGTAAACATTAGGCATGTAACCACACATGTAATTATCCATGGGGGGTGCTAAAATTCACAACCAGAAAAAGCAGACAAAACTAATTCACAAAGAGATTTTTTTTTTAATTTTTTTTTTCTGCTAATAACAACAAACAAGAGTCCCCGGCAACGGCGCCAATTTTTTGGACGCGCTGTCGCCACCCGCCAAAAAGAACAAGCGTTTACAAAATAATGTAGATAGGGAAGCGACAACTCGGGTATCGTCTCACAAGGACTCTTTTGTGTTGTTATTATTAACAGAAAAGTTAGAAAAAGTCAGAATTGGGGGGGGGGGGGTTGTTTGGATATGAAATTAAATAAAGAAAAAAAAAACAAACAGAAAGACAATGCAAATAGAAATTATCAAATAGCAAAGAAACGATTAACCTACTGTTCTCGGTTTCCCACTATCATTGGTTCATATAAATCCAAGCCCTAAGCAGATTCTAATCCCCTCCCGGTTGTAGCAACAATTTACAAGCAAAACCACTACTACAGATATATGTCCCTATTCCCGAATTAAGCAAACGGGGTGAAGTACTCATGAACTAAGCGAACATGATTGAACACACGCGAATTAAGCAAACGCGATTATATATAGGAACATAACATCAGCGAAACAAAACAACTCAACACTATACATTCCTGAATTAAGCAAACAGAAACATATAGCATCATATTGAAAAGAGAAAAGTAAGTGAAAACAGGAATTACAGAACCTCAAATGTAAATGGAAACCAATCCCAGTAGATTAATCAAGGAGACTAGTTCTCCATTACAGACTTAAAAGAAAAGAAAATAGACTACTGAAACTACTGACTACTAAAAGCTAACAACTAGCCAAAACTGACTAACTACTAGCCACCATCCTAGCCAACCCTTCAGTTCTGTCTAAAAGTGACTTATATACACTTCTGGACTACAAAGACTTGCGAGGCGAGAACACATTCGCGAGGCGAATCTTGCTGCTCTTGGTATTCTCGCGAGGCGAAGCACGGCTCGCGTGGCGAGGAATAGAAAGGTCATGACTTCTGGGCTTCACTCTCGCGAGGCGAGGATTGTATTCGCGAGGCGAACTCTTCAAATTCCAAACTGTAACGCCCGTGACCTTTCACACGGGTAAACCGTGATGCTTTCTGACTTCCAGGTCTGGATTACTCGCGAGGCGAGTCAAGTCTTCGCGGGGCGAGACATCATGGTTGGCAATTTCTGGAACAGTCACCTTCTGGTTCGCGAGGCGAATGCTTTTCTCGCGGGGCGAAAGCTCCAGATTTATTTCTTTTTATTAACCTGAAAACAGAAAATAGAATAAGTGTTTTATTTAACTCTAAATCAACTAAATTAACCTAAAAATACTTTACAGACTCAAAATACTACTTAAAGACAATCAAGTCTAATTTGGGTGAAAATGATATAAAATTAGCACAAAGCCAAGGTTTTTACTAGTTATAAAACCAGTCAACCAGAGGCTCATCAACACGCCAGGGGAGTGTGGAAGAAAACCTCTTGCCTTAATATGACAATTTAGGTTGTTAAGAGACAATAACAATGAGAACAAAGTTACAAAAGGGATAATGAAGATTAAAAGACAAAGATAAGCAAAGAAAATTACGAAAATCACATAAAATTTGCCCCGGTGTTGGTCCTTTGATTTTCATTTAATTGATTCCCCTCAGCCTTTTGATGACACAGATCTTGGCTCTTGTTTCTGATTCCTCAAACACGCCTTCTTCGATCATTCCTTAATAATTTTATCCCAGTATACTCAGCCGGATAAGATTGCCCCAATATGATGAGTGCTTGCAGAAATGTTGGATCATATCCTCCTCCTAGGCTACCCTTGTAGGTTTTCAGCCTAAGGTTTCTTTGCCCTAACTTTTGCCTAGGTTGACCTTTCAGGTTTTCAACCTAGCGGGTCTTTGGTTTTCTTTTGTTTTCATTGTTCTTTTTCCCTAACTTTTGCCTAGGTTGCCCTTTCGGGTTTTCAACCTAGTGGGCCTTTGCTTTCCTTTTGTTTTCATTATTCTTTTGCCCTAACTTTTGCCTGGGCTGCCCTTTCGGGTTTTCAACCTAGCGGGCCTTCAAGCGTAGAACTTTTTCACAGCATCAGAGTTTACTGGCCTTGGTAACTCTTCCCCATCCATGTTTTGCAGAATCAAAGCACCTCCCGAGAATGCTTGTTTGACAATATAAGGGCCTTCATAATTTGGTGCCCATTTTCCTCGGGCATCCTCCTGACTATGGAGGGTTTTCTTTAAAACCAGGTCTCCCGCACGAAATTCTCTATGATGAACCTTTTTATTGAAAGCTCTTGCCATTCTGTTTTGATACAATTGCCTGTGACAGATAGCTGCCAGTCTTTTCTCTTCTATCATGTTCAACTGCTCATATTGAGTTTTCACCCATTCAGATTCTTCTAAGTCTACTTCCATCAAGACTCTTAGTGAAGGGAGTTCTACTTTGATAGGTGAGACAGCCTCCATCCCGTACACCAGAGAGAAAGGGGTTGCCCCAGTGCTTGATCGTATGTTAGTCCGATAAGCATATAGAGCATATGGCAGCATTTCGTGCCAGTCCTTATAGTTTACAACCATCTTAGCAACGATCTTCTTGACATATTTGTTTGTTGCTTCAACTGCACCATTCATTTGAGGCCTATAAGGAGCCGAATTGTGGTGTTTGATTTTGAAACCATCGCAAAACTTTTGAATCTCGGCACCATTAAGATTAGCAGCATTATCTGTGGTTATCCTCTCTGGGATCCCGTATCTACAGACAATGTCCTTCTTGAGGAATTTGAGAAACACCCTTTGAGTTATGCTGGCATATGAGGCAGCTTCTACCCATTTAGTGAAATAGTCTATCGCCCCTAAAATGAAACGATGACCATTGGAAGCCTTGGGATTAATGGGACCGATGACATCTATTCCCCACATCGAAAAAGGCCATGGGGATGCTAAACTGTGCAGTGGAAACGTAGGTGCATTAACCCGGTCTGCATGCATCTGGCATTTTCGGCATTTACGAACATGCTCCATACAATCTGACTCCATAGTAGACCAATAATAGCCACTTCTCAAGATCTTCCTAGCCATCATGTGACCATTGGCATGAGTCCCACAGATTCCTTCATGAACTTCGCTCATGATCCATTGAGCTTCGCGAGCATCCACACATCTGAGTAGGGTACCATCATGTCCTCTTTTATACAAGACTTCCTTGTTTAAGAAAAATGTCATAGCCAGTCTTCGGATGGTCTTTTTATTTACTTCGCTCGCCTCTACCGGGTATTCCTTGGTCTGAATATATTGCTTGATATCATGATACCAAGGCTTACCATCAGGTTCTCCTTCCACATGAGCACAGTACGCCGGTTCATCTTGCACTTTAATTTGGATGGGTCGGACATTGATATGGATATCCATCTTGGTCATGGCAGCTAGTGTGGCTAAAGCATCAGCAAATTGATTATTGTCTCGACTTAAATGCAAGAAAGTAATCTCGTCGAACTTTGCAATCAATTGAGTCAAGTATTTCTAATACGGAATCAACTTGGAGTCCTTGGTCTGCCATTCACCATTGACTTGGTAAATGATTAAAGCTGAATCCCTGAAGACTTTCAATTGCTTTATACCCAGTTCAAGTGCCATTTGCAATCCACCAGTACATGCCTCGTATTCTGCAATATTATTTGTACATTCGAATTTCAGTTTTACGGCCATCGGGTATTGCTTGCCATTTGGTGAGATAACCACTGCCCCTATACCGCTGCCATGCATATTGACTGCTCCATCAAAATACATTTTCCACACATCTTCCTGTTCTTCATCTTCTTCGAGGGACATTATCTATCCATCTGGAAACTCGGAATTGACAGGCCATCCATCCTGAAGAGGATTCTCTGCTAAATGGTCAGCAATCACACTTCCTTTGATGGACTTTTGAGTCACATATTTGATGTCAAATTCTGACAATATCACTTGCCACTTCGAAACTCTTTAGGAGATATGAGGACTTTCGAAGATATACTTCAAAGGATCCATTCTATAAATTAGCCAAGTGGTGTGATATAACATGGACTGTCTGAGTCTTCTGGAGGTCCATACCAATGCACAACAAGTCTTATCGATTGCCATATAACGAGCCTCATAGGCATTAAACTTCTTACTCAGATAGTAAATTGTCTGCTCTTTCCTGCCAGACTCATCTTGTTGTCCTAGCATTGCCCCCATTGAGGTTGGCAGTATGGTGAGATAGAGTAACAATGGACGGCCTTGGGTAGGTGGTACCAACACTGGGGGATTCAGTAGATATGCCTTTATCTTATCAAAGGCTTCTTGACAGTCATCATCCCATCTTCCTGGATTATTCTTCCTAAGGAGTTTGAAGATTGGCTCGCATGTGCTAGTCAGATTTGCAATGAAGCACGCGATATAGTTCAGTCTTCCAAGAAAACCCCTTACTTCTCACTCGTTCTTAGGCGCTGGCATGTCACGTATTGCTTCCACCTTGTTAGGGTCCACCTTTATTCCTTCTCTACTGACAACAAAGCCAAGTAACTTCCCTGTGGATGCACCGAAAGTACATTTTGCAGGGTTGAGGAGCAACTTTTACTTTCTTAGCCGCTCGAACAACTTTCTCAAAATTGCCATATGGCTTTCTCCTTCCTTGGACTTGGCCACTGTATCATCAACATATACTTCTACCTCCTTATGCATCATATCATGGAACAATGCTACCATAGCACGTTGATAAGTGGTCCCAACATTCTTTAATCCAAAAGGCATCACTTTGTAACAAAAAGTTCCCCAAAGAGTGATAAAAGTTGTCTTTTCTTTATCGTCATTGTCCATGAGGATCTGATTGTACCCAGAATACCCGTCCATGAAAGAAAACCTGCGACTTCTGGTTGTACTGTCTACAAGGACATCAATATGAGGTTGGGAAAATCATCCTTTGGACTGGCTTTATTCAGGTCTCGGTAGTCTATGCACATTCTGACCCTCCCATCCTTCTTTAGTACTGGAACAATATTAGCTACCCATTCCGGGTGTCTAGCTACTTCCAGAAAGCCAGCCTCCAACTGCTTGGTCACTTCCTCCTTGATCTTCAGCGACATCTCGGGATGTATTCTCCTTAATTTTTGCTTCTTCGGAACCGCATCTGGGTATAAGGGAAATTTATGCTATGCTATCTCAGGATCTAACCCTGGCATATCTCTGTAGGACCATGCAAAAACATCCAGATATTCTCTGAATAGTGCAACCATTTCTTCTCACTCTGGGTTGTCCACTATTTTCAACTCCTTCTTGTCTTCCTCGTTTCCCATATTGATCACTTCTGCAACCTCATCATTCGGGCTAATCTCTTCCTCTGACCGCTTCACCATTTTTACGAATTCTTCAATATCTTCTTCTTCCTCATCGGATTCAAGGTTGTATTCATCAGCGGCCGTGAGGGAATCAATAAATGAGTTTTCAAAGTTCCTTTCCCGAGGTAAATCTTTAGTGGAAGAAGTATTCCTGGAAGAAAAAGTCAGGAATAGGAGAAGTATAGGCAAGGGTCTTATTTATGACAGAAAAGCTTAAGCAAAATAAATAAATGAAAGAGAGAGAAAAGGAATTTTGGAACCAAAAGGAAAACACCAGATAGAGTGTCACATTTTCATTCATGTCTCAAAGAAAGTAAACATCAGTTCATAATTAGTACAATAAGATAATTACTTTATGGAAATAATATCAACACATGGTTCTGATTGCCAATTGTTGAGGACTTCATTGTTAGCAGGGAGATAGATGACATGGTTATCGTCCAGCTCCTCTTCAAGTGTGCTGATAGTGAAGTGAGGGGAAAATGACTTTGCGGGACTGATAACTTTAACAGCTACTAGGAAAGTCTCTGTCAGAAGGGGAAGATACTTTCTCTCGTGCTCTTCTTCTTCCTTGTTCTCAAGAGTCATGAGTTTCATCCCTTCTGTCAGGTTGGGTTGATACCCCAATCCGCGCCTTCCTTCTCTCATAGCCGCTTCAATTGGCCGAGAGATCCCTTGCAGCTGAGGTCCTAGGACTTTTCCTCTTTGATACCCGTTCTTTTACATGATGCGGACTACTACTTCATTCACATTCACTACAACATAATAGACTTTTAATAACGCACCTTTAATAGTATTTCCGTGTGGAAATGCTATTAAAAGTGATGGGGGACTTTTAATAGCGTTTCCCTAAGGGAAACGCTATCTTAGGTATCACCTAAGATAGCGTTTCCGTGTGGAACCGCTATTAAAAGTGTCACTTAGGAAAAGATAGCGGTTCCACACGGAAACGCTATCTTAGGTCTTCACAGTAAAATTAGACGTGCGCTCGGCCTTCCCTCTGTTTCTTCCTCATTTTCATTCTACTGTTTCCTTCCCTCTGCATGCCATCTCTTTTTTATTCCCTCACCTTCGCCATTGCTCGCCGCCGCTGCTACTCCGAAAGAGAAAGAACCCACTCGAACCCAAACCCCTGTGCCGCTGCTCCTACTGCCACCGTGAGTTCTCTCCATACCCGCCGCTGCTCCTTTTGCCACCGCGAGTTCTCTCCATACCCCCATCACTTCACACTTTGACACTGCACAAACTCAGATAGATAGATGACAGACAAAGTGAAAGTGAGTATGAATGGTCAGAAATTAGTTATTTTGATTTTATATTTGTTATGAGATTATTTTTATATGATTTAACTTCATAAATTCATTTTGGAAAGTTTGAGTATGAATGGTCGAATGGGTTTTGTGCATTTTGTGTCAAAAGTATCCTGATATTATACTTGAGTATGAATGCTTTGGCTGTGTGCGTTTCCGAAAGAGTTTGAAAATTTTGTTTTCCATGTATCTTTGGACAACTTGGATATCCTTTTTTTTTTCCCTTCATAGCTCAATGTTCTGTATGACCTTTTAATGAGGAAACAAGTAGATAGATGTTACCCACTAAATATCAGTTTCAGCATTGTCTTACTTTTAGAACTGAAATATGTTTAAATGGTCCTTGATTGTGCTAACATTAATTCATCACATTTCTTATTAGTGTTAAATCTCAAATGCAAGACAAATTTGTTTGCCAATCTGTCCCTTTTTAAATATGATTAAGTCTCATACTAAGAGCATCACACTGCTCGGCTCGTGGTGCGTGACACGATCACGGGCGCATTCCCGTTGAACCCGGTTCCAAGTTTGCGGCTTTATTGGAACCCACTTCCAAGTTCACATCTGTGTTCAGGTGATTTTCTATCATTTACAAATTTTATTTCCGACATTCTTAATATTTGTGGGAGTGTGTTTTTATCCAAGTTCACGATCTGTGTTCAAGGTTTTATTTTACTTGCTCTTTAATTTTCGGTTTGATTGGTGTTGAATGGAATGTGACTTGTTTGTGTGTCAATCATTATTTGAAAATATGAATATGGATTGACGGATTGACTGTATGCATTTTGAACCTAATGCTGCTGGTCTACTGTATAGTTTTTTTTCAATGTTATTCGTAATGTGAAGAATGTGTTCATATGTTTGTTTTTGTTGCTTCAGTTTGTTGATCCTTTCCCTTTATATATCATTTAATTTAATGTTCTGTGCTCAGATTTTGGTGTTTTTAGAGAGTGAGCAAGTTTGCCTTAGTCCTATGCCTAAGTCCTAGTTGTTATGGATCTCATCCAATGTGTATTGTGTATCCCCTGATCTGATGCCTTGATCCTTATTTATAGAAATTGGGAAGTTAGAGTCCCAAACCAACTCAAAATCTGATCTATTTCGGTTTCTTCAGGTCCAAGTAACGCGCGTCACGGCCGTGATGGCCATCACGGCCAGGCCGTGACGGTCTCTGCTTCTGGTTGCTCTGCGAAATTCCAGTCTCTCGCGAGGCGAGCCTATGCTCGCGTCGCGAGCCCTCTGTTATGGCCGTGAAGAATTTCACGGCTGGGCCGTGATGTGCTCTTACTTGTGGTGGTTTTGGGTCACGGCTGTGATGGATATCACGGCTAGGCCGTGACAGACTCTGACTTCAGCCTTTCTTCTTTTTCAGTTTTGCTCGATCATGGCCGTGATGGGCATCACGGCTAGGCCGTGATGGGCTCTGTTTGGCTCATTTTCTGCACTTTTAAAGCCCTACCTTTATCCAAACTTCATCATGGTTGATCTTGAGCATTTTACCCTTGATATATGCAAAACAACACACGAAAACCGCCTTACCTGTTCCAAAGGAAAATTAACCTAAAATCTAATAAAAATATGCCTAAACTACATGAAAATGCATGCAAAATGATAGACAAAGATGATGTGGAATCACACTCATCAACAAGCTGACACTGGTTCCTTCAAAGAATACTCAAGACAATGTGTTTTGTTTGCAGCCTTTCATTCCTTTAATCTGTATACATTGCATGTAGACCTCAACCACTCTAAACTCAAAGTAAATATGTTTAATAAATATTTTTGTAGATCGGAAAAGCATGGATCGGAAATGGATGTCTGCCAATCGTTTAACGAAGGAGTATGAGGATGGGTGAAAGAGTTCATTAGTTTTGCAGTTCGGCATGCGAAAAACCCTAATACAATCATATGTCCTTGTTTAGATTGTTGTTATGCAAGGCGAGTTAGTGCAGCCGATTTGGAAGAACATTTAGTGTGTAATGGAATCGATCAAAGTTATACATGTTGGACAAAACATGGTGAGACAAGAGCTGAGTCTAGTGAAATGAGGAATCGTGTGAGATATTCATTATACGATACCGACACAAATACTTATGAGGGCGATCGTTTTGAAGACATTGCAAATGCTGTTGAAGAGGATCTTCGGGATTGTCCACAAATGTTTGGGAGGTTGGTAAGTGATGCAGAGCAACCATTGTATGATGGATGTACTAAATTCACAAGATTGTTGGCGATGTTAAAGTTGTATAACTTGAAATCGGGCAACGGATGGACTGATAAGAGCTTTACGGACTTACTCACACTATTGAAAGACATGTTGCCAGATGATAATGTGCTTCCTAGTCGGACATACGAGGCTAAACAAATGTTACGCTCTATTGGCATGAGCTACGAGAGGATACATGCTTGTCCTAACGATTGCATTTTATTTCGGAATGAATATGCATCGTTACAGATGTGTCCTAAATGTAATGCCTCACGATATAAGAAGAAAGAATCAGATCCAGAGAAGGTTGTGTGGTATTTTCCCATAATACCCAGATTTAGGCGCATGTACCGTAGTTCTGAAGATTCAAAGCACTTGACATGGCATGAGGATGAAAGGATCAAAGATGGCAAGCTGCGGCACCCGGCAGATTCTCCGCAATATTTGATCATGATTATCCTGATTTTGGGCAAGATTCAAGAAACCTATGACTTGCATTGGCTACTGACGGATTTAACCCGCATGGTGTTCAAAGTAGCTCTCACAGTACATGGCCTGTGATTTTGGTGATTTACAACCTATCCCCATGGCTATGCATGAAGCGCAAATTTATGATGTTATCTATGTTAATTTCTAGGCCCAAAACACCAGGAAATGATATAGACGTCTATTTGACTCCTTTGATTGAAGACTTGAAACAACTGTGGGAGACAGGTGTGGAGGTGTATGATGGGTATAAGGAAGAAAGTTTCAATTTGAGAGCTATGTTGTTTGGGACAATTAATGATTTTCCAGCCTATGGTAATCTGTCAGGATATAGCATCAAGGGTCAGTGTGCATGCCCTATATGTGAAGAGGGTACGGATTGGATGCGGTTAGAACATTGTAAGAAGAATGTCTTTCTTGGGCATCGTAGATTTTTGCATCCAAGTCATCATTACCGGTGGTGGAGAAAGGCGTTCAATGGGAACTCGGAAGAAGGTAGAGCGCCTTCACCTTTGACGGGTGATCAACTTTTTGAAAAGGTAAAGGATTTGAATATCCAATTCGGTAAACCTTTTGCGAGAGATATTGTCACAAGAGGGTGGAAGAAAAGGTCGATTTTCTTTGAGTTGCCATATTGGAAATCATTATATGTAAGACATTTCCTCGATGTGATGCACGTTGAAAAAAATATCCGTGATAGTGTCATTGGTACGTTACTCAATGTGCCAGGGAAGACTAAAGATGGCATCAATGCAAGGTTGGACTTGGTTAGTATGGGAATAAGAAGAGAATTGGGACCGACGAAGAAGGGTAAAAGTACATATCTTCCTCCCACTGCTTACACTCTATCTAGAAAAGAAAAAACTGTTTTTTGTAAGTTTCTTGAAGGAGTTAAGGTTCCGAAGGGTACTCTTCAAACATTAGGAACCTCGTATCGATGAAAGATCTCAAGTTAAAAGGTCTAAAGTCCCACGATTGTCATGTTCTCATGGAGCAGTTGATACCCATTGGTATACGGTCTATTTTACCTAACAAAGTGCGGGTGGCCTTAACAAAACTCTGTTTCTTCTTCAAGGCAATTTGCAACAAAGTGATTGACCCTGGGAAGTTGCCATCATTGCAAAGAGAAATTGTTGTGACTTTATGCGAGCTTGAGATGTACTTTCCACCTTCATTCTTTGACATAATGGTTCATCTAACCATTCACCTTGTTAGAGAGACACAACTGTGTGGGCCAGCTTATATGAGATGGATGTACCCGATTGAGCGTTATATGAAGATATTAAAAGGGTATGTGAAAAACCGATCACGACCAGAAGGTTGTATTGTTGAACGGTATATTGTCGAAGAAGCTGTTGAATTCTGTACCGAATACCTATCCAATGTTGAATCTATAGGGCTGCCAAAGTCTCGTCACACATGGAGAATGATGGGGCAAGGAATTACTGGAAATGAAATAGTGACTATAACAAGGACAGAATGGGAGCAAGCACACTTATATGTTCTGCACAATGCCGATGAGGTTGAGCCATATGTTGAAAAACACAAGGACATGCTTAAGAGTTTGTATCCAAATAAGAATCAAAATTGGCTAACTAGAGAACACAATCGTTGTTTTATAACGTGGCTAAGAGATCACATTTATGCAGAGTTGACTCAAAATGATACTTGAGTTTCAAATAGATTGAGATGGTTAGCCAAAGGTCCAAGTTTGCATGTGTTCTCTTACCACGGTTATCAAATTAATGGGTACACATTCTATACAAAAGAACAAGATGGTCGGAGTACAATGCAAAACAGTGGTGTGACTCTAGTAGCTCAGTCGATGCATATCTCAAGTGCCAAAGACAGAAACCCGATATATGCAAATATGTCATACTTCGGCGTCATTGAACGATATGGGAGTTGGATTACACAAAGTTTAAGGTTGGTGTGTTTGGTTGCAAGTGGGTTGACAATAATAACGGTGTTCGGATTGATGAGTCGGGGTTCATGCGGGTGGATCTTAATAGGGTGGGGTATAAAGATGAGCCTTTTATATTAGCATCTCAAGCTCAACAAGTGTTCTATGTCACTGATCCAGCTGATATGAAAAGGTCCATTGTTCTTTTGACTAAGAAAATAATTACTAATGTTGATGATCAAGACCATCGAGATGTTGATATTGAAGATGATCCTTTCGTCGGGACATTACAATCACTTGAGATTGATCCAACTAGGGATGATGGTATGTATATGAGAGATGATCATGATGAGGGGCTTTTGGTCAATCCACCATTTCGTACTAATAAAGGACAAACAAATCTCAATCCAATGAAGAAAAGAAAAAGGTTGACTTAAACATGTATGTAGTGTTTGTGTTTAAATGAACTTTCCGATCCTTTTATATTATAGTTAGCATCTTCCGTAAATGCTAGTGTTGATTTTGTTATTCATAGTTGTTTTATATTTTGCATCAATTAATGTTATATTAATGTCCATTGATGTTTTACTTGTATCTAATATTTTTGTAGGTAAATGGCATCTTCAAGTAATTCTAGTGATGCCAAAGCGGCGATACGTGGGCCAACAGCTTATGAAGGCGGTCATCCGCGCTAGGAGTAAAGGACAAAAATTTGATGTAATTTACTTACTAATCTAAGGATTTCATAATGTTGTTTGATATCTAGATTTAATTACTTTATTATTTTTATTAGGTTGAATGGAATTCTTTGGACCAACCTATTCGTGCTAATGGTAAAATATTGAAGAGTTACATTGGGGCCGTTGTTCTAAGCAAACGGTCCCAATTATTTGTTCTAATTGGAAGGATGAAGCTTTGGATGGTTTCAAAGAGAGCATATGGGCTGATGTACAGGTAATTGTTAAAATTTATAAATTATATTGTAAACTATGTAAACATACTTACTTTGACACGTTGTTTATATTGTTTTGCGGATGTCTTTTAATGTTGATGAATCTCGGAAAAAATTTGTACTTCAGGAAGCTGGTAACCTACATAGGGCATTCAGAACTAGATTGACCAAAAAATTTCTAAGAGATGCCAACGGGAATATCAATGAGGAGCCTCCATCAAAATATCCACACATATCAAGGGATGAGTGGACAGATTTTTTAGCAATACGCACGTGGAGATGCTCAATTCCTGGTATGTTTAATATCACGTTAGTCCTTATAATTTTATAGCAATACGTACATATGACATTAACCATGTATTAATATTACTTATATGTGTCTGAATAGAAATTAAGCAATGAAAATCGCAATGGGCGATAGATCCTGCATGCCCTTACACAGCATCACGTAAGGGGTATGCTGACATTGAGGATGAATTGGTATGTATATATATATATATATATATATTTAACTGCATTTGTGGTAAATATGACTTTTAAACTGTTTGGTTAATTTATATTATCTCAATATACAGATGCGGGAGGCGGGGCCAGTGTTAAGAAAATTAAACGCCATATTGTGTGGAGGAAAGCCCGCGAGAACAAGGCGGGTGTAATTGACAACAAAAATACGCAGACCGTGTGGAATAAATGTGTTAGTAGACTAACGTTTACATTATCAATTGTTATTTTCATATGATAATATATAATAATTTTAACATTTGCATTTCACCAATAACTATGTGTCGAGAGGAACTGCATCACGATCTGCGGTAGAGGAGAGATAGAAGACTTTGGTCGCCAGGATATTCTTGCCAAAGCCCTAGGTGTGCCAGAGAACCCTGGTCGTGTTAGGGGTGTGGGTTTCGGCGTCTCACAAAAAGATTACTTCCCACCCGAAGGTCGTGCAAGAAATAACTCGGAAACGAAAAAGTGGGAGACATTGGTGTCTCAACTCTCTGATAGATTGAACATTTTGGAAGAAAAGCTGAAACAAAAGGATGATGAGGAGAGGCGGGCTAATTTCACAGCCCAAGCAAGCGTCAAAGATAGTTGCACTCTACCATCTTCCAGCAGGCTTCCAGAGGTAATGCATGCCTTTTTTTTTTACTAGTATTGCATTCGCAGTTAAATACATTCAATTGGATGCCTTAATTCACAGCTTATTCATCTATCATTGGATTAGGGCGTCAACTCATGTCAGCTATATTTATCGACCCCAAACTATCGTATGGTTGCTATGGGTAAAGTATACAATGAGTCGGGTGTTACACTGCACACTGGACCAGTACCCCTTAACCATGTGAAAGTTGGAGTTGATGTTACAACTGAGGGGGATGCGCCATTGCCGGTACCTATCGTTGATGCAGATGTGATGACAGTAGGAGATGCAATAGGTACTTATGTGGCATGGCCAATTGATCTCGTGGTTGTAATTAATATGGTATGTAATTGCATTTTTCCACCTTTTCATATACGGCATATATGCATTACATTAGTTGATCACTAACTGGCATATTGAAATGCAAAATTTCCAGGCACCCGCAAAAGCTAAAGGCAAGGGCAGAGTGTCTGGATATACAAAGGAGTCAATTACAACCCCAGAAAATAAAGGAGGCAACTCTGAGGCCAACCCACCTACAGCTGGTTCAACTACAACTTCTCTGGAATATTTGAATTTCCTTAAAATACATGAACGAAAGAATATGAAAAATGCTGACCAATTGTACGTAGAGATGGAACAAAATATTTTTGGTCACCATTTCATTGAGATGCTCAATACTGAAAATATCAGAGAAGTTGTAAATCATGAATGGGTATCTGCCTCCGTTATTTCCGCATATATCAGGTAATAAATCAGGCTTAAAGTGTACAATATTTTTTTAGTCTTTCCATTTAAATATTGATGTCATTGGTGTAATCCATTTTTATATTTTAATTGAAGGTATTTGTATGAAGAATTGTTGCTTCCAAAGGAAATAACGAGGAGGTTTCTGTTCTTGTCCCCACACCAAACAAATACATACGGCTACTTCGGGAGGGATTCACAGACAACGTATCTAGCTGACCGGTTTGCAACTAAAGAAAGAGAATATCAGCCCTTGTTTTTAGCGTCGTGCAATGTTGGGTGAGTCGCTTATCCTATAGGACTTAATTCACAATAATGAATTACATAAAAGTTGAGGTGCTTAGGATTTGTTATCTCAACATTTTTGTAGGAATCATTGGGTGCTGTGCGCGATAAATATTGTTGAAGAGATTATTTACTATCTGGATCCCTTGTATGTTGATCCTAGGGATCGCCCAGAATTAAAGAATCTGTTTGATACGTAAGCATGTTTTTATATTTCTGATTTTCTATGATTCTGTTCGATACGTGACCATGCGTGTGTTTGTGATGATTGAAAATATGTTTCTTAATGAAGTCTGTTTGATTTTGTGATTAGTGGTTTGCAAGTTTATCGCGCAAATATCGGAGCTAAGGTGCCGCGTTTAAAGGCAACCAACATTAAATGGATTCAGATACAGGTATATTTGCAAAAACTTAATGCGCAATTAGATAAAAAAAACTATATTGATTTACTATTTTATTTTTTATAGTGCCCAAGACAACCCAACAGTACAGATTGTGGGTACTATGTCATGCGTTTCATGAAGGAGACTATCTTGCAGAACCAAGTTAAAATACCAATGGCGGTATGTTGTTTACTTAGCTTTTAACTGTGACTGTTCAAATGTTTTAGCAATTGTAACTTAATTTATTTAATTTTTATGTCGCAGATTTCCCGACTTCAAATGCTCCACATACTCCACTTTGCTCAACTATCTTAAGTCAAGGAAGAGTGGTGTCGCTATATTGTTGAAAAGTTCGTTTGATTATGTCAAATTGATCACAGTAGTTGCAGCAATACTCATTGGTATGTGAATAATGCTTTATATTTATCAACCCCAAACTATCTATGTATTTGTTTTTCATTGGTACATGCCTTCGAGTTGATGTGCATGGAAAGGAGAAAATAAGTTCAAACTTATTATTTTTGTTAGACTTTGTTAATGCTTGATTTGAATTCTGTTTCTTGCTACAGTAGTATTTACCTAATTAGTCTGCTGTATCCCAATGTAACAGGTTAGTCTTTGTGGTGGAAATGCAGTATGTATGCTACAAAGTCTTTGGATCACATTTCGACACATTACTTTGGTGTTGTCTTGGTCTCATGAAAAACAAACAGAAGCTGTAAATGTAGATTAATTGCAGATGTATGTTGGTTTTCTGATTTTGGTTTCTTAAGGATTGAGATCTGGTATAGTTGCTGCACTTTGATTTTGTCTTACTCGTGTGAATTTGAATACTTTAGAAACAGAGTGGTGTACTTATATCTGGTTATATATATATATAGTTGCTGTATAGAGTGTTGCACTTTGATTGTATAGTTACTGGTTTGCTGCACAAACACATGCAGTGCTGCATTGAACACTTATATTTGAACACTTATATTTTGAACACATTTTGAACAATTGTGTTGACTGCAACAATTGTGGTTTTTTTGTGTAAATATGCAGGAATAATGGATGTAAAAGTTAAGAAATAAAATTAAAAAAAAAGGGCTTTAGATAGCGTTTCCTTGTACAAACGCTATCTAAAGTCTGACTTTAGATAGCGTTTCCGTGTACAAACGCTATCTAAAGTCACCTATTAATAGCAGTTCCTAAATGCTATCTTTGCTAACGAGTTTTAATAGCTGATGAGCCTCTGTTTTACTGGTTTTATAACTAGTAAAGACCCTGGCTTTGTGCTTATTTTATACCATTTTTACCCAAATTAGACTTGATTGTTCCTAAGTAGTATTTCGAGTCTGTAAATTGTTTTTATGTTAATTTAGTTGTTTTAGAGTAGAATAAAGTATTTACTTTTATTTTCTATTTTCAGGTTAATAAAAAGTAATAAATCTGGAGCCACTCGCCCCGCGAATAATCTCTCGCCCCGCGAGTATTGCAACCATGAAAAAGTCAGAGACGATCACGGCTTGCCCGTGTTGAAGATCACAGCCGTGGCAATTCTGAAGTTGAAGAGTTCGCCCCGCGAGAATTCCTTCGCCTCGCGAGTCTTGGAAGATCAGAAGCCATCACGGTTTGGGCGTGTTGAATGCCACGGGCGTAACAGTTGGAAGCTGAATAGTTCGCCTCGCGAAGGATGTGCTCGCCTCGCGAGAAGACAAAGAGTTGCAGACCTTTCATGTAATTCGCCTCGCGAGCAGTGATTCGCCTCGCGAGTACTCTGACTCCAGAAACGTGTATATAAGCAGTCTTAGGCAGAAATGAAGAAGATAGTCGACTAGCCATTTTGGCTAGTTTCGAACTTGTTAGCTATTGTTTTCCTTTTAGTTTGTTGTTTTCCTTTTGTAATGGAGAGCTAGTCTCCTAGATTAATCTACTGCAATTGGTTTCTATTAACACTTGAGGTTCTGTATTCCCTAGTTTATTTTCTTTTCTCTTTTCAATGCCATGCTGTATATTTCTGTTTGTTTAATTCAGGAGTATATTGTGTTGTATTGATTCATTTCGGTGATGCTATGTTCCTATATATAATCGCGTTTGTTTAATTCGCGTGTGTTCGCTTTCGTGTTCGTTTAGTTCACGAAGGGCTTAACCCCGCTTTGTTTAATTCGGGAATAGGAACATACATCCGTAGTAGTGGTTTAGTTTGTTATCTATTGCTACTACCGGGAGGGGATTAGTATCTGCTTAGGATTTGCATGAACCAATGATAGTGGGAAACCAAGAACAGTAGGTTAATCGCTTTAGCTTATTTGGTAACTGCTCTATTTTCTTGCTTTGTTTTCTGTTTTGTTTCTTTAATTTAGTTTCCAATCTCAAAAACCCCAAATTCTAACTTTTTTTTTCTAACTTTTCTGTTAATAATAACAACACCTAAAGAGTCCTTGAGAGACGATCCGAGTTGTCGCTCTATACTACATTATTTTGTAAACGCTCGTTCTTTTTGGCGCGTGGCGACAGCGCGGTAAAAAATTGGCGCCGTTGCCGGGTACTCTGTTTTTTTTTTATTAGCATAAAATAATTTTTTAAAAAAAAAAAAAAAAAAAAAAAAAAAATTCTTTTCTAATTAGTTTTGTCTGCTTTGTCTGGTCTGTAAATTTTATTTATCCCCCATGGATAGTCACATATATGGGTACATGCCTAATGAACCACCACCATGCGTATATTTTCCTGATTATGTTGGTTTATCACACTGGTTGCCAAGGTTTAGTGGTTTTGCAGGTGAGAATCCGCAGGAGCATCCGAGGGAATTCCGTTGCTTGTACTATAATGCTTGAGACCTGCAGGAATAACGAGAAGATGATATCAAGATGGAAGCTTTCCAGTTCTCGCTTGAAGGTGCTTTGCTAGAGATTGGCTGAATTGTCTTGACGAGAACTCCATCTTCACTGGTTTGACTTGAAGAACGCCTTCCCGTTGAGTCGGGAAACTATCCACCGAACCCTCCCCAAGTAACCACCGCTGCACCTTCCGAACCTTCCCTAGAGGACCTGTGCAAAGCAGATGACTGCACGATAAGTGCAAATATGGAAGGACTGAGGCAACAAATGGCCGAGCAAACTCAACGGATGATAGAGGAATTTCAACGGAAGATGGAGGCTGAATACCGGAGGAGCCAAGCTGAATCTCGGGAATTTGTGGGCTCTAATTGATCAAGTTACCACCAACTCTGCCGCAATGCCCATTGAAGAACATTCACAAGTCATTCTTGAAAATACCTCCGAGGATGAGTCCGATCATCGATATTTCGTTGATGATGAATTTAGTGTTGAATCCCCGATCCTAATGCTTGTTATTGTGATGGAACTGCTTCTGTGTAGAATGTTTTACAGGGTTTATATTTTTCAGAAAAAATAGAAAATGCAGATCGGTTTGCAGGATTATTTTCTTCAGGAAACTTAGAAAAGGAGGATCAAGAGGGCAGCTGCTCCCCCATGCCTGAAGATGATGAAGAACCTTTGGGAGTAGATGATTCAATGAAAGCAAATGCGTGTGTTGAGAGTAGTGGGGTGGATGATGAACTAATTGCAGAATTTCCAGACATTGTAGATTTTTCTGATTCATTTTCTTGTAATATATGTACTAACTCTAACCTTTGTTTGGTGTGTGCTGAAATTTCTGCGTGTATAGCAGGTGAAAAATTTGTTAGTGCAGTGGATGGAGACATTGCAGAAAAGGAAGCAGCACCGATAACCATTTCTAACTGTTTGCCATTTCCCCCTGAGGAACCAGCTCTGGATTTTGCACCCTTGGATTTGGCACCCTGGCCAGTCCAAGAGGTTGGGCCCCACTTCTATTGGGGAGATTTTGTTGAAAAGGAGGTCATCTGTGACCCGAGAGATAGTGAGAAGTCCGCCGCACTGGGTGGAGTTATCATAATTGTCAAGTGCTCACCTCCGCATCAAAGCTGCAAGTTAGGGAGTCATGGAATGAATTTCAGTCCTTTGGCTACCACGTGGGACTTATGCTACAGGCAGTGGGATCCTGGTGGAACCACCACCTTCAATGAGTTTTTCTTTACCTTGCTCTTTTAATTTATTTATTTTTTCTTTGCTTTATTTCTGTTTTATTGTCAATAATGCTCCTGAATAATTTGAGAAGCTCAGGAGTTGTGTGTTGAGTCTAGTAGTGGCAAGTTTATTGGATTTGATTAATTTTTGCATAGATGGATTGCATGATAGTGTTGACTGTTTTCCCCCTAGGATATGAAATTTTTGAAAATATGATCCCCATGTGATTGAAAACTGAACTTTGGGATTTTGTTATGATGACATGATTTATGATAAGTTTGGGGTGATAGGAAGCACACACTAGGGATAGAATCTCTGTCAAATAATTTGCAAAAATGTCCAGGTGAGGTTTTGAGCCTCCAACATGTTTTAAACTGTGTGAAAATCACTTTTTAAGTTGCACTTTCCTGAATTTGCTTGAATCTCTTTTTGGTTTGCATGATTATATGTGTGTAGCAAATGATTTAGGCAGTTTTTTTTGTAAATAGCTACTTGGCCTGAATAACCAATTCCTAATGCATGTTCCCTAGTTAGCCCCATTGAGCCTATTAGCCTGATAATTCTTGATAACCTAATGTTATAAGCCCAAAAATCTGGAAAACCATGTTAACCCGATCTTAGGATTAGGAGAGCATGTAATCTTAGAATGGGTGCAAGAAACCAAAGTTTGGGGTGGCTGCAAGGTGTAATATGTTGCATGGGAAAAAGAAAAAAAAAAGAGAAGAAGGAAAGTGTAAAAACGAAAAAAAAATGTGAAAAAAAAAAAAAAGAAAAAAAAATAATAAAAAAATGCCAGAAAGGCTGTTTGAATAAAAAGGCTGTAGCCACCCAAGGCAAAAAGAAAATTGAAAAAGGAACTTGAGTGAAATTCAAAGTGTAAATATAGTTCATGCTCTCTTAGTTCCTAGGGTCTTCAGCCTAGTTCTTTTGTATATCCTACCTTTAGCCAGGCCCCATTACAACCCATAAAAGTCCTTTTGATGTTGCTTGCATGTTTTCTGTGGGAATCATTTTGAGATGAAAATCAAATTTATGGGAAGTGCTCTTAAAAGTGAAATTGAGTGAATTGTTGATAGCCTGACACAAACTGAGCGAATGAGTGAACACAAATTTCCCTTGTGAGGAAGGCAGTTGTTTGAATTTGGTGATCTCCCTCTTGTGTGTAACTTAGATCCCCTGCTTTGATTAATGATTGTTTGAATTATGAAACTCTCAATTGTTTGGAATAAATGAATGTGGGGATTACTTTGTTTAAAAGGGGGGAACATTGAAGGAAAAATTGCTTTGAAAAATTGCTTGAAATCTGTGTGAAAGTTAATTGAATTCTTAAGCTTGCCATGTTTTGCCAGGTCTTGAGTCCTTTTAAGTTTTTAAGTTTTAGTTTGCTTGGGGACAAGCAAAGTTTAAGTTTGGGGTATTTTGATGAGCCTCTGTTTTACTGGTTTTATAACTAGTAAAGACCCTGGCTTTGTGCTTATTTTATACCATTTTTACCCAAATTAGACTTGATTGTTCCTAAGTAGTATTTCGAGTCTGTAAATTGTTTTTATGTTAATTTAGTTGTTTTAGAGTAGAATAAAGTATTTACTTTTATTTTCTATTTTCAGGTTAATAAAAAGTAATAAATCGGAGCCACTCGCCCCCGAATAATCTCTCGCCCGCGAGTATTGCAACCATGAAAAAGTCAGAGACGATCACGGGCTTGCCCGTGTTGAAGATCACAGCCGTGGCAATTCTGAAGTTGAAGAGTTCGCCCCGCGAGAATTCCTTCGCCTCGCGAGTCTTGGAAGATCAGAGCCATCACGGTTTGGGCGTGTTGAATGCCACGGGCGTAACAGTTGGAAGCTGAATAGTTCGCCTCGCGAAGGATGTGCTCGCCTCGCGAGAAGACAAAGAGTTGCAGACCTTTCATGTAATTCGCCTCGCGAGCAGTGATTCGCCTCGCGAGTACTCTGACTCCAGAAACGTGTATATAAGCAGTCTTAGGCAGAAATGAAGAAGATAGTCAGAATTAGCCAGTTTTGGCTAGTTTCTGAACTTGTTAGCTATTGTTTTCCTTTTAGTTTGTTGTTTTCCTTTTGTAATGGAGAGCTAGTCTCCTAGATTAATCTACTGCAATTGGTTTCTATTAACACTTGAGGTTCTGTATTCCCTAGTTTATTTTCTTTTCTCTTTTCAATGTCATGCTGTATATTTCTGTTTGTTTAATTCAGGAGTATATTGTGTTGTATTGATTCATTTCGGTGATGCTATGTTCCTATATATAATCGCGTTTGTTTAATTCGCGTGTGTTCGTTTCGTGTTCGTTTAGTTCACGAAGGGCTTAACCCCGTTTGTTTAATTCGGGAATAGGAACATACATCCGTAGTAGTGGTTTCGTTTGTTAACTATTGCTACAACCGGGAGGGGATTAGTATCTGCTTAGGATTTGCATGAACCAATGATAGTGGGAAACCAAGAACAGTAGGTTAATCGCTTTAGCTTATTTGGTAACTGCTCTATTTTCTTGCTTTGTTTTCTGTTTTGTTTCTTTAATTTAGTTTCCAATCTCAAAAACCCCAAATTCTAACTTTTTTTTTCTAACTTTTCTGTTAATAATAACAACACCTAAAGAGTCCTTGAGAGACGATCCGAGTTGTCGCTCTATACTACATTATTTTGTAAACGCTCGTTCTTTTTGGCGCGTGGCGACAGCGCGGTCAATAGCGGTAGCATAGATAGCGGTTACAAACGCTATTAAAAGGCATACGGAAACACTATCTAAAGTCTAATCTGTTGTAGTGATTCTTCATTGGGGGCTCCCTTTTCTTGTTCTCTGACTTTAATACCTCAAAACTACGCAGCGAGTCATCTTCCATCTGCTCTGTACTTTCCACATAAGGTACTGTGGCGGGCTTCGTCAGCATGATTTCCTCTTCACCACGGACAGTAATAACGGATCCATCTTGGATATACTTCAAACACTGATGCAAAGTCGATGGGACCACTCCTGCTTCATGAATCCAAGGCCTCCCCAGAAGCATGGTGTAAGCTGGTTGGATTTCCATGACCTGAAAGAGGACAGGGAAAGAACTAGGCCCTATTTCAAGGGACAGAGTTATCTCTCCTAAGATTCCTCTTACTGTCCCATCAAAGGCTCGCACAATCATCTCTTGTGGTGTCAAATCCGCCATGCTTATATTCAGCTGCTCGAGTGTGTACATTGGAACCACATTCAACGTCGAACCACCATCCACAAGCACCTTTGCAATCACAAACCCCTTACACTTTAGGGTGATGTGTAAGGCTTTGGTGCTATTACGGGATTTTGAGGCCACTTCATCTTCCGAGAAAGTAATCATGTTGACATGCATGATTGGGTCCACCATGCTTACCACATTTTCTGGAGTGACGTCAGGTTTGACATACGCTTCATTCAACACCTTCAATAATGCCTTGCGATACAATTCTGATGTCAAGACAAGCGACAAGAGAGATATCCTTGCCGGAGTTTTCTTCAACTGTTCCACCACATCATATTCACTTTGCTTCATGATCGTCAGAAACTCTTCTTCTCCTTTCCCCTTTCTTTCATCCACAGTTTTCTCTTCTTCGGCTTCTTTCATCATTTTTTCTTCAGCAGGGGTGTAGCATCGCCCGCTCCTTATAATGCCTCCAATTCTCACAATATTAGTAACTTGGGCCTTCGAGGTCTCCCCCGCAGCTCCAGTTAGTTCAACTTTTTGTTCTTAATTCCATGGTACAGCACGTGTATCAGCATAAGCAAAAGGAGTTGGCTTGCTCACCCTTACGATGACTCTTTCTGGGTCTGAAGGTTTGTTCAAGGGTGGTACTCGGAGTACAACTTTTTCAACTACATTGACTTCCTCTGCAGCACCTCGTCTGGCTTGAATCACCCCCAAGGTGAGTAACTTCTGAACCTGGACTTTGAAATCCCAACAAGTTTCGATATCGTGCCCCACTTGCCCATGATGATAGTCACACCTTAGATCCTTGGCGTAACCCCTTTCTTCTCTTGGAATGCAACGATGTTGTATCCAACCTTCTTCAGTTCTTCGAAAACCTTATGCATTGGCACTCGTAGTTCCAGCACCTTCCAGATTGGGGACCCTATTACCTCCAAAATATTTACTCGATTCCCATCAATATGATTTGGTATTGGATTCCTAACGATATTAGGCCCGACCTCTTCTTTGAACCCTAGCCTCCCACAAGCAATCAACTTTCTCACTGCTGTCTTAAAAGCTTCGCAATCCTCAATAGAATGCCCTGTGACATCCATTTGATACTTGCAAGTATGATTTGGATTGTACCAAGCAGGAAATGGTGGTTCTAAGGGACGTACAGGGTTTCCCGCAATCAAGTGGCGATCAAACAATTGTTGGAATAAATCAGCATTAGAGATGGACAATTTCGAGAAGGGTGGCAGATTTGGACTCTAGAAATATCCTTGGTTTGGGAAATTTGGGCGAGGCGGAGGGTAGTTTGGGCAGTTTTGTGGGGGTGCAGATTGGTAACGAGTGTATGATGGGCGGGCAAGGTTATATGGTTAGGGGGTAGGAATATTGCTGATTCGGTTTTGCGGGTAAGTGTTGGTTTGTGTGTGTGTGGGGGGGGGGGGGGGGGGGGTAAAGCGGGGTTTGTGTTTGGCATGGGATATGTTGGTTAGGGTTATAGGGTGCTTGGTACTGAGGATTAAAATTCTGTTGGCGTTGTACATAATTCGCCTCACCTTCCTTCATCTTTGGTTGAAATCCCTTCCGAGATGCACTTCCTTCACCATCATTCATGGGGAGCTTTCTAGCTCTTGCCAAAAATTCAATCATTTCACCGGCGGCGATCAAATCAGAGAAATCTTTGTAAGAGGCCCCAGCCATGGCCCCTATAAAAGGTGCTCCGATGGTTCCTAGAAAGTATGAGCATATTTCAGATAAAGTCAACGGTGGCTGAACTTGTGCAGCCAAACTCCTCCACCTTTGGGCATATTGCTTGAAGGGCTCCTCACTTCTTTTCTGCAGTGAAGTCAATTGTTCACGACTCGGGGCTGCATCCAGGTTAAATTTGTACTGGTCCATAAATAAGTCAGTCAATTTCATCCATCGCGAGATCTTGGAATGGTCCAATTGAAGGTACCATTCTAAGGCGAGGCCAGTCAAACTTTCGTGGAAAAAGCTGATAAGGAATTTGTCATCCATGGACCAGATTGCCATCTTGGTGGCGTAACTAATAAGGTGAAATCGTGGGTTCCCACTTCCATCATATTTGGAGAAGTCAGGAATCTTGAAGTCCTTGGGGATCACGACATCTGTGGCGGGGCAAAGTTCTTCTATCTGGAGAGGGCCGTAGGTACTCGGGCCTTTCCTCGCTTTTATCCGTTCTTCCATTTTCTCCATCCATTCATCTCTCATCTTATCCTTACCAGCCTGGACTCCCGCTGACTGACTGTGAGTAGATACATGTGGTTGCTCCCATGTTGGCGCGGTGTAGCCCAGGACTTCATGATAGGCATTTTCAAAAGGGGGATATCCTTCTCCAATGGGAAGTGTTATTTGTGCCGTGTGATGTGTCTGGTCGGGTCCAGACACTCCCTGGATGAGACCCGAGCTAATGTTTGAAAACATTGGTGCTGTTACCACAGAAGAAATTCGCTGCCTACCAGGTTCAATTGCATCTCTGTTCGCACTAAGCATGCTGAGAGATTCCCTCATATCTTGTAGTATGGCTTCTAATCTTGCTTGGGTTTCAGTCATCTCGTTCATTCTTCCCCTCACATCATCTATCTCAGAGCTTAGGTTTCTTCCTGCCTCAGACGCATTGGTAACCATCCTAGTCCGAGATATGGTATCGTAAACTCGGGTTTGGTTGGTGTTACCTTTCCTGGGTTGTGCAATGGTTCCTGAATCCTCAGAAGGATCTGACTCTGTAAAGCATTTAAAAAACTTATTAGTCAATTCAAAATTTTGTGTGTGTGTATGCATGCATGTGCAAGCTATCATCCTTTATTTGATCGTGAGGGTACTCTCAGGAAGACTGTCGTATACACCTATAGCAAGAAAACTCATCCTCCAATCAAATCTGGTGGTATGGTTCCCTCTAGTTTGAATGCAGTTGGTGTCAAGTCCATGGGAGAATCTACTCCTCGATGGACCACACCCGTACTAGCAACGTCCTCATTTCTACGTAGAAAACACGTCGTTTTAGGGTAGAAATACAGTTGATGACGTATCTAAGGGAGAATGCACTCCTCGATAGATATGGATGAAAACTTCCCTTTCATTATAAATATTCCGATACAAATCATGAGTCTTTGATCAAAATAAGAGAAGTACATTGATGGTTTCCATCCTTCTCCGAGGTCTACAAAGTTCTATGTTAAGAGCCTCATCTTCTTTTTCCTGAACCCTCTGGCAAGTTTCCCAAAATTATTGAAGAACTCGGTCACCTTCGATGGTAGCTGAAGGAAATGGTTCATACGCATGTGGATAGATGCCTCTTCAAACCGCTCCACCAGCTGGGAAGTGTGATATTGGAGCTTATCCATCACGTCCTCGTATTTTCTCTTCCATGCTTCCTTTTCATTCATTACATCTTTCACCACCATTTTCCATCCCTTTACCCATTCTACGTGATGTTTAGGTTCAACCCTTTCAGAGTTTTTTATCTTGTTTCTGAGCCAACTTTCTCTCATGTTGGCTTCCTCTAGTAGCTCGCGATACTTGGCTGCTTCGTTCCACCCTCGGTCAGAGTACACTTCTGTTTGGGCTAAGGATTCCTGCAGGGATTCAACCCTCTCTTCTAGTGCATGTATTGTTTCAACGTGAACCCCTATATTTGTCTCGAGCTCTTCCTTCCTTTTCTGAAGTTTGACAAGCATCTTCTCTTGACATCCTATTTTTGCCAGCAGCTCCTGAATTTCTGCTTCTTTGTCTTTTCTTGCCCTTTTTACACGATTCGGGGCTTCATGGGCATCGGCGCATTCATCCTTCAAATGCTCAATTTGTAAACTCAGCTTATGCACTTGTCTTCGGAGCGTGATAATGGTTACTCCGACAGCTTGGTCTTTCTCATCAAAAACCCTCATTTGAGCTCTTAAAACTTCGATCTCTTTCAACATTTGATCTTTGGTTAGAGGATTATTTTCCTTATGGAGAGGGGATGCAGGCCTTGGAGGGAAACCTCTTCTTGCTTCTCTCCATACTTCATATCTTTTTGTGTGAGCTATGACTCGCCTTCCTAATTCCTCCGGTCCTTTTATATGAATATCATTCCATGCTGACCTTACTGCTATCGTTTGACTCTTGATGCCTTCACCTTCTTGGTATAGGAAGAATATCCAATCGAGCAGCTCTTTGGGGGGTTCATCCTGTGTCCACTTGAGTTGACATATTACCAAAGCTGGTGAGTATGATACACAACCTCTGGAACGCATCAATGGAACATTTGACAAACTTTCGCAGCTGAATATAACTGAACCTCCATTATACCATGGAAACATCCAACTAAATGACCGCGGGTCGATCTGATCAAACTCTTGTTTCCACTCATATAGCTTACGTGGCTTTAGTTTCATGCGAGTGAATCCTTTCAGTGAGTCATCTGTTCTATCAATTTTATCACGAGCGTACAAGTGAGTCATGATCCAGACATACAATATTGACGCACAACATCGCGGTTTCCCTTGTTGATTCTGATGACAAACCTGTAGGGAGAGAAAAGTTTCAGCTAAGATAGAAGGGACCGGGTTTACACCATATTCTTCGACCCTATAGAAAAAATCCATGGTTGACTGATCAATCAGATCTGGTACAAAAGGAAAGAGCACCAACCCATATATCATGAGGGCTAGTACTTTATTGAAAACAACCCATCGTTGTTGCTGGCCCAGCTTGTTGAGATACACTTCCAAAAATCGCCTCTTCAACCCTTTGGTGGTTCCCTTTTCTGTTTTCTCTATCTGTTCCGGTTGAAGCTCCAATAGACTTGCTATTTTCTGATCTGTTACATGTTGGCCATAATACATGTAGAAGCGAGTCTTCTTTTGAATTGGCAGTCTTAGCATGTAAGCATACTCTTCCATGGTTGGAGTGATGTCTAAGTTGGGCAATTCAAAACATCTCAAAGTCGAGTTCCGATATTAGGCCAATGCACTCAGAGCGGGAGCTTCCACTAGAACACGCAACAGGTCCAATATTCTACCATACTTGTTGACAAAGCCTGAACGTGCTTTTTATGGCATTTGCTGGCTGAGTCCACATAATCTCTTCACGTCATTGAGTGTCACATCAATCTTGATATTTTTCTTGGAACAAATCGCTTTGCTAGTACTCTTTTTTGAACCAAACTTTTCCATCTTCTTGCTATAAGGTGAATACCAAAATCTTCCAACAAAGAGACACAACAACAACAAAAAAAGAGCATAGTAAAACAAATATATCTTGCATGATTCATGTTGCATGGACCCAATGGGGTTGAAAACCCTGATGGGTATGCACTACCTTCATTATGACATAACGCCTATTAGGTGTGCAATAATATTCGAATATATCATTTAGGCTTGGGGCAGCAATGTGACGCCCTTAGTTTTGTGAATATTCACGATGAGCATGCATGACAATTTATGCTTATGATGATAGAGAGAGGAAAGAAAAGTACGCCCCCTTTTGCCCTAAGCCAGGTAAAACCTAAGGATGGACACGCCCTAAGGTTAGGACCCTAAACAGGTTGGCCACTAGGTCTGCTCTATTAGTGAGAGTTGGGACGGGTCTAGACCTCTAAAAGTCATGGTCCCCAGATTTCCCTCATAAGGATATGATTCATGAATCTAGCCACAAGTAGGGATAAACCCTCTCAATATGACTATTCCATGATCTCATGTACAATCTGAGTGGTGAATTGACAAGTATCAGGGAGGTACAAGACCTCTTCAATAACAATATCAGAGCACCGCCTACTCCTTGGGTTTTTGAGCAAGCTCGGGTATAGAGCTAAGTGTGTGTGTAATATGTGATAGTGATGTGTGTGAAGGGGGCATACAAACCTGTAGCACTTAAAAGTAAAAATAAAAAGAGAAAACAAGAAAAACCTGCAAAACACAAACGTAGGTATATATAAAAAAAAGGGTTACAAGTCCTCTACCCTATTGTTAAAACATGGGAAACAGAAAAGAAAGGAGGAGGAAACAAAAACCTTGTTAGTGAAACATATATAACAATAATGTGAGTTAAAATGTATGTACAACTAAATCTTCTCATTTAAATAAGAGGAAAAAAACCCAACCAAAAGGACAATCCAAACAGACATTACTAAAAATAAAAACATTTTTTAGTTTTGTTATTTAATTATTGTAAGGAGAAAAACAGCAAGATATAATTATAGAAAGTAAAACAAATAAGCTACACGTTACTAAAAATTTACAAAACCAATTTTTACGGGCTTGACTCTCTTAAAAGAATCCCTAGTGGAGTCGCCATCTGTGAGTGACCAAAAAGAACGGTTCCCCTTTTAGAGAGGAAACATGGAGTCGCCACCAACTTTATTTTATTTCAAGGAAGTTGAAAAACCTTTTAAGAAAAGCTTTGGGTTCGGGAGTCAATTATGTCTAGGGAAGGCATGGGGACTTAACCCCACGACACCCTGGAACATCCATAAATGGTTACCCAAAATTAGTTATGTAACTTATTAGTAACCTTGAAAATATTTGTTTTACCCGTCGTGAATCTTTCTATTAAAACTAAATGAGGTTGAACATGGCACATGAGTCCACAGGGCAACCTCAAAATCTAAAGGGTTAAGCATGACACTTGTCACAAGGCAACCCAAAAAATAAGATTGTTTTAATCAAGTGATCATCTTCTATTTTTATGTAAAATAAATAATTTTTCCTCTTGAAAATAGGAGAGAAATGAAACGTAGAAGTGAAACGTTTTACTGACTTATTCAGTGAACAGAAACACATAAAAACAAGAATGTCAAGAGAAATTTATAAATAATATCAATGAAAAGAATAAGGGTTACCAAATGAAGGTAGAATAAGAATGATTTCTTTTATTCCCAGTAGTAAGATTTCAAGATCGCGGTCTTTATATTCAATCTCACTGGCTCCTTCAGCTCTTCCTTCTCAACCACTTTAATAATAGGGAAGAGAAAAGGAAACTCAGATCTCTAATCGCTCTTCCTCAGAATAAAAATCTCTCTCTCTTTTCTTTTCTTACCAAGAGAATATCAGATCCTAAGTCCCTCTAAAAGATGTTCTCCCCCCTTTTCTCCTCTTTTTCCTTTCCTTTTATAGACGGGGGAGGGGGCTTCTTGCTTCTTCTCCATTGGCTTCAAGGTTGGTTTGTGCGAAATCCAAGGCTTGGGCGGTTATGAGCAGCAATAGCGTGTGTTCAGATGGCGGCGTGAGCAGTGGAAAGGAGGTGATTTGATGTGAGGGTTGCACGCTTGAAAATAGAAGGAGATGGGGGGTTTTGTATGATGTGTATGATGGCTTTTTAGGGTTAGGAGTAGGGCTTCTAGGTTAAGACGAGGGAGGAGATGAGGAAAAAAGAAAAAACCAATGGGTAGAGGAGGTGCAAAGGGGGTTATGAGCAGAAATAACGTGTGTCCAGATGGGGTGGCGTGAGTAGCAGAAAGGAGGTGATTTATCGTGAAGGTTGCGTGTTTGAAAAGAGAAAGAGATGGGGGGTTTTGCCTGATGTGTATGATTGCTTTTTAGGGTTAGGAGTAGGGCTGCTAGGTTAAAACGAGGGAGGAGATGTGGAAGAAGAAGGACCAATGGGTAAAGGAGGAAAAGAGGTCTTATCTGATATGTAAAGTAGGTGGGAGACGTAACCCAATTTCCCTTCCTTTTTGTTGATTGTTTTTTTCTCCTTGTTTTCTTCGTTCTTTCTTCATTATCTTCCTCTTCTTCTCTCTTTATTCTTTAGCCTCCAGCTTGAAAATAGAATTGCAGTGGACGGAATCTCTTCGTCCAACAGGAACTTAGATATGCAAAAGTAGACATACACTGGACAGACCTCCTCATCCAACAAAAATAGATAATTGCAGTGGACTGGACGGGACCACCACGTCCAACAGCAAGTGCAAGGGACTGGACTAGACCGCTTCCAACAACAAGTCCAAAGCAATGGATTGGATTGGACCGCGTCCAATAACAAGTCCCATGCAATGGACGGGACCTCCCCGTCCAACAGCAAGTGCAAAGCAATGGACGGGAAAACCCCGTCCAACAGCAAGTGCAAAGCAATGGACGGGACCACCCCGTCCATCAGCAAGTGCCAAGCAATGGACGAGACCACCCCGTCCAATCAGCAAGTTCAAAGCAATGATCGGGACCACCCCGTCCAACAGCAAGTGCAAAGCAACGGACGAGACTACCCCATCCATCAGCAAGTGAAAAGCAATGGACGGGACAACCCCGTCCAATCAGTAAGTGCCAAGAAATGGACGGGACCACCCCATCTAACAGCAAGTGCAAAGCAATGGACGGGACCACCCCGTCCATCAGTAAGTACAAAGCAACGGACGGGACCACCCCATCCAATCTGCAAGTGCAAAGTAATGGATGGGCAAAGCAATGGACGGGACCACCCCATCCAATCAGCAAGTGCAAAGCAATGGACGGGACCACCCCATCCATCAGCAAGTGCAAACCAATGGACGGGACCACCCCGTCCAATCAGCAAGTGAAAAGTAATGGACAGGACCACCCCGATCAATAGCAAGTGCAATGCAATGGACGGGACTATCCCGTCCAAGGGCAAATGCAAGGCAATGGACGGGACCATCCCGTCCAACAGCAAGGGCAACGGACTGGCCTGGATCGCATCCAACAGCAAGTCCAATGCAATGGACTGGAGTGGACCGCATCCAACAGGATGTCCAAAGCGATGGACGGGACCGTCCCGTCCAACAGCAAGTCCAATGGACTGGACTGGACCGCGTCCAACAACAAGTTAATTATGAGCCCCCTCCTTTCTTTATTATTTTCTTGTTCTTCTTTCTCTCTTCACTATTATTATTAGTCTCCTTGAAGCACAATAAAATATGGACAAAAATGGGTGTTCACAAGGGGTTACACTTATGATGTGAGAAGTAAGTGTAGCAGCCATATGACACGTTGTCGCACACGGGTCAAAAAGAACGAGTGGTTTAAACACTGCAGCTAGGGCGCGACAACTCGGGTATCGTCTCTCAAGGACTCTTGGATTGTTATTAACCTCAAAATCAATTTGGGGGGGGGGGGGGGGGGGGTAGGAATGAAATAT
Source organism: Sophora flavescens (assembly GCA_030762895.1). Lineage (NCBI taxonomy): Eukaryota > Viridiplantae > Streptophyta > Magnoliopsida > Fabales > Fabaceae > Sophora > Sophora flavescens. Next base: position 147,102,013 of record CM061068.1, on the reverse strand, counting down.
TCAATTAAAAGAAAACAATGCAATTAAGAAATAAGTGGTTATCAATAATTAAAACGATTAATCTACTGTTCTCGGTTTCCCACTATCATCGGTTCATATAAATTCCAAGCCCTAAGCGGATTCTAATCCCTTTTCGATTGTAGCAACAATTAACAAGCGAAATTGACACTACGAGATATATGTTCCAAATTCCCGAATTAAGCAAACGAGGTGAAGCTCTCGTGAATTAAGCAAACACGATTGAACACACGCGAATTAAGCAAACGCGATTATGTATAGGAACATAGAATCATCGAAACAAATCAATACTCATTCTATACAATCCTGAATTAAGCAAACAGAACATATAGCATAGTATTGAAAGAGAATAGCAATAAGATTGGGAATTACAGAACCTCAAGTGGCAATGGAAACCGATTACAGCAAATTAATCCAAGGGAATTAGTTCTCCAACAAATACAACATAAAAACCCTAGGAACTAATTCACAGTCGTCGAATCTAAAAGGAAAAGAAGAAGAAGTCCCCTAATCTTCCCTAAAACAACAATTTATAACCTTCAGAATCTGCTCCCTCTCGCGAGGCGAATATTAAAAGTGGCGCGAGTTCAAAATTGGGTTCTCGCGAGGTGAGATGATGGTTCGCGGGGCGAGACCGAAAGGGTGACATTCTCTGGCGCAGTCAAGCCTTCAGGATCACGGGGCGAGATAGTGATTCGCGAGGCGAGACAGAAAGGGTGACTGTTGCTGTTCTGGCTGGTCTTCAGGCTCGCGAGGCGAGTAGCTTCTCGCGAGGCGAACCTTCCAGAATGGCATTTTCCACTGTTCTCTTCATTCCCTTGACTCTAAGTGCTTCCCTTTTAACCTGAAAATATGAAATAGCAGTGAATGCTTTATTTGACTCAAAAACTAACTAAAATGTCCTAAATTACTTAAGAAACTCAAAATGCTACTTGAGGATAGTTAAATCCAAATTTGGGCTAAAACGAGATTGAAACTCGAATAATTAGTGCAAAAACAATGGTCTTACTAGTTATAAAACTAGTTAACCAGAGGCTGATCAAAATACCCCAAACTTAAACTTTGCTTGTCCCCAAGCAAACTAAAACTCAAAAAGACTCAAACTTGGCAAGCTTAAAGGATTCAACCAATTACGCACAAATTTCATGCAATCTTATCAAAACAAATTTTTTTTCTTTAATGTTTTCCCCCTTTGCAACAACATAATCCCCACATTCATTTACTTTAAACAATTGAGAATTCCGTCATTCATGCAATCAGTAATCTAAGTTGAGGATCCAAGTTACACACAATAGGGAGATCACCAATTTCAAACAATTGCCTTCCTCACAAGGGCATTTAATATTTCACTCAATTTGTCTAGGCAATCAACTTTTCACTCAGTTTCACATTTCAAGAGCACTTCCCATGAATTTGATTTTCATCTCAAACAAAGTTCCCACGAAAACATGCATGCAACATCAAAAGGTCTTTTAAAGGTTGTAATGGGGCCTGGCTAAAGGTAGGATATTCAAAGGTACTAGGCTTTACATCCCTAGGAATTAAGAGAGCATGAACATTTGACACATTGAATTTCCACTCAAATTCCTTTTTCCATTTTTCTTTTTGCTTTGGGTGACTACAACCTTTTTCTTCAAATACCCTTTTTTGACACTTTGTTCTTTTCTTCTTCTTTTTCATTTTGCCTTTGGCTCCAACCTTTATTTTTTTTTTCTTTTTCTCAACCCAGAATGACATATCATATCCTTGTAGCCACCCCAAACTTAGTTTCTTGCAACCCTTGTCTTGCTAAGCTTCCATGCTCTCCTAATCCTAAGATCGGGTTAACATGGTTTTTCCAGATTTTCGGCTTATAACATAAGGTCATCAAGAAACAATAGGCTTATTAGGCTCAATGTGGCTAACTAGGGAACATGCATTAGGGATGGTTCTTCTGGGCCAAGTAGTTATTTCAAAGAAAATTGCCTAAATCATTTGATGCAACCACATAAGCATGCAAACCATGGAGAGATTCAAGCAAATTCGGGAAAGTGTAGCTTAAAAGTGATTCACACAATTAAAAACATGTTGGAGGCTCAAATCCTCACCTGGACATTTTTCACAAATTGTTTGATCGAGATTCAATCCCTAGTGTGTGCATCCCTTCACCCCAAACTTATCATAAATCATGCAGTCATAATAGAATATCTCAAAGTTCAGTTTTCAATTTTTCACATGGGGATCAATTTTCAATTTTTAAAACCTAGGGGAAAATCATCAACAGTCAACATGTATCATGCAATCCATCTATGCAAAATTTGATTAGAGTCCAACAAGCTCACCGACACAAGACTGAACACACATACGACCCAAAGCAACACAACAAGGAAAACAAAACAAAAACAAACAATTGGTTCCCTCCCCCACACTTAAGACATACATTGTCCTCAATGAAAGAACATAGATATAAAACAAGAGTGAGGGAAAGGAGAAGGTGCTCCCTGATCAAGTTGTAGTGTAGGTGGGCTCTCCCAAGGAGAGCTCTTCAACGGTTGCATCTTCAGGCACTGAGCTCTCATGGAATAGCTTCAAGCGCTGCCCATTAACCTTAAAGACCTTGTTGCTACCTGCACTTTCTATTTCTACTGCACCATGAGGGAAAACATTAGTGACAACAAACGGGCCAATCCACTTGGATCGAAATTTCCCAGCCATCACTTTCAGGCGGGAGTTAAACAATAAAGTCTGTTGGCCCACAAAGAATTCCTTCCTAGAAATCATCTGATCATGGAAGTGCTTAGTTTTCTCTTTGTAGATTCGAGAGCTTTCATAGGCTTCTAGCCTAAGCTCTTCAAGCTGCTGTAATTGGAGTTTCCTTTCAATGCCCGCTTTTTGCATTTCCAAATTACAGCTTCTGACCACCCAGTAAGCTCGGTGCTCACTCTCTACAGGAAGGTGACATGCCTTACCAAACACAAGTCTATAGGGAGACATCCCTATTGGTGTCTTGAAAGCTGTTCTTTAAGCCCAAAGTGCGTCTTCTAGACGGCGGCTCCAGTCCTTCCTATTTGGCTACACCACTTTCTCTAAGATCTGTTTGATCTCTCTGTTTAAGATCCCAGCCTGCCCATTAGTTTGGGGATGATATGCAGTAGAGACCCTGTGCACAACTCCATACTTCCGGAGTAAAGCTTCAATGGTGCGGTTGCAGAAATGAGTGCCTTGGTCACTTATGATAGCCCGAGGTATTCCAAACCTGCAGAAGATATTGGACCTGACAAAATTCGCAACAACTCTAGAATCATTACTCCTAGTGGGGATAGCTTCCACCCACTTTGAAACATAATCAACAGCAAGCAGAATATAGAGAAATCCAAAAGATGCAGGGAAAGGACCCATAAAGTCAATTCCCCACACATCAAACATCTCGCAGAAAAGCATGGGTTGCTGAGGCATTTCACTCTTTCGAGTGATGGTTGTACCTGCTGTCTGACACTCTTTACAAGTCCGGTAAACCTCATAAGCATCTCTAAAAATGGTGGGCCAATAAAAACCTGAGTCCAGGATTTTTCTTGCAGTCCTTTGTGGCCCAAAGTGTCCCCCTACTTTAGAGGCATGAGAAAAGTGTAAAATAGACTCAATCTCATAGTCGGGGACACATCTCCTAATTACCTTATCACTGCCAAATTTCCACAGATATGGATCATCCCAAACATAATATTTGGCATCACTCTTGAGTTTGTGAATTTGTGATCTAGTTGCAACTGTTGGAAAAACACCAGCAACAAGATAGTTAACAACATCAGCAAACCAAGGAGTTACCCCATGTAACTGTAAAAGCTGCTCATCAGGAAAGTCATCCTGAATGGGGGAAGGATCCTCGTCCATCTATATTCTGCTCAAGTGATCAGCTACTAAATTCTCAGCTCCACTCTTGTCTTTAATCTCCACATTAAACTCTTGGAGCAACAACATCCATCGAATCAATCTCGGTTTTGCCTCTGGTTTCTTCAGCAAGTACTTTAAAGATGCATGGTCAGTGAAAACAACAACATTGGAACCTAGCAAATATGATCTAAATTTATCAAGAGCAAAAACAATAGCTAGAAGTTCCTTTTCAGTAGTGGTGTAATTAGCCTGTGCAGCATCTAAAGTCCTAGAAGCATAGTAAATTACATGGGCAGCCTTGCCCACCCTTTGTGCCAGGACCGCCCCCACAGCATAGTTAGAGGCATCGCACATAATCTCAAAGGGGAGGGTCCAGTCAGGAGGCTGGATGATGGGAGTAGAGGTCAATGCCTTCTTCAAGAAATCAAACGCCTTCTTGCAGTTATCATCAAAGTTGAAAATTGCATCATTCTTCAACAAGTTTGACAGAGGGAGGGCTATCTTGCTGAAATCCCTTATGAAGCGCCTGTAAAAACCTGCATGACCAAGAAAAGAACGAATCTCGCGAACGCAAGATGGGTAAGGCAGTGTAGAAATCACATCAATCTTAGCAGGATCTACTGAGAAACCCTTTTCAGAAATAATATGCCCCAAAACAATCCCCTGTTTAACCATAAAGTGGCATTTTTCATAATTTAAAACAAGTTCAGTTTCAATGCATCTTTCCAAAACCATATTCAAACTATTCAAACATGCATCAAATGAGGAACCATAAACAGTAAAGTCATCCATGAACACTTCCATGCAATTCTCAATATATTCAGTAAAAATACTAATCATGCATCTCTGGAATGTGCCAGGAGCATTGCAAAGACCAAATGGCATCCTCCTATAAGCAAACGTGCCAAAAGGGCACGTGAAAGTTGTCTTCTCTTGATCCTCTGGTGCAATGTGGATCTGGAAGTAACCTGAAAAACCATCAAGAAAGCAATAGTGTGATTTACTGGCTAGCCGTTCAAGCATCTGATCGATGAACGGCAAAGGAAAGTGATCCTTTCTAGTAGCCTGGTTCAATCTCCTGTAATCAATGCAAACTCTCCAGCTATTCTGAACTCTAGTGGGGACAAGTTCAATGTTCTCATTTTTTACCACTGTGAGTCCAGATTTCTTAGGCACAACTTGCACTGGGCTCACACAATTACTGTCAGAGATAGGGTATATGATACCCGCATGCAAGAGTTTTGTTACCTCCTTCTTCGCAACATCAAGAATCAATGGATTGAGCCGCCTTTGGGGCTGCCTAACTATTTTAGCCCCATCCTCCATCAAAATCCTATGCATACACCTGGAGGGGCTAATACCTGGTATGTCAGCCAAGGTCCACCCAATTGCCTTCTTATGCTTCTTCAAAACCTCCAAGAGCTTAGTTTCCTGGTCAGAGTCAAGGTTAGAGGAAATTATAACTGGAAGTTTTTCATTCCTCTCCAAATAAGCATACTTCAGATTTCCAGGAAGTGGCTTAAGCTCTAGGGGGGGTGGCTGCTCAATGGATGGTATGTTTGGGGCAGCCGTGCTGTCAAGAACTTCAGCTGAACAAACAGCTTCACTTACACTGTCACCCTGCAAGGTAGCATCAATCTCAACACAAACAGCACAAGGGTCAGTGTTAGTACAATCAGCACATGAATAAACATCATCAAAACCAGAAATAGATGGAAAATCAGCAACCAAGTCATCATAAGTGTCATCAACAATTTCAGAGAGCAACTCTGTTTGAAAGACAGAGTGCTCTTCCAAGGGATGCTTCATAGCATCGAAAATGTTGAATTTTGCAACAATGTCACCAAATTCCATGGACATGGTTCCATCATCAACATCAATCTTTGTCTTCGCCGTTTTCATGAACGGTCTGCCCAGAATGATTGGTGATCTGCTTGAATTTGTTTCCGCCGCCATGTCCAGGATGTAATAGTCAGCAGGGAAAATCAAGTCATTAACTTGTACCAGCACATCTTCTACCACTCCAATGGGGCGAGCATTGGTCCTGTTTGCCAACTGAATAGTAAGACCTGTAGGTTGCAAAGGACCAAGATCAAGGTTGTTGAAAACAGAAGTGGGCATGACATTAATAGAAGCTCCTAAATCCAACATGCAATTGTCGAATTTACTGTCCCCAATGGTGCATGGAATAGCAAAAGTCCCCGGATCCTTGCATTTCTGTGGCATTGCCTGAGTGAGGGCTGAAACAGTAAGCTTCTCAGGTGCAGGCTTAGGTTGAATGAGGGATGAAACATTTCGCCCCAAATTGACTCTCTCATTTCCCTTCAACCTCCTCTTGTGTGTGCGCAAATCCTTCAGAAACTTCGCATATCTTGGAACCTGCTTAATCACATCAAGAAGCGGAATGTTTACTGCCACTTTTCTAAACACATCCAGAATCTCTCTCTCTTTGTCTTCCCCATCAATCTTTTTATTTTTCAGCACTCTTTGTGGGAACGAATTGGTGGCACATACTCTTTTTCAGCCTCAACAACAGCAGAGGGTACAGGTGTTACCTCAACAGTTTCTTTATCTTTTTCAGGGGCTGCCTCTACAACTTTCCCAGATCTCAAAGAAATTGCACTCACATTAGGATTTGGAGCATTAGGATTCACCACTGTTTGTGCGGGTAGTTGGTTCGATCCTTGAGCTTACTGCATGACATTCATCGAAGTGGCAAGCTGTCCAATCTGCGTATGCAAAGTATGAATACTAGCATCCGTTCGCTGCTGAAACTGTCCAATCTGTGTCTGCAAAGTATGAATACTAGCATCCGTTCGCTGCTGAAACTGGAGATTGTTTGCAGCCATTTGCTTGACAAGGTCCTCTAGTGAAGGTCCAGAAGGTGCAGAGGTGGTCACTTGGGGAGAATTCTGTGGTGGTGCCAGCGGTAGCATTGGTTGTTGCTGTTGTGCAGATGAGTTCCCATACCGAAGGTTCGGATGGTTTCTCCAGTTGGGGTGGTACTTATTAGTGGAGAGGTCAGGGATGCTGTACCTGTTCTGATTGTTGTCTTGATGGTAAAGATTGGCTGCATATGCTTGAGGCAAATCAGTGACCGACTCATCTTTCAGAATAGGGCATGCATCGGACTGGTGCTCAGGAGAAGTACAAATGCCACACAACCTTGTTGTTTGAACTTTATCCACTGCCAGTTGTTTCACTAAAGAAGTAAGCTCATCAATTCTGGTTTCAAGGGCCTTGTTGGAAGAAGAGCCATGGATCTCATTCACACCCCTTGTCTCGACGGAGTTGTTTCTGGTTGTGAACTCAGGGAGTTGAGTGGCATGTTTTCAATCAATTGCTTGGCAACAGCTGAGTCTTATCAACAAGTGCTCCCCACTAGCAAAGATCCAAAATGTTCCTATCCATCGATAGCAACCCTCATAAAAGTATTGGATAAGCAAATGCTCGGGAAATCGGTGTTGAGGGCAGCTAGATACCAACTTCTTGAATCTCTCCCATGATTCATCCAATGATTCATTGCCCTGTCTAATACCACATATCTCCTTCCTGATTGATGCAGCTCTGGAGGCAGGGAAGTATCTCTCTAGGAAGACCTTTTTCAAATCGTTCCAGGTTGAAACAGAATTTGGCTCAAGGTAGTATAACCAATCCTTCGCAGCACCGTGAAGCGAGAATGGGAAGGCTCTCAGCTTGATATGGTCTTCTATTATTCCTTCCGGTCTCAAAGGTGTAGAGCAGCAGACAACCTGGAATTCCTTCAGATGCTTATGTGGGTCCTCACCTACAAGACCACTAAACCTTGGCAACAAGTGTATTAAACCATATTTTAATTCAAAAGGAGCAACAAAATCAACATATTCAATACACAATCCATTATAATTAACATCAGGAGCAGCAAGCTGTCTTAATGTTCTTTGATCAGCCATGTTATCAACAGCAAGTTCAGAATCAGAACCACTACTGGTTGGTGAACTAGTGCTAGCCCGAATTTCTCTACGGCGTGTGTGGCAAAGTTCTTTCAATTTCGGATCAAAATCAAACAAATCGAAACAACCGGACCTAGTAGCCGAACTAATTCGGCAGAAAATCAAAAAGAAAATGCGAAAATAACAACAAGAGTCCCCAGCAACGACGCCAATTTTGACACGCTGTCGCACACGGGTCAAAAAGAACGAGTGGTTTAAAAACTGCAGCTAGGGCGCGACAACTCGGGTATCGTCTCTCAAGGACTCTTGGATTGTTATTAACCTCAAAATCAGTTTGTGGGGGGGGGGTAGGATTGAAAGATTCAATTAAAAGAAAACAATGCAATTAAGAAATAAGTGGTTATCAATAATTAAAACGATTAATCATCGTTTCTCGGTTTCCCACTATCATCGGTTCATATAAATTCCAAGCCCTAAGCGGATTCTAATCCCTTTTCGATTGTAGCAACAATTAACAAGCGACATTGACACTATGAGATCTATGTTCCTAATTCCCGAATTAAGCAAACGGGGTGAAGCTCTCGTGAATTAAGCAAACACGATTGAACACACGCGAATTAAGCAAACGCGATTATGTATAGGAACATAGAATCATCGAAACAAATCAATACTCATTCTATACAATCCTGAATTAAGCAAATAGAACATATAGCATAGTATTGAAAGAGAATAGCAATAAGATTGGGAATTACAGAACCTCAAGTGGCAATGGAAACCGATTACAGCAGATTAATCCAAGGGAATTAGTTCTCCCTCAAATACAACATAAAAACCCTAGGAACTAATTCACAACCGTCCAATCTAAAAGGAAAATAAGAAGTCCCCTAATCTGCCCTAAAACGGAAATTTATAACCTTCAGAATCTGCGCCCGCTCGCGAGGCAAGTAGCCTCTCGCGAGGCGAATATTAAAAGTGGCGCGAGTTCAAAATTGGGTTCTCGCGAGGTGAGATAATGGTTCGCGGGGCGAGACCGAAAGGGTGACATTCTCTCGGTGCGATCGGGCCTTCCACTCGTGGGGCGAGATAGTGATTCGTGAAGCGAGACAGAAAGGGTGATCACGCTGCTGTTCAGGGTGGTCTTCGAGGCTCGCGAGGCGAGTAGCCGCGAGGCGAACCTTCCGAAATGGCATTTTCCACTGTTCTCTTCATTCCCTTGACTCTAAGTGCTTCCTTTTTAACCTGAAAACATGAAATAGCAGTGAATGCTTTATTTGACTCAAAAACTAACTAAAATGTCCTAAATTACTTAAGAAACTCAAAATGTTGCTTGAGGACAGTTAAATCCAAATTTGGGCTAAAACGAGATTGAAACTCGAATAATTAGTGCAAAAACCATGGTCTTACTAGTTATAAAACTAGTTAACCAGAGGCTGATCACCACATAATGGTGGAGAGAGAACATTAAATCACCATTTAGTGGCATGATTAAGTTTAGTTAAGTGAGCCATTTAGTGGGTGTGTTAATTGAGCCATTAGAGGGAGGTTATGGCATCTTTTGGAGGCCAAAGGTTGGCCGCCACAAGCTTATATGTAACATGCCTAACACATTGAAATGATAACTTTGATGTTCAATTTGGTTTTTACCAATTATGAGAGTGTTCTCTCTTGGGTTCTTCATTGAGGCAACCTCTTTGATCTTATCAAGAGTCCAAGACCCTTGTGGCGATCTTCAACTCGGATTATCAAATACCCTTGGATTTGTGGCGCCTACCCTCCATTCCTTATCTTATCCATTTGTTATTATTATTCTTCTTCTTCTAATTTTGGTTGTCACTCAAGGATAGATCCAAAATTATATATGTTCCTTTTTAGGATCATATCAAAAACTCAAGTTTTTCTCCAAATGAAAATGAAAAAAAAAAAAAAGAACTTAGGGGGTACCACTCAGCTAAGCATGCTAGAGTGTGCCAGTTCCCCACGTCAAAGGGTCCCCACGCCCTAGTGTTGGATGTTCCCATGCTAGAGTGTGGCCCCTTCAATGCCACGTCTTCGCCACACGTCAGCTCAGCAACGCCACGTATCTAGTGCCTGTCAAGAACCACCCGACGCTCAAGAGCCCATAGAGCCAGCGTCCAAGCGTTCCCATGCTTAATCATTGGGTCATCCAATGTTCAAACGTTGGGTGTACTGCTGGTACCCGATTCTCACGTGTTTCGATGCATTTTGGCCCGTTTCAAATCTTATTGGTCTCAAATTTGAAACACAAGCTCATTAACATTAAAGGAACAAGATTAAGCCTTTAAACATGCTTAATCCCTTCCTCATACACTAATCGAGAAAATAGGGCGTTACAATGGGAAGAGGAAGGAGATGAGAATATATATGGAGGAAGGAGACTGTGATGGTGTTTAAGAATGATGAAGAATATGAAAGCAGTGGAAACTTTTCCCGTCACCTACAAATATGTTCCCTATTTATAGAAGTAGGAATAACAACATCTATTTCTCATATGAGATAACAAAATCAATATCCTTATCCTAAAATCTTTTGTTATCTTGATTGGAGAGAATCATGGGAGTTTGCTAATAGAAATGTGATAACTAGGAAAATGGCTCCAACAACTGAATTATCATTATCCATTTTATTCTTATTCTTATTAATTTATTTTATTATCATTTTTTGTAACTTTTATTTTTGTACAAAAATATCTTGCTCGGACAAAATTGGGTTTTCACAAGTATCTTTCAAAAAGTATCTAAAATAATAACCCGTTACATGAAATACTCACTTCAGTATAACAATTTTTCTTCAAAACCTCCACCACACACCCCTAAAAAGCGTATTATTTCTTTAAGTAAATAACTACATGAATGGAATGTGCTTACTAGAGTGTGGTAATTTCTAAGTTTCCAAGCAAGCAAAGGATGCTCAAAACAAAAAAATTAAACCTTTTAGTGAGAATGGTAAGCGGGATCAAAAAAATTTGAAACATTTTAGCAGGATGACAATATGAAGCAAGGGTAGTCAAAAAAAAAAAGAAATAAAAAGCATAACATGTAAAGCAAACATACAATATAGCAACCATGGCCAGAGATGAAGTAGTGAGAGTGGTCGGAGATGAAGAACAGTCCTCTGTGATACACGAAATATTGGGGGCTAGACTAGAAAGTTCATGAAAGAGGTAAGGATGTAAAGACTTATGGTAAGATATAAAAATGGGAGATGCATGCGAGAAGATGACAGTGAAAGCATAATGTCTGTGAGAAGATGAAAGTGAGAGGCGATCGAGGGTGAAAACTGAAATATTTTTTCAAAAGCTTTTTAAATAAGTTTAAATATTAACCAATCTAAAAAAATCAATTTCTACATCGGTTCAAAAAGAACCGATCTAAAAAAAGTGGGAATAATAATTTAATTTTTTTTGAGTTTATAAGTCATTTTTTATTCTAACCAACCTAAAAAAAATACTTCACATCGGTTAAACTGCAAACTAGTCTAAAAAGTTTCCATATAATTTAAAAAATGCCACCGCCTTTTTTAAAAATTGGTTGTCAAATAACAGATCTAAAAACATGTTGCATAATCCATATTTTTCCCTAGAACCTACATGTGATTCCTATGGTGAACGTCAAAAGCTTGAAGATTTCGAGGCCAAATTCATAGCACAAGAAGAGATTCATTACATGGAGGACCTCATGTGGGAACAAGATACACAACCTCATCATCAATACGAAGAATCATATGAGAGAATCTTCAACATCAAAAATATTTTGACTCAATTCCTTAGAGCTACCCAAATGAACTTTGAGAACACACAAGCTACAATTAAAAGCTTGGTTCAAGTTCGGAGATTATCAGAGCAAATAGCTGAATTGCCATGTGTTATGCAAAAAAAAAATATAGAGTTGGTAATAGAACAAGAGGGACAAGTTGGAGAAGTGGTTGAACAAGAAGAGGAGGCAACTTTAGAAAGGAAACACAATCATGGTTTAAGTGAATAAGTAGTGGAAAATAAGGAAGAAAAAGAAAAGAAAAAAATTGGATTGGTTGAAGAATATTCGCATTTGATCAAGAGAAACAATATTCAAGTTTGGGAAGAGAAAATAATACAACAAGAAATTCCTCTATACTATAAGCTTCCTCACCATCATTTGATGAGAATGAAAGATAAGGGTGAAAAATCTGCTCAGTTCCTTGACATTTTCAAGGCATTGGCAGTCAACACCCAAATTGCAAGAGCAATGAACAAGTGTTGTCATTTTTTCTATACGAATTGGTGCTACCCGAATCTTCAACTGATTTGTGCCCTATGAATCCCTAATCAGTAGATAAACGTTAAGAAAATGACTATGTTTCTTAGCTATGGGTTCCTAAGTTACTCCAAAGAGCACTTAGTGTGGAAGATGATGAAGCTAACACAGGCAAACACAAGAAATGGGGGTTGAATTGTGTTTGTCAATAATTTTCGAAAACAACCTTTAAAACTATTTTTGCACACAAGAAGATTAAATCAGAAGCAAGCACAAAGAAATAGATCCTTTTAAAAAAGCTTTAACAAAAGCAATACCAAAACCCCTCAGTCAGTAAAAGCAAATAAAGCCATAAGAGTTTAGGGATAGAATATTCACACACGATGTTTCATCCTGGTTCTTCCAACCAAAAGTTATATCCAGTCCCTTCTACTTGAAGGTTTTTCTCCACTATTTTTCAAATAGATTACAACCAAGTATTCAATACCTCTCCAGGCTTACAAGTATTCCTTTCTTACCAAGCCTCTCCAGGCTCTAACTCTAACAAAGAGATTTAACTTATGATCTTCTTAACTCACTATGTGTGAGGATATGAAAGTTTAAGATCGGTTGAATATTGCAACAATATTCAAACTAAAGAATACAGACTCTTGCTCTTAAAAGAAAATTAGAATGAGTGATTATTGATTGGTAAAATGTTATTCTTCAGAACTTGAGGTCTTCTATTTATAGTGACCTTCTTCTTCACTTGTATTTCTTCAACGGTTATTTTGAATAGTCCCGTTCAAAGATAGCATTGAGTGCATGATATCCGTTGTGACTAATAGCTAGATTGTGGCGATGCTTGAAAAGTACTTTTGGTTATCGAGGTAGCACGAAATGGAGGCTCGCTGGTCTGAGCATTGCAGCTTAAAAACTTGTTGTTCCTCCTTTGTGTACAATCTATCTTTTTCCAACCATAAAGTTATCATCGTACAGATCGTTTTGCAGTTTCTCATTGTACGATTCTGCTTTTTGCATTTCTTTGATGGTACTATGTTTCTTTTACAACAAGGAAAAACATTAAAGCGAGATAGAACAAATGTGAAGAACAAATATTCTATAGAAATAAATATCATTCATTTGAAATAAATTCAAGAGATTCGGATTGCATTTATTCATTCGAGAGATGGAGCTTGTCTACTTAAGAACTCCGATCTACTTATGTGAGACTAAGTCTCATTCACTATTTTATTTTGCTCGTCTGCTGACGTGGCATATCCTCTCGTCTATCAAGTCTTTGGACTTGCTATACCTCTGTGAGTTATCATAATCTCAATATGGTGACATAGCACTTAGAGCTCGTCTACTTGATTATTTTATCTTTCAATTCATTTGATTCTACCAATTTTTCCAGTCTGCTGACGTGTCAAGCTAGACATGTCTACTATCAAGTCATTGGACTTGTTGTATCTAAGTAAGTTATCTTGATTTCCGTCTAGTAAACATTTAGTGCCTCGTCTATTTAAAGAAATCAGTCTACTCAATTAAATAAACAAATAACTTTACCAATATTAGAGCGATCGTCTACAAGGGTGGACGCGTATTTTCTCAATGAGTCCAACGAAAACTTATCCCAAGTTTCCATTACTTATATTATAAATATTCCTGCATAACTGAAAGCACATGTTAGATCTTAACTAATACTTTGCCAAGCAAATTTAATCATTTTGTTAATATCAAAACGTAGAGATTATTTAATTCAAAACCACTATGGTTCCAACAATCTCCCCCTTTTTGATGATGACAAAAACTAATTAAATTTGAAAATCAAAGTCTAAGAGAGCTTGAAAAGCTCCCCCTAAGACAAATCATTCAGATATTTAATCAGTAAAAGCATATGAGACAAACTGCATATAAGCTATTAGATCAATGCAACTGCTTATAAAACTTAGAGTATATATGAAAGAATAAATAAGCATAGTTTAGCAGATATCAGAGCAAATAAGCAAACAGAAGTATCAGAGTAGTTATAAACATAATATGCATATGAAGATGAATATGAGCTTTTCAAAAATGACTTTGTATAAAAAAAAAAATATCTTTTCTTTCCTTTCTCCCCATTGTTTGTCATCAAACAAAAAGGTGAAAGGAGTGGACCATCATTGTTAGTAACAAAAAAAAATTCAAAGTTAGGCAGGAGGAGGTTGATTCTGAGTCTTGGTTTTCTTGAAATCAGTCAAAAATTCCAGCATTTTATTCACAACCTCTAAGGTTGGAGCCATAGATACTTGAACTCTCTGAGAGGCTTCCTCAGTGATCTTCTCAGTCATATTTTCAACCTTCTCTTCAACCAACTTGCCAACTCTTTCATCAACTATCTTGCCAAGAATTTCTTCAAGATTTGGTGGCAGATCATGTTGTCTCGAACTTTTAGTAGATTCTTGGAAATGAGTAGGTGGTTGAAAGGTGCTTAATGCTCTGGAATGTTCAGGATGGTTTGAAGGGTGAACCACAGCCAGAGCTTGTGGTTGAGAAGAATGCTTTTCAGAGGTGCTTTGTTTGGGAATGGACTCAGCAACCTCTTCCTCATGACCCCCTAAGTCAACAATAGTGGCATTCATGCCAGGTCCTTCAACTACAATTTCATCTTGTGTGCTCGGGAGGTGAAGGAGGGGCAGACTTAATCACAAGAAGGGGTAAAGTGATTACTGTTATTTCCTACTTGTTATAGGAAGTCCCCAGAGATCTTTGTAGATCATGTATCTGAAGTTTGAAAGTCCACATTTACCTCTGACTTTAGGAATTACCTTTTTCTCTTCTTGGGTCAGACCAGAGGAAAATGATTCTATATACAATGAATGATGTGGGATTTCCAGAAGTCAGTAGCACGTTTTTCATTAATCATCCCAATAGACCCAGATCTCAAATAATAGTCCAGTAAGGAGTAGTCAAAGGTTTCTTGATTCAGATCAAGCATTACTGATTCAACTTGTGGCATTACTCCTTTGAATCTTCTATGCTTCTTGTCCTTGTCCTTGTTCAGATCAATCATCTGTAGTCTTGGACAGGTCATATAGGGTATGATTCCAACTCTTGTTTCTTCATTATGCCTCAGCCATGATGGAGGGACAAAATGTGCAGCTCTGTCAACTCTGAAATGACTGAATTCCCACTTCAGTATTTCATAGATGAGCTTATCCTTGAAGAAATTAGAGGCCCTCCCATAGACATTGGGATGCTTGAAGGATACCCATTTTGTGTCACTGTCCATGATCATAGGGACATGTTGTGAGGATCTCGCTCTTCTTTCAGGGAGGGTAGGAAGATTCTTCCTTAGTGGGTCCTGTCTCTCAGACACTTATCACATGTATCCGAACTCCATCGGTGAAAGGTATGAGAGGTGGAGTTTTGACAAGATTAGGACAGATTTTCTTGGGAGGGAATATTTTTGGGGCAAGTGAGTGACCAAGGGTCCAAGGTTGTTGAACATTTGTGAAGGAACTTTTGTGATTAGTTTGCAGTCAGGATGGGGTTTATGGTAGGGTTCAACTGGTGGGTCTATTTCTTCTTCATACTCAGGTAGGGGGTACCACCTATCAGGGATATGTTCAGGTTCAGGCTGGTGAGTGAGAAACAGAACTCTCCAATCTCTCTTTACTTTAGCCCAATCCTCATATTTGCCATCATAAACAACAGAAATTGGAGTAGAAGGAAATAAAGTTCTTAAAGGTTTTGGGAAGGGAGCGCCAGGGGAAATGCCAGCATCTGGTTGATTGAACCAGGGATCATCAGTAGGGATAATTGGTTGAAATTGTGGTCTAGATGAGGAGGCTATTTGTTAGTGAGCAGGGGAATGTGTAGGTAAATTTGTGGTTTGGTCAGTTTGTGTTGGTTGGGGTAAGGGTGGAGATGGAATATAAACATTGTCAGTTATGTTTTGGTTAAACACCTCATTTGGAGCAGAGACAATAACATTTTCAACAGAGGCAATAGCAGCAGGGAGAGTATCATCTCTATTTTCTAAACTAGACACTAAGGCGTCTACTGCTATTTGAACAGGATCACTAGCAGAGATGGTTACCTTAGAGGTCATAGTTGTTCTGGCCTTTCTTGCAGGTTGCCTTCTGGTTTGTGTTGAGAGCAGGCACAAAGGCCTCAAGAATACGGTGACAATAGCAAGAACAACGAAGTTTTCTGCTTCTTTAGGATGGTACTGATAAGAACTCTGTCCGCATCAGCTTCCTCATCCTCATTGTGTCAGAAGATGATTCTTCTTTGCTTCTTCACAGCAGGAGCACCAGTAGGTTCCCTAATTACAATGCCACCAGCTGGCCTCTTGGGGACGAGTTTCCCTTCTCACGGTGGTCTTTTGCCTAGTTCCTCTTTTTATTCCTAGGACTTCAGTATTGTTGGCCTCAATCATTTCTTCCTTGATTTTCATAGCTTCTTCTGCTTTGGCCAAGGCAATTTGTTTATTAGTACTTAGTTGCATGCCTGAGAGATTGCTTCTCCCAAAATCAGAAGCGGAATTCCTTTCTCGGATAGAATTTTGTTCGATCTTCTTCGATTTGGCAAGCAAGGGACATCATAAACACCTTAATTCCTGAAAATCTTTGATAAAAGGTGAGTGTAGTGAATGACAGAGAGGTTCTTTCTATTTTGCATAGCCTATTTGAATCTGTTAAATGGAATCCAGGGAAGGTTGATTTTGGTTTCCCAAAAGAGATTGCACGGGCATAATTTGTGGAGAGCAGAGAAGTTATTCTTGGAGCCAGTCTTGCGTAAGACAGTCTTGTTCAGAATCTGATGGAGGATTCTGATTTCACCTTTCATCTCAGCAGACTTCCAGAAATGAGTTCTTACGGTATCTTCTTTCATTAGGGTAACAGCAATGTTCTCAGAACCACCTAAGTCTTCTTCCCAAGTATCAGTAATCACCAAACCCTCTTGGGCACAAGCAATAGCATCGGAAATGGTCTTCTCAGAGACAATCATCTTCTTTCCCAGCACGAAGCTAATAATCTCAGTTTTAGTGATTGTAGGTATCCTCCAGAAGGTCCTAAAGAGGTTGGGGTAGATTGATACTTTCTCTAAGAACATGCCATCCCATCCAGCTGCATTTATATACTTGCTTACATTCAAGTTGTACTCCTCCAGGACTTCAAAATTAAAGCGGTGTTCAACCGCTAAGTTCAGAGAATCAGTGACGTAGGAATGGACAGGGAGTGAAGGTGAAGCCTTTTTTTTTTTTTTGAGGTTTGAAGGTTAGGGTTCAAAGAAGCAAAGAAATGAGGTTTGTGAAAAAAACTCGGAGGCAATGAAAAGTTTTTCGAAGGGATGAGAAGTTGCTTTAAAGGTTTCTGAATTTCAGAGGTTTTTCTTTGAAAATAATTTGAAAGGAAAATTTATGACAAGACATGTCATTAAGAGTAAAACGGCATTGTTATTTTGAAACCATAAAAAGGTTATGATGGGATTGATGGAAATTACTGACTCAGCAAAGAGAATATACTAGATATATATGTCTAGTAAGACAAAATAAATTATTTTAATAAAAATATGCTTAGACGCAAGCAGTTGTGGACGCGTATGAAATTATACAATGGACGCAGTAAACAACAACAGTAGATGCAACATATAGTGGACGACAACACAACATGCAATAGACGCGAAATTTAACAGGCATTAGACGCGCATATGCAATAGACGCAAAATTATCAAAACAATTTTCTCAAGGCTGGACACCTAAATCAATCCACACATATCATGTTAAGATGATTTCTAATAAAGATAAATATGTCCTCTGCAAGAGGTTTAGTAAGGATATCTGCCCATTGATGGTCAGTATCTACAAATTGAATATCAAACATAACTTTTTGCACATAATCCCTAATAAAGTAATGTTTAATCTCTATGTGCTTAGCTCTATAATGAAAAATTTGATTCTTATATATATTTATTGAAGCATTATTATCACACATAAATGGAATACTACTTACAAACACATTGTAGTCCTCCAATTGATGTTTGATCCAAAGAAGTTGTGAAGCAAGAACTTGCAAATGATATATACTCAACCGGCAGCAGTTGATAAGGCAATGGTACTTTGCCTCTTGCTTGACCAAGACACAAGATTAGCTCCAATGAAGTGACATCCTCCACTAGTGTTTTTTCTTTCAATTCTATCTCCAAAGACAAAACGATCACGTAAACCAACTAATCTGTAATCTTCATTTTTCTTAAAGCACAAAACAAGATTAGTAGTACCTTTTAAATATCTAAATATTCTCTTAATAGCTAATAAGTGAGATTCTCTAGGATCAGATTGAAATCGAGCACACAAACATACACTGAACATAATATCAGGCCTAGACGCAATAAGATATAAGAGAGATCCTATCATACCTCTATATACCTTTTGGTCTACCTTTTTCTCTTTATCATCTTTGTTCAGTATGGAGTGGGGTGCATGGGGGTATTCATGGGCTTACAATCATCCATCTTAAACTTCTTTAGAAGCTCTTTTGTATACTTAGTTTGATGGATGAGCACCTCGTCCAAGGTTTGTTTTAGTTGAAGTCCAAGGAAGAATTTGAGTTCTCCCATCATGCTCATTTCAAATTCTTTCTGCATTAACTTAGAGAATTCTTTGTAAATAGATTCATTAGTAGAACCAAAAATGATATCATCAACATAAATTTGCACAACTATGAAATTAGAATTAATTGATTTTCTAAACAGAGTTGTGTCTACTTTTCCTCTATTAAAGCCATTTTCCATAAGAAATGAACTAAAACTGTCATACCAAGCTCTGGGGGCTTGCTTAAGGTCGTACAAAGCTTTCTTAAGCTTATATACAAGTTCAGGGTGGGTTTCACTCTCAAAACCCGGAGGTTGCATAACATAAACTTCTTCATTAATAAGGCCATTTTGATAAGCACTTTTAACATCCATCTGAAAAAGCATAATACTATGATGTACAGGAAATGAAAGTAGAATTCTAATTGCTTCTAATCTAGCAACAGGTGCAAAGGTTTCAGTGTAATCTATACCTTCTTCTTGAGAGAAACCTTGAGCAACAAGTCTTGCTTTGTTTCTTATTACCTTACCATTTTCATCAAGTTTGTTTCTGTAAACCCACTTTGTTCCAATTACTGATTTGTCTTTGGACAAGGGAACCAAAGTCCAAACTTCACTTCTTTCAAACTGATTCAGTTCTTCTTGCATAGCTAGAATCCAACCATCATCCAATAGAGCCTCGTCTACTGTTTTTGGTTCCAACTCAGAGACTAGTGCAGAAATATCTTGTTCTTTGAAAGTTGGTCTGGTTCTTAGCTTGTCATTGGGGTTTCCAATGATCTGATCTTGTGGATGATAATTGTGGAAGTACAAGATTTTTGAACTGCATCATGTTGAGAAGTGGAGGTTTCACGGTTGTTGAGTGGGGTCGTCTACTTGATCATCGCCTTTCATCTCCTGGTATGTCTCCGAGATGTTTAGATCAAGATCTGTAAAAAGCTTCATCTAGCTCGATAATTTCTTATCGCTGTTTGTCATCAAACTTGACATGAATACTTTCCTCTACCATCGTAGTCCTAGAATTGTAAACTCTAAAGCCTTTAGAAGTTTCAGAATATCCTAATAGTATTCCATTATCTGCTTTTAGCATCAAACTTACCAAGTTGATCTTTAGTATTCATAGATATAGCATTTACAACCAAAAGGATGAAAATAAGATATGCTGGGGTTTTCATCCTTTCCACGGTTCATAAGGAGTCTTGTTCGTGATAGGTCTAATGTATATTCTCGTTATGAATGTAGCAGTGTGTTAACAACTTCAGCCCAAGTGTCTAGTGATAGAGTTGTCATTGAGCATAGTCCTAGCCATATCTTGAAGAGATCTGTTCTTTCTCTCTACCACACCATTTTGCTATGGTGTTCTAGGTATTGAAAAGTTGTGAAGGATACCACTTTCTTCACAGAACTTATGAAATAGCTCATTTTCAAACTCTCTCCCATGATCACTTACGATCAGTGATACACATGCCTTTTCATTCTGCACACGTTTACGGAATCACATAAAGACCTTGAAAGACTCATTCTTATGAGTTAGGAACATAACCCATGTCCATCTAGTGTAGTCGTCTACTATGACAAG
This sequence comes from Sophora flavescens, assembly GCA_030762895.1. Classification (NCBI taxonomy): domain Eukaryota; kingdom Viridiplantae; phylum Streptophyta; class Magnoliopsida; order Fabales; family Fabaceae; genus Sophora; species Sophora flavescens. The sequence continues at coordinate 147,081,806 of CM061068.1, read as the reverse complement.
ACCATATTTCTTACCACTGACAGAAGCAGTCCTTGTTGGACCAGAAAGATCAAGGTGTAGCAACTCTAGTGGTCTATTGGTACTAACGACATTCTTAGATTCAAAAGAACCTTTGACTTGTTTTCCCTTTTGATATACATCACAGAGACCATTAGATTTGAACTTAAGGTTTGGTAGTCCTCTCACGAGTTTATGCTTGTTTAGCTTTGAAATTAATTTCAAGTTTGCATGACCTAGCCTTTTGTGCCAAATCCACCGCACATCTTCAATGGACACTAGACTTGAGACACTTTGATTTGATAGGCCCTCCAAGTCAATCTTATAAAGATTGTTTTGCCTCATAGCATTGAATAAAAGTGATCCATCATCTTTCTTGACAGTACACATGTTCTTATCAAAAGAAATCGCATATTCACTATCACATAATTGACTTATGCTCAAAGTAGATTGTACTTCAAGCCATTTACTAAAATAACATTATCAATGGAGGGAAAAGGATGTTTACCAATTTTACCTATATCAATGATCTTCCCTTTCTGATTTCCTCCAAAAGTGACCCAGCCACCATCGTTGGGCTTAAGGCTTTGGAACATAGACCTTTCTCCGGCCATGTGGACGTGAGCAGCCCACCGTCCAAGTACCAAGACGTGCTGTTTCTTCCTGTTGTTAAGCAAATCTGCAATGTGTATTATCTTATCTTTAGGTACCCAAACTGACTTGGGTCCTTTCTGTTAGTTGTCACTAGACGCAGTATGCTTAGCATGTTTATTGTGTATGCATCTAGATGTAATATGTCCACTTTTTCCACACACTTTGCAAAAGGTGTTGGACAAGCTAGACTTAGCTTTAGCATATTTATCTGGAACTTTTGAAGCTCTATGCTCTGTATGTGGTTTTGACTTTTTGTGAGATGCTTCTGCTTCTCTTTATCATAACCAAGGCCAGATTATCATGAGGTGACCTAGAGTACCTTTAAAATGAGACTAAGCTTATCCGAGCCACCTATCAAGCTTTGAAGAGTTCTGCAGATATGTTACATCTTGTTTCAGTTTTGCAACTTCGCAAGAAAACATCAGGCTCACACTCCATTTTGTCAGCTAGACTGACATTCACTGATTTTAATATGTCATTTTCATCTTTAAGGTTTTGTTTCTCAGTGCAGACCCTACCATATTCTCTAGTCAGTTTAGAAATTTCTTTTTGAGACTCGTATACTCGTGATAGTATGGACGACTCATGCAACAATTCATCAAAAGCTTTTTGAAGAGTGGATCGTCGGAGTCCATTACCTCATCATCAGTGTATTCATTTTCTAATGCAGTGTCTGCCATGAGACAAATATTTGCCTCTTCCTCAGCTTCATTTTCTTCATATGATGAAGACAGATCAAGATCATCCCATGTAGCCATTAAGCCCTTCTTCTTTTGGAAGAATTTATTTTTATCCTTTAGCTCAGGGCAGTCAGCTTTGAAGTGACCAGGTTTCTTGTATTCAAAGCACAAGGGTGGACCTTTTTCTTTGGAGTCTGACTTCTCCTTGGAAAACATTTTGTTGAATTGCTTCCTTCTGAAACCACATTTCTTTCCCCACATATGTTGAATCTTCATGGAGATGAAGGACAATTCATCCTCGTCTGATCCTTCATCATTATCGAAGATCCACACTCATCCGATGACTCTAAGCACCTTTGAAAACCTTTGATGAGCTTGATTTTTCGCCTTTAGGACAATAGATTTTCCTTTTCTCGAATTTTCTTCTTCATTAAGTTCAAGTTCATGAACCTTGAGAGATCCAAGGAGCTCTTCCGGAGAAAGTGTATTCAGGTTTTTGGCTTCCTGAATAGCAGTAACTTTGGGTCTCCATTCCTTAGATAGACTTCTCAGGATTTTTCTAACATGATCTCTATTTTCATAGACTTTTCCAAGAGATATGAGACTGTTGGTGATAGTTTGGAATCTTCCAAACATTTGGTCTATTGTTTCATGTTCACCCATTTTGAATTACTCTTATCGATGAACCATCATGTCGATCTTTGATTCCCTTTACTTGTGAGGAACACTCATGAGTCAGGAAGAGTATCCCAAATTTCTTTAGCAGTATTGCCAAATTAGGAACTTTGTCATGTTCGGATCTAGTAACAAGACACATGAGATAGTGCTTAGCCTTCGATTCAACGATGTTGGTTTTTTTGCTCTTGAGTCCATTGGGATCTAGGAACAGCATCTCTAGCTTCATCTCTTGGCTCTGTGTAGACGGTTTCAATCAGCTCCCAAATATCTACATTCTGCGCATCCAAGAAGGCCATCATCCTCTTCTTCCAAGAGACATAACTGCTCCATCAAAGAGGGAGGTCCTGGATAGCTTGTCCTTCTCGCATCCATGGTTGTGGATCGTACTCTTTAACACTTGTTAGATGCTCAACCCTTTTGAGGCTGAGCTCGATACCAACCGAAATTGACACATAAACACAAGAAAGGAGGTTGAATTATATTTGTTAATAATTCCAAAACAACCTTTAAAACTATTTTTACACAAGAGGATTAAATCGTGGCTACACAAAGAAATAGATCCTTTTAAAAGCTTTAACAAAAGCAATATCAAAACCCCTCAACAAGAAAAACAAATAAAGTCGTAAGAGTTTAGGGGATAGAATATTCACACAAGATGTTTTATCCTGGTTCGCTCTCTTCCAACCAAGAGTTACATCCAGTCCCTTCTACTTGAAGGTTTTTCTCCACTATTTTCCAAATAGATTACAACCAAGTATTCAACACCTTCTCCCAGCACAAGTATTCTTTTCTTACCAAGTCTCTCCAGGCTCTAACTCTAACAAAGATATTTAACTTATGATCTTCTTTAACTCACTATGTGTGAGGATATGAAAGTTTAGATCATTGAATATTGCAACAATATTCAAATTAAAGAATACACTCTGCTCTTAAAAGAAAATTAGAATGAGTGATTATTGATTGGCAAAAAGTTATTCTTCGTAACTTGAGGTCTTCTATTTATAGCGACCTTCTTCTTCACTTGTATTTCTTCAACGATTATTTTGAATAGTCCCATCCGGAGATAGCATTGAATGCATGATATCCGCAGCCGAATGATAGCTTGAGTGTGGCAATGTTTGAAAAGTACTCTTGGTTATCTAGGTAGAACGAATGGAGGCTCACTCATGAGCATTGCAACTTGAAAACTTGTCGCTCCTCCTTTGTGTACAGATCCATCTTTTTCCAGCCATAAAGTTGTCATCGTGCGGATCGCTTGCAGCTTTTCATTGTACGATTTTGCTTTTGCATTTCTTTGATGCTACTATGTTTCTTTTACAACAAGGTAAAACATTAAAGCAGATAAAACAAATGTAAAGAACAAATATTCTATAGAAATAAATATCAATCATTTGAAAAAATTCAAAAGATCCTGGATTGCATTTATTCATTCAAGAGATGGAGCTCGCCTACTTAAGAATCGTCACTTATGTGAGATTAGTTTGTTCACTATTTTATTTTGCTCGTCTCACGACGTGGATATCTCTCCTCGTCTATCAAGTCTTGACTTGCTATACCTCGGTGAGTTATCATAATCTCCGTCCTGGTGACATGGCACTTAGAGCTCGCTTGCTTGATTATTTTATCTTTTCACCATCTCAATTCTACCACTTATTCCCTGCTCACCGACGTTGCAAGCTAGACACGCCTACTATCAAGTCTTTGGACTTTTGCATCTAAGTAAGTTATCTTGATTTCGTCTAGTAAACATTTAGTGCCCCGCTTATTTAAAGAAACCACTTACTCAATTAAATAAATAAATAACTTTACCAATATTAGAGCATAAGTGCATAAGGGTGGACGCGTATTTTTATCAAGGAGTCCAAATCGAAAACTTATCCCAAGTTTCCATTACTTATATTATAAATATTCCCGCATAATCAAGCACGTGTTAGATCTCAACTAACACTTTGTCAAGTAAATTTAACTTTCATTAATATCGAAACATAGAGAGTTATTTAATTCAAAACCACTTTGCTCAAACGATGAAATTGGAAAGACTAAAATTGCATGAAAGTAAATAAAAGCTCAAAGTAAATTTTGCGAAAATATGAGTTGGATGATCGTATTGATGCCTTAACTTGAATTGTACAAATGATATTTATACACAAAACAAAAATCCCACTATAGCCATCCCTATTGCCTAATAATCCTAAATCCAAGGAACTACCTGAGCATATTAACTAACAAACATAGCCACGAACTCCAACTACCACTACAACGACTAGCCATGTTGTAGTTATGCTCCTAACTTTCAGGCGTCTTTCTCGGCTTCCCATTGGAAACAACTTCCTATTGATGAATGTGTTTCACCACATTCTTTCTTTCACTCATTCGAACATGCTAGCCAGCACCCAACTAACAATCCATTAGCCATGTTTTAGGGATCACAATCCAAAATGCACTCCAAAGTTCCAAGCTTCCGGCCGATTAGAAACATCTTGTTAAAAATAGGCCCATTAATCAAAGGCCCAACCTTTACACGATCACCAATTTCCATCATTTTTCCTCCGTACATTTGGTTACATCTCCGATTAGTTATCAGTCGTTTTTGGATATCAATAACTTTGGGCGATAACACTCTTGAAAAATTCATGAAACTGCGGGTCAAGAAAAGAAAGTGGAAGTAGGGACATATTTTTTTGATCTTATAAGCCCGCCTAAGAGAGGTGTAGACGTGTCAATCTAATGACATTAAAGAATTGTTTTTGGGAGGTAACTTGAGATTCTAAACTTTCTCCAATTTTTTTGTTTTGTTTTCATTTAATTTAGTTAATTTTAGAAAAATAAAAGTGATTCATTTTGTTCATTGGTTGCATGAAAAGTTTGGGATCAATCCAACACACAAAGAAGTCACGAGAAGAAAAGCCAGGATGCCAACCTACAACACTGTGCATAATTCTAGAAAATTAGAAAGATGTTCCCATCTCTATTAGTGATGTAGCATCGCCTAGCAAGTTTAAACCCGTGACCTATTGGCTTCAATCCTTGGGCTATGAACCCGTGACGCTGAGCGAATACTACAGGAGTGCCTCGCTGGTCACTATCGTTGGACAACCCATTTGAGTCGTTGGGCGATTAGTTTGTTTGATGGCCTCTGATCAAAATCACGCGGGCTGCAGAGAAACTTCGTTGGGCGATGAATTCCTTTCTATTTTAAGTCATCGAGAAAATGAAGCATGTGGCTTAGCGGTGAACAAAGACATACCACTTGTAGATTTGCAAAATTTTGCAACAAACACACCACTGGGTGAATCCACATTACCATGGGCAAATTTGATAAGAAGTGATATTTGGAAGAAAGATTGAATTCCCTGTTAGAGGAAAGCCTTGAGGGAGAGAGAGAACTCTTGTTTAATTTTCTGCTTATCTCATTCATTCTTTCATGCTCTTTTTATAGAGTTTGTACATTCATTTCATTTTTCAGTTCCCAATTTTTAGGCGCATATATGTCACTAGCCTAAAAACCTTGCTAAAAGGAATAACGAATTAAACATTGTTAGTCATGGCAACAAAGTGCACTGCCTATCTAGAATATTCTCTGCTCTTTTGGTTGACATTTGTATTTTTCTTTTGGGTCTATTTTCTTTGTGCTGCAGTATGGTATCATTACCGACCCCTTGAGATTGATCTTGTCCTCAAGATCAAAGTGTGGGTAGCGTCGACAACTGGTGTCTCAGATGGTAGCTGTCCAACTCCAGTACTGATAATGGCATCTCCATTTGTCAAATCATCAAGAATCTGAATAGCTATTGAGGTGAAGTAATGGCCACCGAAAAAATGTTCTTCAGGATGGAAGCAATGCCTAGCACTATGTAAAGGGTATGCCTGACAAGGAATGTGTTACATTGCAAAGTGGTATGGAAAAAATCCTTGAGATCTAGGCAATGCCAATAGATCCAAAAGCTTTTTTCCACATAGGAATCTTTAAATTGGATACACCTGACAGGTAGCTCTTCTGAGGTTGAGAATGTTATTACCAAAATGAGAGCTTTAGGTACACCTTGCAAATTATTTATCACTTGGAAGGCTAGCCCCTCATTGACATAGGTCGCTTCCTGCAACATTGCATCACCATCAAGGGAAGCACCATAGGCACGATTGCCTAATGCCACATCTGCATAGGCATTGACAGGTCGCTTCCTGTGACAGGCACGATTGCCTATAGTGCTTATAGGCACGATTGCCTATAAACATAGTCGCTTCCTGTGAATGCAGTGACAGCTTTAGTGAGGATATTGATGAATTTCAGGAGTGGGGTATAGTCTGGATTTTTCTTTGAATGAGAATGGTTACACATTCTTTTTGTTTTTTTGGTTGATGAATGTGGTTGTGGGAGTTGCTGGAATGAAAGCTAAAAATGAATAGAAGTGATATTTGGAAGAGACATTGAATTTCCTGTTAGAGAAAAGCCTTGAGGGAGGGAGAACTTTGTTTAATTTTTCTGTTTGTCTCATATCTATTCTTTCATACTCTTTTTATAGAGTTTTTAGATTCATTTTTCAGTTCCTAATCTTTAGGGTATATGTGCGGAAGAAAATTTTAGGCAGTCTTTGACTGCTTATCGATCACATAAGTTAACTATGCAGTGAGATAGCGAGCACATAAAAATAACTTGTCGAATCCCGCATGAGTTTTTGAACTATTTTCATGTCTTAGGAGAAACTATGTAATTATATTGGAGCCCATCGACCACATGCATTTAATAGTTTCTATTTCTTCGAATCCTTTCCTTACGCTCTTCTTTTTTTTTTTTCTTTAACTTTAAACGCTATGGCGTATGCCCTCCAAATGCGAGGTCATTCCAATTATGATTATCATATGAGTTAACATTTGTAAGAACCTAGTTCTTAAAATTTACTCATTGGAGATGGATGACATGGATATTTTTAAATGCCACCATGTAGAACGGTTCTTATACAGCATAGTTCTTCCCAAAAAAATTGTTTGCAAAAAAACTTGTTTGAAATAAAAAAAAATAAATAGAAGATCAAATGATAAGTAGGGTCAATTGTGGGACTCACTTAAAAATCAAATTGAGTTCTTTTCGGTTGGAATGATAAATGGGTTGGGCTTCGCATATCCCATTGACATTCAAATCGCACACAAAGACAGATAAAAATCAAGAATATACTCCTACCATTAGGATACTTTTGACTATCTCAATGGTGGTTATTACACTGAGTTGCTTAAAATAAGAATTGGTTCTTATAAATTCACCTATATGATCCGATTCTCTCTTAAAAAATTGTTTCAATAAAAATAAATAAAAATAGAAGAATAAATAATAAGTGAGATCAATGTGGTACAGTAGCTTAAAAACAAAATGAGTTAACCATTCATCGAAGTCGAAAAAATGATTAAGGATTCTTTATCGGATTAGAATCTTCATTGAAGTGAAAAAAAATAATTAGGTTCTTATATCATATATAATATCTGTGAACCCACAAAATGATAGAGCAAGAACAAAACATAGTTTGTATCATTTTGGAGGCTCTTATCGAAACAAACTTGCTAAAAGAACAAAATTAAACATACCAAAGTGATGGCAACAAAGTGCACACTGCCTATCTAGCATATCCCCTGCTCTTGGGTCAATTTTCTTTGTGCTGCAGTATCGTATTAGAATTTCACTACCGTCCTCACTGGTCCGGATCGCCTCGCGATCCTTGCTCTTCGCTTCGCATTTCACGAAGAATTTGTCCAGTTTGTTTTTGGGACGCCAATCGCCACGCGGAGTCTCCTCCCGCCCGGCGAATCTTTCAAATTCGTCTCTAATCCTAACTTCGCCACGCGCGGTTTCTTCTTTGGCGAAATTCTTTCCATCGTTTTGCGAAATTCTGACCTTGTCCTCTATCACACGTTTTAGCTGCGCGGAGAAATACCTCCACCAAGCTAATTTGATCGCGCAAATTTCTTATCCACACCTCTGGTTAGGGTCTCTGGGCAGTGTCATTCCACCTAGCGAGGGGCAAATACACTACTTAAGGTCACGGTCTTTCATTTGGTGAGTGTCCTTTCTTCTCCTCATACTGCGACACTTGTTCTTTTCTTCCCAGTAGAACATTTTTACCCCTTGCTCTCTCAGACTAGGTATGCCTTCATGCTTCACTACTTCCCATCTCAATTTGTTGCTCAAATGGCTACGTATATGCCTCTTATGTTGTACACACCAAATGTTTGCTCAAATGTCATATTTATGGGAATACCTCTGTGTATTGGTTGTTGCTGGTAGGAGCATTTCATTGTCATTGGCATGCTTTTATGCGTCTAACGGTATAACTACCATGTATTGATTAAATGCCATATGTATAGGGGATCTTTGTATTGAAATTTACTGGGTGCTTAAGGGTTGTGATTTTGTACTATAATACTTAATTTTTTCATTTTTCATCATGAAAATTTGGTCACTAAATATAAAACTTTGGTGTTAAATATAAATCGGTCGCTAAACCAAACGATTTAGCTTGATTTAGGCAATCTACCACCATGTTTGGTGGTCGCGATTGAATCGGTCGCTAAATGGTTTAGCTGCATCGACTTTTCACATTTAGCTTAACGAATTTGGTGGTCTCTAAATACCTCTCTTTTTTTGTAGTGGATGTGCACATGAGATGGTTGTGGTCAATGACAGAGAAAACTAGATTTTCATCCAAAGAAGTTATTGACGTTCCCAAGACTATTTCAGATCCAAGTTCTGCTCTTTCATACTCTGAGTTTGTTTCTCTGTTGCCTATTGTTGTGATATCACTGAAGCATGCAATTACATGTTTGAGTTGTTGAGGGTTCACAGGAGGATAGGGATATGGCTTTTGTATTTTATTAATGCAAAAGCAAGTTATTAATAGGAATTTAGTCATACCTGACTGTTTTTAAGGCTCTTTCAATTGTGTTGTGGATTCATCACACTGTTGCTGGAAATAAGGAGGGCAGGGAAGGAGAAAGTAAAGTGAGAAAAGGGGATAGGATGAAATTATAAATTATAAAATTTGAAAAATTTAGGAATTTTAAAATAATAATTCTTTTTTTAAAAATAGGCTTTGAGCCATGATGGGAGACATGACCCACCCTAGCAAAAGAATTTGGCTCATGTTTTTATCCTTATGTTTGTTGTTATTGATATAGGTTGTTAGATGCTTAAAAATTTGTATTTTGCATGTCCTGTATAGTTTATGATATCATGACATAGCTTCTTTGTTTCTGGCATTGACAACGCAGTTCTTAAATAATTTCATGTCTTGCTTTTTGCATCTGGAAATCAAGTTTCTAAATTCTATACATTTTCTAGTATTGAACATTCGTTAGCTTGAACACATAAGTTTATTCAAGTGCAGTAGGTTGAGTAGCAGCCTACCTGTGTGTGTGGGAGTTTCTCAGCTTAGACTGCTTCATCCTACATCAACCAAGAAGAGTGCAGCCAAGACGAGAAATAGGGTTAGCACCCAACAATTGACTAAATTGCTGATTGTCTCTTTTTCCTGCCAAACAATCATTCTGAGATGCCTCGTTATAAAGATGAGCCTCCTGCCGCTCATGTCTACACTGTCTGTACGAATCCAGGTCGTGCTTTCTTGCATGCCCTTCTTCTAATTCTCTTCTACTGGACCTATTTTTTGTATCTTTTTCCAACTTAGCTATCAAACAGATTCTAAGATCAGTTTAATTTTCTTTATCGATCAAAAACTAAGATCTATTATTAACAGCAAAGGGTTACACGAAAACTGTCACTAGTTTAATTCTTACGATGCACGGATACTCTAACATTGAAGCGTATCAGTATCGTAGATAATTGCTATTTGGCAAATTGAAATTAAGTATGTTGCACGGTATGAAATTAATACTCATGGATACTTGCATGAATATGAGGTAACATGAAATTGTACAGAATTTCCATATAGCAATTTCCATATCAATCTTTTACCATATATCAGTTTTCCTATTTCTAAAATTGGTGGTGCCATACTGAATCTAATCTTTTTCCCATATATCAATTTCTATTTCTAAGATTTCTCTCTTAAAAAAAGTTATAACATTGGGAGCTTATTTTGTTATTTGATTTGGAGAGTGCAGATATTTGACTGTGAAGAATGTTCGGCTTTGGGTTGTGGGGATGATTTGCTGCAACTGCTTTCATCCTACGGAGAAGTTGAGGAGTAAATTTACATTTTCAAAATTGCTTCTTCTGTCATGTTTTTTCCTTGTTCTTCACTCTCCATCTTGCTTCATGACCTTTTGTTTGAATCTGTTCCTTTCTTTCAGGTAAAGCCTATGGATTTAGGACTGTGAGCCATTCACTGATGTCTATTGGATCAAATTCCGCCTTTTTCAGCAATGCCAGGTTCCTGAAGATAAACTAATTCTTATCATTCTTTAGTTAATGTCTTACCTTGCCAGGAGAAGTAATATCATTAATTCATCATGAATGAACTTGGATATGTTATCTAAGAAGTTGAGTACCTGCCATCTATAATTTTTAGGTTTGCTATAAAAGAAAATTGGATGGAACCTGTTTTCCTTGGGAACCCACTTCACAGGTTTCATATGTTCCCAATTTTGAGAGCCTCCTCAGACACAAAGGATAAATTAGGAGGGAAGAAGAAGAGAGGTTTTAGCACGTTTGAAAACTGTAGTTATAGCCTATAATGGCAGACAAAGTTAGAGATAGTAAGGGTTGGTGACACACAGATGCCTGTTTTCTGAACTGCTGTAATGACATTTTACTTCAACTTGTGCTTGTTTTCCCCTGATATCAGCTACAAGACCCAAAGAGATTACAACTTCAAGCTCTAGGCCTCTAATTAAGAGGAAACAGTTGCCATTGCCTCAAAGACCAGCTGCTTGTCAGGAAATCTCTAGGTCCTAATGAAAGGTAATTTATTGTCTGTTAGCAGTTCTATCTTCCAGCAACATTTATAACCGATTCTCTCCTCCGACTGTAGGGATGTAGAATTCAAGGAAGGTCAAACAGTGGGTAATCTTCCAATGAGAATGGTTTCTCAAATGAGGTTTGTTGCTTGTGTGTTATACAAACTTTAACAATTTTGCTCTGTTCTACTGCTCACCTTGAATTTAGGGAAATATTTTGGTGGGGGAATGAACAAAATTCTTCCTGCAGTGAATGTTGCTAGGACCAATTGTAAAAACCTATGTGCAGTACTTCATGGAAATTCATATTTTTTATGTTGGCATTGTTGCAATCTGTTGCCTGGATTGGAGAATCTAATATTGTAGTTTCCTGTGTGCTTAGACTAATTATCTTG